>OW388292.1:72593353-73023353 GCA_936450465.1 Gibbula magus
GGGTCAGACATATGGCTGTTGACTGACTTTCCTCATGTGTTTCAGTCTCTAGGCTGGGTGGGTCAGAGAGATAACTGTTGACTGACTTTCCTCATGTGTTTCAGTCTCTAGGCTGGGTGGGTCAGAGAGATAACTGTTGACTGACTTTCCTCATGTGTTTCAGTCTCTAGGCTGGGTGGGTCAGAGAGATAACTGCTGACTGACTTTCCTCATGTGTTTCAGTCTCTAGGCTGGTTGGGTCAGAGAGATGACTGTTGACTGACTTTCCTCATGTGTTTCAGTCTCTAGGCTGGGTGGGTCAGAGAGATAACTGTTGACTGACTTTCCTCATGTGTTTCAGTCTCTAGGCTGGGTGGGTCAGAGAGATAACTGTTGACTGACTTTCCACATGTGTTTCAGTCTCTAGGCTAGTTGGGTCAGAGAGATGACTGTTGACTGACTTTCCTCATGTGTTTCAGTCTCTAGGCTGGTTGGGTCAGAGAGATGACTGTTAAATGACTTTCCTCATGTGTTTCAGTCTCTAGGCTGGGTGGGTCAGAGAGATGGCTGTTGACTGACTTTCCTCATGTGTTTCAGTCTCTAGGCTGGTTGGGTCAGAGAGATAACTATTGACTGACTTTCCTCATGTGTTTCAGTCTCTAGGCTGGGTGGGTCAGAGAGATGACTGTTGACTGACTTTCCTCATGTGTTTCAGTCTCTAGGCTGGGTGGGTCAGAGAGATGGCTGTTGACTGACTTTCCTCATGTGTTTCAGTCTCTAGGCTGGGTGGGTCAGAGAGATAACTGTTGACTGACTTTCCTCATGTGTTTCAGTCTCTAGGCTGGGTGGGTCAGAGAGAGAACTGTTGACTGACTTTCCTCATGTGTTTCAGTCTCTAGGCTGGTTGGGTCAGAGAGATGACTGTTGACTGACTTTCCTCATGTGTTTCAGTCTCTAGGCTGGGTGGGTCAGAGAGATAACTGTTGACTGACTTTCCTCATGTGTTTCAGTCTCTAGGCTGGGTGGGTCAGAGAGATAACTGTTGACTGACTTTCCTCATGTGTTTCAGTCTCTAGGCTGGTTGGGTCAGAGGGATGACTGTTGACTGACTTTCCTCATATGTTTCAGTCTCTAGGCTGGTTGGGTCAGAGAGATGGCTGTTGACTGACTTTCCTCATGTGTTTCAGTCTCTAGGCTGGGTGGGTCAGAGAGATAACTGTTGACTGACTTTCCTCATGTGTTTCAGTCTCTAGGCTGGGTGGGTCAGAGAGATAACTGTTGACTGACTTTCCTCATGTGTTTCAGTCTCTAGGCTGGGTGGGTCAGAGAGATAACTGTTGACTGACTTTCCTCATGTGTTTCAGTCTCTAGGCTGGTTGGGTCAGAGAGATGACTGTTGACTGACTTTCCTCATGTGTTTCAGTCTCTAGGCTGTTTGGGTCAGAGAGATAACTGTTGACTGACTTTCCTCATGTGTTTCAGTCTCTAGGCTGGGTGGGTCAGAGAGATAACTGTTGACTGACTTTCCTCATGTGTTTCAGTCTCTAGGCTGGGTGGGTCAGAGAGATAACTGTTGACTGACTTTCCTCATGTGTTTCAGTCTCTAGGCTGGATGGGTCAGAGAGATAACTATTGACTGACTTTCCTCATGTGTTTCAGTCTCTAGGCTGGGTGGGTCAGAGAGATGACTGTTGACTGACTTTCTTCATGTGTTTCAGTCTCTAGGCTGGTTGGGTCAGAGAGATGACTACTTATATTCTGTTGCTCCTGACCGTAAGCACCGTTCGTTCCAACGCAAACCAGCTAAACTGTCCTCAAAGCACAACTGATCTTGTCGGATGTGAGTTTCTTTCTTACTTACCTTGAGAAGAAAACAATCTACCAATCGTATTTTCCAATTCTTGCTTCTGGAGTGACACGTAAAGAAATATATGATCAAAACCGTAATTGTTCAATAATACATTTTTTGCCGTGTTAAAAAGGTCTCATACCAAGAAACCCATATGTCTTCGTTGGCAACAACCTGAGTATGAACTGCATCCTGCGAGACGGTGAGGGGTCGCAGTCCTTGTTCTTTAGAGTAGGCGACACCAATGTCTCGTCCGAGTACCAGAGACCCACGTCACCAGCCGTTATGCACCTCAATCTGCCCATCATTGACACCCGTCTTCAGGCTGTCACTGTCTACTGTCTCAGCTCTGCACTGGGGAGTGTAGTGGGGGAACAGCAGCTGGAGGTGGAGTGTAAGTCAGTGAATTCAAGTCTTTCAGGACTACTGTCATATTACCATGTAGACTGAACACTATATCACTGGCTACCAAAGATCAAACTTCATCGAAAATCATCGAAACGTACACATTTTGAAACGAATACGCATCGCAAATTAGCGATATGGAATAACATGAATCGAAGCTGCATACATATGCGACTATCAGTAATTTCTAACAAACGACGACGCGAAGTGAAACACACATCGCAACAATGTATCTGTGTATGCTCAGGCATCAAAGTGGAACAAAACACATTTCACCGATGCGATGAAAGTGCATGTGTTATTTATTTTATATACATTTAAAAAACGCCATTTCCATCATTTTATGATTCATAAAACACCACGAAGTAAAATATAAGAAACTAAAAAGGCATTTAAACTTCCCAACCAAAGGATTCAACATTTCATTTGCCATTTTTTTTAATTCAACAGCACATGCACAGTCACAGCGTTGAGCTTCGCGTGTTTCATTTCGCGTAGTCGTTTGTTTAAAATTACTGATCATCGCATAAGTATGCAGCTTCGATTCGCTAAATTGCGATGCGTATTCGTCTCAAAATGTGTACGTTTCGATGCTTTTCGATGTAATTCGATATTTTCTTTGGTGGGCCTGTATCAGTTACAGTAATAACTACTTTATTCAATAATACGTTTATTTTTTTACCTCCCGTCAAAAAGGTTCAACTCAATTTCCTGAGCACCGAGCGATCCTTCTCTTGGTATGGTAGGTAACGTAACACGACCTGCATTTGAACTATGACATCCTGAACTCGACACCACCGGGCTACGGTCGTCCATTCTCAACCAGATTTTCTGGCCCATCCTCAAATTAACTACATTGAATATATTCCGCTAAATGGATGGTTATGGCCATGTATTTCAGATGCACCCAGAGGTTGTCGCCATGTATTTCAGATGCAACCAGAAGTTGTCGCCATGTATTTCAGATACACCCAGAGGGTGTCGCTATATATTTCAGATGATCCCAGAGGTTGTCCCTATGCATTTCAGATGTACCCAGAGGTTGTCGCTATGTATTTTAGATGCACCCAGAGGTTGTCGCTATGTATTTCAAATGTTCCCAGAGGTTGTCGCTATGTATTTCAGATGTTCCCAGAGGTTGTCGCTATGTATTTCAGATGTTCCCAGAGGTTGTCGCTATGTATTTCAGATGTTCCCAGAGGTTGTCGCTTTGTATTTCAAATGTTCCCAGAGGTTGTCGCTATGTATTTCAAATGTTCCCAGAGGTTGTCGCTATGTATTTCAGATGTTCCCAGAGGTTGTTGCTATGTATTTCAAATGTTCCCAGAGGTTGTCGCTATGTATTTCAGATGTTCCCAGAGGTTGTCGCTATGTATTTTAGATGCACCCAGAAGTTGTCGCCATGTATTTCAGATACACCCAGAGGTTGTCGCTATGTATTTCAGATGCACCCAGATGTTGCTATGTATTTCAGATGTTCCCAGAGGTTGTCGTTATGTATTTCAGATGCACCCAGAGGTTGTCGTTATGTATTTCAGATGCACACAGAAGTTGTCGCCATGTATTTCAGATGTTCCCAGAGGTTGTCGTTATGTATTTCAGATGCACCCAAAGGTTGTCGCTATGTATTTCAGATGTTCCCAGAGGTTGTCGCTATGTATTTCAGATGTTCCCAGAGGTTGTCGCTATATATTTCAGATGATCCCAGAGGTTGTTGCCATGTATTGCAGATGTTCCCAGAGGTTGTCGCTATGTATTTCAGATGTTCCCAGAGGTTGTCGTTATGTATTTCAAATGTTCCCAGAGGTTGTTGCTATGTATTTCAGATGCACCCAGATGTTGCTATGTATTTCAGATGTTCCCAGAGGTTGTTGCTATGTATTTCAAATGTTCCCAGAAGTTGTTGCTATGTATTTCAGATGCACCCAGATGTTGCTATGTATTTCAGATGTTCCCAGAGGTTGTCGCTATGTATTTCAAATGTTCCCAGAGGTTGTCGCTATGTATTTCAGATGCACCCAGAGGTTGTCGCTATGTATTTCAGATGCACCCAGAGGTTGTCGCTATGTATTTCAGATGCACCCAGAGGTTGTCGCTATGTATTTCAGATGTTCCCAGAGGTTGTCGTTATGTATTTCAGATGCAACTAGAGGTTGTCGGTATGTATTTAAGATGTTCCCAGAGGTTGTCGTTATGTATTTCAGATGTTCCCAGGGGTTGTCGTTATGTATTTCAGATGCACCCAGAGGTTGTCGCTATGTATTTCAGATGTTCCCAGAGGTTGTCGTTATGTATTTCAGATGCACCCAGAGGTTGTCGCTATGTATTTCAGATGTACCCAGAAGTTGTCGCCATGTATTTCAGATGCACCAAGAGGTTGTCGCTATGTATTTCAGATGCACCCAGAAACATGACGAACGTACATATAGTCCTGGAGGAATGGAGGAGTTTGCACGTGAGATGGACTCGACCGAAGTATGTGAGATCTGAGGACGTGACGACAAGCGTGGTGTGGACTGCACTAGGAGCCCTATCCAGGTCAATGTCCACTCGTAGGAATCTAATTTACACCACAGATTCTAAATGACATAAACAAGTTAAAATTGAAACGAAGATATATTTGATAAAAAAAATATAAGTTAAACAACGGTTTAATCCAAGGTATGAATGTCTTGCTTGTTTTGCTTGTTGGGGTAGTTACGAGTGCACGAGCCAGACTGACACAAGTTGTACCATATCCGGTACAGACTACAATGACAGTCCTGTGTACTACGTCATCATCAGTGTGAGGAACACACGCACCAATGATACCCACACACAGGAACTGGTCATCCATCCCAATCGCTATGGTGAGACTATTTAGATTCTCCATGTTCACAGAGCTACAGAGAAACAACATGCATAAAGAAAATACCTTACACACAAATACCTTACACACAAATACCTTACACACAAATACCTTACACACATTCACATCACTAGGCAATGCTTAGTGCTGAATCACACTATTAGCAAAAATAACAGAAGTCCTATGTACACGCAAGCCGAATTCCATTAATGTACGCATCACTTGTGTCTTCGAAGTGGTCAGTACGTTATGAATGGTTGTATGATATGTTTATCATAATGAAGCATGTATGGTCAGTACGTTATGAATGGTTGTATGATATGTTTATGTAATGAAGAATGTATGGTCAGTACGTTATGAATGGTTGTATGACATGTTTATGTAATGAAGAATGTATGGTCAGTACGTTATGAATGGTTGTATGACATGTTTATGTAATGAAGAATGTATGGTCAGTACGTTATGAATGGTTGTATGATATGTTTATGTAATGAAGAATGTATGGTCAGTACGTTATGAATGGTTGTATGACATGTTTATGTAATGAAGCATGTATGGTCAGTACGTTATGAGTGGTTGTATGACATGTTTATGTAATGAAGAATGTATGGTCAGTACGTTATGAATGGTTGTATGATATGTTTATGTAATGAAGCTTGTTTGGTCAGTACGTTATGAATGGTTGTATGATATGTTTATGTAATGAAGAATGTATGGTCAGTACGTTATGAATGGTTGTATGATATGTTTATGTAATGAAGCATGAATGGTCAGTACGTTATGAATGGTTGTATGACATGTTTATGTAATGAAGAATGTATGGTCAGTACGTTATGAGTGGTTGTATGACATGTTTATGTAATGAAGAATGTATGGTCAGTACGTTATGAATGGTTGTATGATATGTTTATGTAATGAAGCATGAATGGTCAGTACGTTATGAATGGTTGTATGATATGTTTATGTAATGAAGCATGTATGGTCAGTACGTTATGAATGGTTGTATGATATGTTTATGTAATGAAGCATGTATGGTCAGTACGTTATGAATGGTTGTATGATATGTTTATGTAATGAAGCATGAATGGTCAGTACGTTATGAATGGTTGTATGATATGTTTATGTAATGAAGAATGTATGGTCAGTACGTTATGAATGGTTGTATGACATGTTTATGTAATGAAGCATGTATGGTCAGTACGTTATGAATGGTTGTATGATATGTTTATGTAATGAAGCATGTATGGTCAGTACGTTATGAATGGTTGTATGACATGTTTATGTAATGAAGCATGTATGGTCAGTACGTTATGAATGGTTGTATGACATGTTTATGTAGTGAAGCATGTATGGTCAGTACGTTATGAATGGTTGTATGATATGTTTATGTAATGAAGCATGTATGGTCAGTACGTTATGAATGGTTGTATGATATGTTTATGTAATGAAGCATGAATGGTCAGTACGTTATGAATGGTTGTATGATATGTTTATGTAATGAAGAATGTATGGTCAGTACGTTATGAATGGTTGTATGATATGTTTATGTAATGAAGCATGTATGGTCAGTACGTTATGAATGGTTGTATGACATGTTTATGTAATGAAGAATGTATGGTCAGTACGTTATGAATGGTTGTATGACATGTTTATGTAATGAAGCATGTATGGTCAGTACGTTATGAATGGTTGTATGATATGTTTATGTAATGAAGCATGAATGGTCAGTACGTTATGAATGGTTGTATGATATGTTTATGTAATGAAGCATGTATGGTCAGTACGTTATGAATGGTTGTATGACATGTTTATGTAATGAAGAATGTATGGTCAGTACGTTATGAGTGGTTGTATGACATGTTTATGTAATGAAGAATGTATGGTCAGTACGTTATGAATGGTTGTATGATATGTTTATGTAATGAAGCATGTATGGTCAGTACGTTATGAATGGTTGTATGATATGTTTATGTAATGAAGCATGTATGGTCAGTACGTTATGAATGGTTGTATGATATGTTTATGTAATGAAGCATGAATGGTCAGTACGTTATGAATGGTTGTATGATATGTTTATGTAATGAAGAATGTATGGTCAGTACGTTATGAATGGTTGTATGACATGTTTATGTAATGAAGCATGTATGGTCAGTACGTTATGAATGGTTGTATGACATGTTTATGTAATGAAGAATGTATGGTCAGTACGTTATGAATGGTTGTATGACATGTTTATGTAATGAAGCATGTATGGTCAGTACGTTATGAATGGTTGTATGATATGTTTATGTAATGAAGCATGAATGGTCAGTACGTTATGAATGGTTGTATGATATGTTTATGTAATGAAGCATGTATGGTCAGTACGTTATGAATGGTTGTATGACATGTTTATGTAATGAAGAATGTATGGTCAGTACGTTATGAATGGTTGTATGATATGTTTATGTAATGAAGCATGAATGGTCAGTACGTTATGAATGGTTGTATGACATGTTTATGTAATGAAGCATGTATGGTCAGTACGTTATGAATGGTTGTATGATATGTTTATGTAATGAAGCATGTATGGTCAGTACGTTATGAATGGTTGTATGACATGTTTATGTAATGAAGAATGTATGGTCAGTACGTTATGAGTGGTTGTATGACATGTTTATGTAATGAAGAATGTATGGTCAGTACGTTATGAATGGTTGTATGATATGTTTATGTAATGAAGCATGTATGGTCAGTACGTTATGAATGGTTGTATGATATGTTTATGTAATGAAGCATGTATGGTCAGTACGTTATGAATGGTTGTATGATATGTTTATGTAATGAAGCATGAATGGTCAGTACGTTATGAATGGTTGTATGATATGTTTATGTAATGAAGAATGTATGGTCAGTACGTTATGAATGGTTGTATGACATGTTTATGTAATGAAGCATGTATGGTCAGTACGTTATGAATGGTTGTATGACATGTTTATGTAATGAAGCATGTATGGTCAGTACGTTATGAATGGTTGTATGACATGTTTATGTAATGAAGCATGTATGGTCAGTACGTTATGAATGGTTGTATGATATGTTTATGTAATGAAGCATGAATGGTCAGTACGTTATGAATGGTTGTATGATATGTTTATGTAATGAAGCATGTATGGTCAGTACGTTATGAATGGTTGTATGACATGTTTATGTAATGAAGAATGTATGGTCAGTACGTTATGAATGGTTGTATGACATGTTTATATAATGAAGCATGTATGGTCAGTACGTTATGAATGGTTGTATGATATGTTTTTGTAATGAAGCATGAATGGTCAGTACGTTATGAATGGTTGTATGATATGTTTATGTAATGAAGCATGAATGGTCAGTACGTTATGAATGGTTGTATGATATGTTTATGTAATGAAGCATGAATGGTCAGTACGTTATGAATGGTTGTATGATATGTTTATGTAATGAAGAATGTATGGTCAGTACGTTATGAATGGTTGTATGATATGTTTATGTAATGAAGCATGTATGGTCAGTACGTTATGAATGGTTGTATGATATGTTTATGTAATGAAGCATGTATGGTCAGTACGTTATGAATGGTTGTATGATATGTTTATGTAATGAAGCATGTATGGTCAGTACGTTATGAATGGTTGTATGATATGTTTATGTAATGAAGCATGAATGGTCAGTACGTTATGAATGGTTGTATGATATGTTTATGTAATGAAGAATGTATGGTCAGTACGTTATGAATGGTTGTATGACATGTTTATGTAATGAAGCATGTATGGTCAGTACGTTATGAATGGTTGTATGACATGTTTATGTAATGAAGCATGTATGGTCAGTACGTTATGAATGGTTGTATGACATGTTTATGTAATGAAGCATGTATGGTCAGTACGTTATGAATGGTTGTATGATATGTTTATGTAATGAAGCATGAATGGTCAGTACGTTATGAATGGTTGTATGATATGTTTATGTAATGAAGAATGTATGGTCAGTACGTTATGAATGGTTGTATGACATGTTTATGTAATGAAGCATGTATGGTCAGTACGTTATGAATGGTTGTATGACATGTTTATGTAATGAAGAATGTATGGTCAGTACGTTATGAATGGTTGTATGACATGTTTATGTAATGAAGCATGTATGGTCAGTACGTTATGAATGGTTGTATGATATGTTTATGTAATGAAGCATGTATGGTCAGTACGTTATGAATGGTTGTATGATATGTTTATGTAATGAAGCATGTATGGTCAGTACGTTATGAATGGTTGTATGACATGTTTATGTAATGAAGAATGTATGGTCAGTACGTTATGAATGGTTGTATGACATGTTTATGTAATGAAGCATGTATGGTCAGTACGTTATGAATGGTTGTATGATATGTTTATGTAATGAAGCATGAATGGTCAGTACGTTATGAATGGTTGTATGACATGTTTATGTAATGAAGCATGTATGGTCAGTACGTTATGAATGGTTGTATGATATGTTTATGTAATGAAGCATGAATGGTCAGTACGTTATGAATTGTTGTATGATATGTTTATGTAATGAAGCATGTATGGTCAGTACGTTATGAATGGTTGTATGACATGTTTATGTAATGAAGAATGTATGGTCAGTACGTTATGAATGGTTGTATGACATGTTTATGTAATGAAGCATGTATGGTCAGTACGTTATGAATGGTTGTATGATATGTTTATGTAATGAAGCATGAATGGTCAGTACGTTATGAATGGTTGTATGATATGTTTATGTAATGAAGCATGTATGGTCAGGACGTTATGAATGGTTGTATGACATGTTTATGTAATGAAGCATGTATGGTCAGTACGTTATGAATGGTTGTATGATATGTTTATGTAATGAAGAATGTATGGTCAGTACGTTATGAATGGTTGTATGATATGTTTATGTAATGAAGCATGTATGGTCAGTACGTTATGAATGGTTGTATGACATGTTTATGTAATGAAGCATGTATGGTCAGTACGTTATGAATGGTTGTATGATATGTTTATGTAATGAAGCATGTATGGTCAGTACGTTATGAATGGTTGTATGACATGTTTATGTAATGAAGCATGTATGGTCAGTACGTTATGAATGGTTGTATGATATGTTTATGTAATGAAGCATGAATGGTCAGTACGTTATGAATGGTTGTATGACATGTTTATGTAATGAAGCATGTATGGTCAGTACGTTATGAATGGTTGTATGACATGTTTATGTAATGAAGAATGTATGGTCAGTACGTTATGAATGGTTGTATGATATGTTTATGTAATGAAGCATGAATGGTCAGTACGTTATGAATGGTTGTATGACATGTTTATGTAATGAAGCATGAATGGTCAGTACGTTATGAATGGTTGTATGATATGTTTATGTAATGAAGCATGTATGGTCAGTACGTTATGAATGGTTGTATGATATGTTTATGTAATGAAGCATGAATGGTCAGTACGTTATGAATGGTTGTATGATATGTTTATGTAATGAAGAATGTATGGTCAGTACGTTATGAATGGTTGTATGACATGTTTATGTAATGAAGCATGTATGGTCAGTACGTTATGAATGGTTGTATGACATGTTTATGTAATGAAGAATGTATGGTCAGTACGTTATGAATGGTTGTATGACATGTTTATGTAATGAAGCATGTATGGTCAGTACGTTATGAATGGTTGTATGATATGTTTATGTAATGAAGCATGAATGGTCAGTACGTTATGAATGGTTGTATGATATGTTTATGTAATGAAGCATGTATGGTCAGTACGTTATGAATGGTTGTATGACATGTTTATGTAATGAAGAATGTATGGTCAGTACGTTATGAATGGTTGTATGACATGTTTATGTAATGAAGCATGTATGGTCAGTACGTTGTGAATGGTTGTATGATATGTTTATGTAATGAAGCATGAATGGTCAGTACGTTATGAATGGTTGTATGATATGTTTATGTAATGAAGCATGTATGGTCAGGACGTTATGAATGGTTGTATGACATGTTTATGTAATGAAGCATGTATGGTCAGTACGTTATGAATGGTTGTATGATATGTTTATGTAATGAAGAATGTATGGTCAGTACGTTATGAATGGTTGTATGATATGTTTATGTAATGAAGCATGTATGGTCAGTACGTTATGAATGGTTGTATGATATGTTTATGTAATGAAGCATGAATGGTCAGTACGTTATGAATGGTTGTATGATATGTTTATGTAATGAAGAATGTATGGTCAGTACGTTATGAATGGTTGTATGATATGTTTATGTAATGAAGCATGTATGGTCAGTACGTTATGAATGGTTGTATGATATGTTTATGTAATGAAGCATGTATGGTCAGTACGTTATGAATGGTTGTATGATATGTTTATGTAATGAAGCATGAATGGTCAGTACGTTATGAATGGTTGTATGATATGTTTATGTAATGAAGAATGTATGGTCAGTACGTTATGAATGGTTGTATGACATGTTTATGTAATGAAGCATGTATGGTCAGTACGTTATGAATGGTTGTATGACATGTTTATGTAATGAAGCATGTATGGTCAGTACGTTATGAATGGTTGTATGACATGTTTATGTAATGAAGCATGTATGGTCAGTACGTTATGAATGGTTGTATGACATGTTTATGTAATGAAGAATGTATGGTCAGTAAGTTATGAATGGTTGTATGACATGTTTATGTAATGAAGCATGTATGGTCAGTACGTTATGAATGGTTGTATGATATGTTTATGTAATGAAGCATGAATGGTCAGTACGTTATGAATGGTTGTATGATATGTTTATGTAATGAAGCATGTATGGTCAGTACGTTATGAATGGTTGTATGACATGTTTATGTAATGAAGAATGTATGGTCAGTACGTTATGAATGGTTGTATGACATGTTTATGTAATGAAGAATGTATGGTCAGTACGTTATGAATGGTTGTATGATATGTTTATGTAATGAAGCATGTATGGTCAGTACGTTATGAATGGTTGTATGATATGTTTATGTAATGAAGCATGTATGGTCAGTACGTTATGAATGGTTGTATGATATGTTTATGTAATGAAGCATGTATGGTCAGTACGTTATGAATGGTTGTATGATATGTTTATGTAATGAAGCATGAATGGTCAGTACGTTATGAATGGTTGTATGATATGTTTATGTAATGAAGAATGTATGGTCAGTACGTTATGAATGGTTGTATGACATGTTTATGTAATGAAGCATGTATGGTCAGTACGTTATGAATGGTTGTATGACATGTTTATGTAATGAAGAATGTATGGTCAGTACGTTATGAATGGTTGTATGACATGTTTATGTAATGAAGCATGTATGGTCAGTACGTTATGAATGGTTGTATGATATGTTTATGTAATGAAGCATGAATGGTCAGTACGTTATGAATGGTTGTATGATATGTTTATGTAATGAAGCATGTATGGTCAGTACGTTATGAATGGTTGTATGACATGTTTATGTAATGAAGAATGTATGGTCAGTACGTTATGAATGGTTGTATGACATGTTTATGTAATGAAGCATGTATGGTCAGTACGTTATGAATGGTTGTATGATTTGTTTATGTAATGAAGCATGAATGGTCAGTACGTTATGAATGGTTGTATGATATGTTTATGTAATGAAGCATGTATGGTCAGGACGTTATGAATGGTTGTATGACATGTTTATGTAATGAAGCATGTATGGTCAGTACGTTATGAATGGTTGTATGATATGTTTATGTAATGAAGAATGTATGGTCAGTACGTTATGAATGGTTGTATGATATGTTTATGTAATGAAGCATGTATGGTCAGTACGTTATGAATGGTTGTATGACATGTTTATGTAATGAAGCATGTATGGTCAGTACGTTATGAATGGTTGTATGATATGTTTATGTAATGAAGCATGTATGGTCAGTACGTTATGAATGGTTGTATGATATGTTTATGTAATGAAGCATGAATGGTCAGTACGTTATGAATGGTTGTATGATATGTTTATGTAATTAAGAATGTATGGTCAGTACGTTATGAATGGTTGTATGACATGTTTATGTAATGAAGCATGTATGGTCAGTACGTTATGAATGGTTGTATGACATGTTTATGTAATGAAGAATGTATGGTCAGTACGTTATGAATGGTTGTATGACATGTTTATGTAATGAAGCATGTATGGTCAGTACGTTATGAATGGTTGTATGATATGTTTATGTAATGAAGCATGAATGGTCAGTACGTTATGAATGGTTGTATGATATGTTTATGTAATGAAGCATGTATGGTCAGTACGTTATGAATGGTTGTATGACATGTTTATGTAATGAAGAATGTATGGTCAGTACGTTATGAGTGGTTGTATGACATGTTTATGTAATGAAGAATGTATGGTCAGTACGTTATGAATGGTTGTATGATATGTTTATGTAATGAAGCATGTATGGTCAGTACGTTATGAATGGTTGTATGATATGTTTATGTAATGAAGCATGAATGGTCAGTACGTTATGAATGGTTGTATGATATGTTTATGTAATGAAGAATGTATGGTCAGTACGTTATGAATGGTTGTATGACATGTTTATGTAATGAAGCATGTATGGTCAGTACGTTATGAATGGTTGTATGACATGTTTATGTAATGAAGCATGTATGGTCAGTACGTTATGAATGGTTGTATGACATGTTTATGTAATGAAGCATGTATGGTCAGTACGTTATGAATGGTTGTATGATATGTTTATGTAATGAAGCATGAATGGTCAGTACGTTATGAATGGTTGTATGATATGTTTATGTAATGAAGAATGTATGGTCAGTACGTTATGAATGGTTGTATGACATGTTTATGTAATGAAGCATGTATGGTCAGTACGTTATGAATGGTTGTATGACATGTTTATGTAATGAAGAATGTATGGTCAGTACGTTATGAATGGTTGTATGATATGTTTATGTAATGAAGCATGTATGGTCAGTACGTTATGAATGGTTGTATGATATGTTTATGTAATGAAGCATGAATGGTCAGTACGTTATGAATGGTTGTATGATATGTTTATGTAATGAAGCATGTATGGTCAGTACGTTATGAATGGTTGTATGATATGTTTATGTAATGAAGCATGAATGGTCAGTACGTTATGAATGGTTGTATGATATGTTTATGTAATGAAGCATGTATGGTCAGTACGTTATGAATGGTTGTATGACATGTTTATGTAATGAAGCATGTATGGTCAGTACGTTATGAATGGTTGTATGACATGTTTATGTAATGAAGCATGTATGGTCAGTACGTTATGAATGGTTGTATGATATGTTTATGTAATGAAGCATGAATGGTCAGTACGTTATGAATGGTTGTATGATATGTTTATGTAATGAAGCATGTATGGTCAGTACGTTATGAATGGTTGTATGACATGTTTATGTAATGAAGAATGTATGGTCAGTACGTTATGAATGGTTGTATGACATGTTTATGTAATGAAGCATGTATGGTCAGTACGTTATGAATGGTTGTATGATATGTTTATGTAATGAAGCATGAATGGTCAGTACGTTATGAATGGTTGTATGATATGTTTATGTAATGAAGCATGTATGGTCAGGACGTTATGAATGGTTGTATGACATGTTTATGTAATGAAGCATGTATGGTCAGTACGTTAGGAATGGTTGTATGATATGTTTATGTAATGAAGCATGTATGGTCAGTACGTTATGAATGGTTGTATGATATGTTTATGTAATGAAGCATGAATGGTCAGTACGTTATGAATGGTTGTATGATATGTTTATGTAATGAAGCATGTATGGTCAGTACGTTATGAGTGGTTGTATGATATGTTTATGTAATGAAGCATGAATGGTCAGTACGTTATGAATGGTTGTATGACATGTTTATGTAATGAAGAATGTATGGTCAGTACGTTATGAATGGTTGTATGATATGTTTATGTAATGAAGCATGAATGGTCAGTACGTTATGAATGGTTGTATGACATGTTTATGTAATGAAGCATGAATGGTCAGTACGTTATGAATGGTTGTATGATATGTTTATGTAATGAAGAATGTATGGTCAGTACGTTATGAATGGTTGTAAGACATGTTTATGTAATGAAGCATGTATGGTCAGTACGTTATGAATGGTTGTATGATATGTTTATGTAATGAAGCATGAATGGTCAGTACGTTATGAATGGTTGTATGATATGTTTATGTAATGAAGAATGTATGGTCAGTACGTTATGAATGGTTGTATGACATGTTTATGTAATGAAGAATGTATGGTCAGTACGTTATGAATGGTTGTATGATATGTTTATGTAATGAAGCATATATGGTCAGTACGTTATGAATGGTTGTATGATATGTTTATGTAATGAAGCATGAATGGTCAGTACGTTATGAGTGGTTGTATGATATGTTTATGTAATGAAGCATGTATGGTCAGTACGTTATGAATGGTTGTACATGTATGATATGTTTATGTAATGAAGCATGAATGGTCAGTACGTTAGGAATGATTGTATGACATGTTCATGTAATGAAAAATGTATGACCAGTACGTTTGAAGATCAGCATGATAAGCAATATGTTCAACAAAATGAAGTTGTTGCACTAGTTCAAGACATATTACATCCCAATCCGATATTACGTCAATTCACTATGTGGACTATTTCACAACATAATTAAAATATGCACAGGGATCCACGTAAAGCAGCCAGTCATCGTCGAGGGGAGAGATGTCAAGTACATGCCAAACATGTATCATCCTGTTAGAGGTCACATTTCATCTTGATCGTTACATTCGTGTGTTTGCAATGCTACAGAATGCACAATAGAATACATTGTTCATGGAACAACTTCAGTACACATTTGGAAGGCAGAGTTCACACTGACAACCATTCAAACCTTCACACTAAATGTTAATCCATCGTAGACTAGTGGATAACATTGCCAAACTAACAACCAAACGGTAAGGAATTAAACAATCACCACAACAAAAGTAAATAGGAGTGCTAAATATGAGAAATTGTGTCTGTGCTCCAGCACGGACGAGTGGTGTGGAGCTGCTGCCCCCAGTCTCCCCCCAGACAGCCAGGTGCGTCACTCTGCACTGGAGACACAAGCGGCACACCACCCGACACCTCGTCTTCCGGGTCAACATAACAGGGGCCTTCACCACAACCAGGGTAATGCAGCCTTTCTAAATGTTCACAACCTACATGTATAACCAATCAAAATTCCAAGTTAATTTTTAAAAATCCTATACGTTCACTTGCCATAATGCCTTATTTATTATAATGCCTAAATTGCTTTATGGAAATCTGAAATCATGAAAAATGGAAATTGCTGTCAAAGTTGCTGTGAAACGTTGACGTTGGGATAGTGTTTTGCTGTGGCATGATGAGCATTTATCCATGGATGGATGAGCCTAAGTTTAAAGGGTCGATTCAACACTATCAGCGTTGTTGTATACTGTTTTAAATCACTGCCGATGACAGAGATACATACGCAAGAGAACAAAAATAATGTTTTACAAATGATAAATATCGTGTTTTGATTGGAAAGTAAATTTTGGTTGATCACAACTTCTTTAATCTTGTACACATACAAATATATGATTATTTTATCAATATGTCAGTTACAAAGTAGGTTGTGCAGCCAGTAACCTATTAATACACGGTGGCACATAGGGGACATAGAGTGTTTATTCATAATTACTTTCTTCATCGACCGCGTGAAATATCATTATAGTTTGCGGAAACTGTTACGAAAACACTCAAAAAAACTTAAATTATAATTACACGATGAACTGAATATGGAACATAAAATACTCGAAAAGAACCACGAATATCTCAAAAGGACACACATCCGTGGCGGAAAGCCTTTTCACACTGGTGGAAACTAACCATTTTTACATTTAATTGGAAACTACGTTTCAAATTGGTTGAAAGATCACATAATCCATTGTTAGCAGCAATGAAATATGTTATTAAACAATTGAATATTTTATTGTCAACAGCATTTAAATATATTATTAACAGAATTGAAATTTGTTATTAACAACAAATGCATGTAAAGCATTGGAATCTATTGTTAACAGTTTTTAAATCTATTGTTAACAGCATTGAAATATATTGTTAACAGCATTGAAATATATTGTTAACAGTTTTGAAATATATTGTTTACAGCATTGAAATCTATTGTTAACAGTATTGAAATCTATTGTTAACGGTATTAACATCTTGTGTTTACAGTATTGAACTTTCCACTGTTAGCGGCAGCATAAAGGAAACATTATATAACATGCAATTTCACCAGGTTATGACAAAGAGATAATAACTACAACAATATGTTCATTCTTTATCATACCAACATGTATCCTGTTTATAACCTGCTGTTTCACCATCCCTTCCATATGTTTGATAACGTTATAAGGATCTATACCGAAACGTCGCCATTGTGTTGAAGTTTAAGATCCATAAAATATCCTTGTCTTTCTACTGGAATTAACGTCTTAAACCACGATAGAGTCCCTTTTCCATATATGTGACAATGAAAGTGAAGAAAATAATCAAGTATTCAATGTCTTTAATTTTGGCTGAGTTCGTAAGCTAAGCTAGTTGGAAGGCGGTAAATAGGAACGTGACGTGAACCAGTAATCACTGAACAGCAAAAGAAACACGAGTTTTCATGATTATGGTTTCTGTTTGCATATCAGTCCATGGTTTGTCATATCATTAGTAAATGTCAGAGAACATGTGGAGCTATGGTACTGAGTACAGACCATTGAAAAGTCAAAGGGTATCAATTCGCGAAAATGCACGTCACATATGTTGTCATGGTAACATGATCTGCATGCGCCTGGTCAAATTCAAATTACTCGTGCTGTAATCCGAGACATGCTCTGTGAAAATGACCCCATAATTGTGAATCCAGCCTCAATGTTTAAGAAGTTGATGCTTGGCAAAAAAAGGTGAAATTTTCAAAAACTGGGATATTGCCCGATTGCATGCTGAACAGTTTGCAAGGACTGTAAATGTGGTCGTGGAACACCTTGGTACCTAAAGAAAATGCAATACCTTGAAGGTTTACTAAAATGAGACCCATATAACCATTCTGAATGAAATTCAATATGACGTCAAAACGTCAAATCAACATCAGCAAAGACAGGGGTTTTGCATCAAAATTCATGGGAGTGTTTCAATTGTATTTAAAAGCACATTGGGCACTTCATCATCTGAACAGGGATGTGACTGTTTTCCCAAAGAATGACTATGGCACAAGATAATGCTCTGCCGAAATTATACACCAGTATTGACTCTTCGTTATGTATGCATGTTGTTCAACACGTTATTAACATCATGTCAACAGAATTTTAATGCTCTGATATTATTAATTTGCTCAATACTGCGTTGTCAGTAATTACGAAATTGTTACAGTGCACTGTCAAATGTGTATGTTATGCAACAATAATTTCTTTATTAATGGCAGAAATAAATATGAAATGATTTTGAGCACTCTTTTTCGTAATTTCCAAATAATTCATGTTGGATTGCTGATTTTTAATAAGTAGCAGTTCTACAGTATTATAACTAGGATTTGTACAGTACATCTCTGTATTACTATAAACATAATGACGATTAGTTCTGACATAGAGACTAATGATACGACTATACAAGCTAGCCGATGTTAAACTTAACATAGACAGACAGACAGACAGACAAATGTTTTATTAGAGTCTCACCTCACATAAAATACATAAATATACATTATAAATGACCACCCTGTAAAGGTTATGAGAGACTATCTTGCTAAAAAGAATATAAAATATAAATATAAAAATATAAAGCTAATGTTATAAGTAAAGAATATATACATATATAAAATATAATATTAACCATACAATAAATGCTTCCTTTCTTGTAAAATATAAAAGCAGGTTTTTGTGGTAAAAATACCTTGTGTTTAAAGTAAAACAAATGTATCTTCATCACAGAGCTCTTTAAAGGTGGGATGGCTAAAACAGACATTTTTATACAACCTTAACATAACTAGGATACAATAGGAGTGCGAAATGTACACGTTGATTGGTCTGAAACCTCAGTCAATCAACCTAAAAGGTTTACACCCCGCTGTAATGGGTTTTCACCTCAACTGGGTAATTATTTCCCTTTCAACTTCAACTTCAAGTTTTTTTTCGGAAAAACACTTTTGGTTGTATAAGATTAAATATCACTTTGTCAATTATAATGTGAAGTTTGTTGAGTTTATGCCAAAATCTAATCATTCTATTATGGAACATGAATGCTGTTAGGATATCTTCCAAATTCACCGTACAACATATAAATCGTTGTGGACATCCCAAGACTCCCAAATTGCAGTTTTACCTTGTTTTACTGGTAGTTGTCTATCAATGTTTCTATATAATACCCTTTAGGCAATGAGGATGGTTCAAACCGTTTTTCCAAAGTATTTTATGAAGCAGTTTTCGTGTTTCAAGTTGTATATTTATGTTCATTTTCAGTACCATGTACTTCTTTTTTTAGGTTTAAATGATGTTTCATGCGGTGGATAAGTAAGAGATATACCCATATTTTTCCGAGTGTAGGGTATCATTTGATACACAAGGAAAAGTTTGGGTATATCTGTCTTATACCCGCTTACGGTCGAGTGTAAACGGGTACTATTTCATCATATTTCTAAAACAAATACAGCTGTAAACAAGCGTACACTCAGCTCGTGCTTCGATGTATAGTCACCCATGTTTTGGGCTCGAAATCTAATTGATATGGCCCAATGACTATATTGTCAACGCAGACGCACGTGCATCTCGCTGAAATGTACAGCTAAAGCCATAAACTACATGGCTAATTTCAACATGGCCAATGTTTAGAGAAAACAGAAGTTTTAGTATTTAAGACATTTTGCACCCAAAATTAAATAACATTATTATATAAAAAGAAATACAGAAAATTGTGATATTATATCACGCATTATAAGAACCGTATTCATTTAGTCATGAACAAATCTAAACAGTTTCAACTGGCCGCGTGGTCTAGTGGATAGTTCGTTCGGCCAGAAAGCAACAGGACACAGGTTCGATCCCAGGTTTCAAATGAAACATTTCTAAATGTCTTAATTGTATGTTCATATATATAATAATCTGACATTTTATAAAGTATCATCACTTAGATTTGGAAATTGACTCCGTTGATTTCTCAGTTAAAAAGTGTAGGTATATTAGAAAACAGTAGGTATATCAGAAAAAGTGTAGGTGTATTTTGGGTTAAGACACCTACACCTGTAACAAAATAGACTATAGGAGACCGGAGGTGGAGTATAAAGGGAATCCAACTGTAGTAATAATGAAAATCCACTGTATGTCCCATATGGACCACTATGTGTATCTGTTTTCTTCCTTTTCAACAGTCACTTTTTCAAAATAGTTTGTTTTACACAATTCTATGCAATGATAGATTATAAGCACGTGTATTTATTACAGAGCTACATTGTGAGCAGTCTGTTCATCAGGAAGTGTGGGCTGCACCCGGATGTGGAGTACAGGGTGGGCGTGTCGGCTGGAGTGGCGGACAGCATGTACTGGAGTCGTGAACACGTCGCTCGTCTCTCCACCCTAGAGACATGTTAGTCTCCTGTCTCACTTTCAGCTTACTAATGTCTTGTACATTTGGCTTCACTTGCACTTGTGTCTTTTAAACGTGTAGGAAGATAGACTATCAGTTGCCTACATAAGCAATGTTGTATCACTACATCCCTGTTCCATGCGTGTAGCAATTGTCAAGTGATAGCTTGCTTGGTTTTCTGGCAACTTCTGTTACGTGAGCCCTTACGCTTTGGCTGTTTGGGTCCTTCTGTGTTCTATATATCCAGATGAGCAAGATTATTTGGAGTAGAGCGACTGAGAGTGTAACCCCTCATGATTTGGAGGATTTTAGAAGTGATGCTTTACTGTCGCCATCATTACCTGACACAAGTTTGAAGTTAAGGATGTAGGACAGACAGACAGAATATTTTATTTAAGTGTCACTCAACAGTTACATGTTGAAATAAAGGCCTGTATGAACTTGGATCACGGCGAGTTTATTCCAGGCAAAGGGGAGCTTTCTTGCTTGCCAAATGCGTTTTGAAGTTTTGGTATTGTTTTTGTTGTGTTGGGAAGTAGCCTCTCTTTTAGCTTGTAGGAAGTGAGGTCCAGTCCTGAAGTTCTTCCCATTCACTATTACACTTAATACAAATTGTGGAAAGGTTGATATGGATGTGTTGTATGCAGGTAGATATTACCCCTGTATTTGCCGCTACGTATGAGCTTGTTCCAAACAGTTTAAAAAAAAGACGAATTAGTTCCTCGCAGTTGGTTTACCTGTGTTTCTTTGTTTTATTTTTCCATGTACCTGGTGTTTTAGTTGTTTTGCCTTTAGAAAGTGAGAAATGTTTCTTTTTGCTTTGTTGAAAGCCGTTGTTCAATGTTTAGGCGCGTTTAATACATGGCGTTATTCCGACTTGTCTGTGTATGTTCTCAGACCCGGAGAGAGGAGCTGATGTGACCCCCGGGCTGTACTGTGTGACAGAGAACCAGTGTGTGGAGGGGGTGAGGACGGTCCGGGTGTACCTGCGGGTAGGTCTCTGCTTTACCTTCGTGGAAGAACAAATACCTCTCCTGTCTGTACTCGTGATGTACCGTCCGTTGTTTGGAGCGTATTATATGTATTATATGTGTCTCATCCAGATAATTACGCATCAATCGCAGTGTGTATTAGACACATTGGTGGACCCGTGTTTCGGCACTGTGTGTCTATTATGTCATTTAAACGTAATATTCCCACATCCCTCCTATAATATAACCCTGTTCCTAACTATCCCTGATGGTATCACAATATTCAAAATTAGGGATAATTATCTAAATTCAAGGATATTCTGGTCAATCTATTCTAACTTCTTAGACAATTTTTTTTACTGGATTTGCTTTGCCTGATTGATTAGATTCTGCCGTCTCACATCATCTTGTATAAACAGACCAAGGTGTTCTTGATCACTAACTTCATGACAGTTTAATTATGTGTTAATTGAAGTTTTTATAGGACATTATTATAATTGGTTGGAAGCGCTAACGGCTCTAAACTCTTACGATGTTTGAATTCTCTCTATACTACTCTTGGAATATTCAAACTAAACGCTAACCAATCATGCTTGGCCTCTTTATATTCAAACTAAACTCCAACCAATCATGCTTGGCCTCTTTATATTCAAACTAAACGCTAACCAATCATGCTTGGCCTCTTTATATTCAAACTAAACGCTAACCAATCATGCTTGGCCTCTTTATATTTTGGAAAAACATATGATCACAGCTGTAGCAAATTTTGAAGATTAATAAATTAATTTGATAAAAAAACATGCTTAAACATACACTTGCCAAATTCTTGCAAAAACATACCAATACACGTGTCAAACTTTCGGATTAGCTTGGCATGTACTTCACATATAAATAGTTTACAGGGTTTTGAAATAATGTTGATGATGTCATGTAATTTAATTACGGAAAGCAACATACAGATTCATATTCATTGCCATGCGCATACTATAAATGTCTCGACGAATCAACAAACGTAACACTATAACATTTCCTTCTTTTAAAGGGACAGTTTTAACAATGACTTCATGGATGAATGAACGCTATGTATGTTATATTAAAGGATAAAAAACCCCATAAAACCAAGATGGCGTTCACTTTATCCATGAACTCGCAGTATTGTTATGGTTCACACATACCAAGATTTCATGTACCGAGTAATTACTTTTCATATTATTTAGTATGGATACAAGTCCACTTCATCCATGAACTAACAGTATTATAATGGTTCACAAATACCAATATGTCACTTGATTAGCATTTAACTGGATTATTTGGATACAATCATACTTTATCCATGAACTGGCAGTATTGTTATGGTTCACACATACCAAGATTTCATGTACCAAGTAATTACTTTTCATATTATTTAGTATGGATACAAGTCCACTTCATCCATGAACTAACAGTATTATAATGGTTCACAAATACCAATATGTCACTTGATTAGCATTTAAATGGATTTATTTGGATATAATTATGCCTTATTCATGAACCATCAGTAGTTTCATTTAATCAATATTCATTTTATAAGAATTTATTGGATATAAGTATACTTTATCAATGAATGGGTGGTATTGTTATAGTTCATACATACCAATATTTAATATATTCATTATTTATATGGAATAATACGGATACAATTTTACTTATACATCCATGACTAGCAGAGTAAAACAACCATTAAAAAGACTTTTAGTCCAGCAAACATTATTAAATACATAATACTTTAATATGTATGTAAGTGTAATTTTCATAAAGGATGTATATGGACTAAGTAATCAAATGTTAATTCCCTCCCACTATTTGACCTCACTATTTTGAAACATGAATAATGGATAATACTAATATTTCCTAAATAATACATACGGGAATAATTAACACAATGAACATATATACATATACACATGAACATCAAACATATTTTAAAATACTTACATACGCTTCCACGGCAATACTTATTCCATTTGCGAATTGACACATTATCCAAACAAACTGAATTACAACAGGTAACAAGGAGACAGGTAACATGCCTTGACGCACGAATTGCATGCTCCGCACGTTCTCACACACACACACACTCAAGAGCTGTTACGACAAATCTAACACGGTTGCGAATCTTGAGATATCATCATTACAACATTAACTGCATCAACTTGCAGAGGTTAACTAGTTAATTTATTAACTATGACTAATCCCATGTACATACTTTTTCTTTATCTTTGTTCACACTTGTTAACTACAAGAATTTTCATCTTATTATTTCATGTAAATACACCATTCAAACATGTTGCCCATCACACTGGACCAAAATTGTCATCTGCAATATGCCAATTAATTGATAATGGATAACAATCTAAAAATTTATTCTTCTAACTGTCAAGGCCTGAATAATAATAAGAAAAGAGTAGATGTTTTTCAAAATCTCAAGACTAAAAAAGCAAATATTAACTGTCTTCAAGATACACATTTTATACCTGAACTAGAAAATCAAATCAAAATGGAATGGGGAACAAAGCACTGTTGGTTTAGTTCTTAAAAGAGTAATGCTAGAGGCGTTGCTATCTTTTTTGAAGATAATTTTGAATTCAAAGTCATAAAGAAGAAACATGACAATGAAACCGGAAATTTTCTTGCGCTCAAGATTGAAATAAGCTCTGGTAAAACACTGACTATTGTAACCGTCTATGGACCAAATGATGATTCGCCGAAATTTTATGAACATATAATAGAAACTATAAAAGAATTCGATTCTGATCACTATTCACTCTGCGGGGATTGGAATTTAATACAAAATCCGGAAATAGACTCGTTTAACTATAAACATGTAAATAATCCAAACGCAAGATAGGTTGTACTCGAATTTAAACAGGAAGAAAACCTGGTTGACCCGTGGCGAGAATTTAACCAAAACAGTAAACGTTATACCTGGAGAAAATCAAAACCTATTAAACAGGCTAGACTTGATTTCTTTCTTTTATCAAGGAACTTAGAGAATTCAATTGTGAAGGTAGGTATCGACCCAGCATATCGATCAGATCATTCCGCAATCTGGTTAACATTAAAAATAAGTGATATCGAAAGAGGCAAAGGATTTTGGAAATTTAATAATTCTTTATTACATGACGAACATTATGTGAAAAGTGTTAAAGATATCATAAAATCAACTCTTGATCAATATCAAATAGGCCAGTTTGAAGATGGCAGTGTAAAATTAAGTATTGATGATCAGCTCTTTTTTGAAACTTTACTTTTAATGATAAGAGGTACTACTATAAAATATTCGTCTGAAAAGAAGAAATCCCGAGAAAAAAATGAAAAGTTGCTACGTGATGAAATTGAAGAACTACAAAGAAATATAGATACAATAGAAAATATCCAGACTAAAGAGGAGTTGTCTGAAAAACTAAAGGTAGCCAATGATAAACTAGAAACAATTAACGCGATTAAAACTGAAGGAATAATGCTTCGTGCAAAATCTAATTGGAAGGAGAAGGGCGAAAAACCAACAAAGTATTTTCTATCTTTGGAAAACAGAAATGTTCTTAATAAAGCAATATGTCAACTGGAAAAAAAGGATGGAACATATGCAACGAAAACTAAAGATATCCTATTTGAGACCAAATCTTTCTTTATGAATCTATATACTAAACAGAACTGTAGTGACGTTGATTTACAAAACATGTTTCAGAAAATGAACATCCCAAAACTAACAGAATTGCAAAAATTGGAACTGGAAGGCGAGTTAAGGTATGACGAAGTCCTTAATGCATTGAAAAAAATGAAAAATGAAAAAAGTCCTGGTCCATCAGGATTCACTGTTGAATTTTAAAAAAAATTCTGGCATGATTTAAATAGATATCTCATACGATCATTAAACTATGGCTTCGGTACAGGCGAACTGTCTGTAAGTCAGAAACAAGGTTTGATAACTTGTATACCAAAGGCAGACAAAGCAAAACATCTTTTGAAGAATTGGAGACCTATTTCACTTTTAAATGTTTCATATAAAATCGCATCATCAACTATAGCTCATAGAATTAAATCAGTTTTACCAGATATAATCAATGAAGACCAAAAGGGATTCATTCCAAAGAGATACATTGGTGAATGTACAAGACTTATTTACGACATTATTGACTATTCAGAATGTATGGAAGTGCCAGGTTTGCTTGTTTTCATTGACTTTGAAAAGGCTTTCGATTCGGTAGATTGGACCTTTATTCAAAAGGTATTGGAATTCTTTAATTTTGGATCATCTATTAAAAAATGGATAAGCACCTTTTATAATGATATAAAGTCAAGTGTTCTTGTCAATGGCTTCGGCTCTAGTTTCTTCAAATTATCAAGAGGGTGCCGGCAAGGCGATCCTATTTCTCCTTATATTTTCATTCTATGTTCAGAAATACTAAGCATCATGCTAAGAAGCAACACTGACATAAAAGGAATAACAATTGGTGATGTAGAATATCTCACGTCGCAGTTTGCTGACGACACTACTTTAATACTTGACGGAACCGAAAAAAGTCTTCAAAACGCCCTTCAAACCCTTAAATCATATTCAGAATTTTCAGGTCTAAAAATAAACCCTTCTAAAACACAAGTGATGTGGATAGGTTCAAAAAGATATGAAAAACGTGCTCTTTGTAGCAATTGGAAACTAGACTGGTCACAAACTTCCTTCAAAATCTTAGGAATAACATTTACTCACAATTTGGCAGAAATGGTTGAACGAAACTATAAGGATAAACTAAAAAATATAAGAATTGAAATGAATATGTGGCTTGCACGAGACTTAACGCCTTTAGGCAGAAACACAGTGTTGAAAAGTCTGTTGCTTCCCAAACTTAATCACCTCTTTTCATCATTACCAAACCCCAGCGAAGACATAGTACATGAATTAAATAAACTTTGTTATAAATTCATATGGAGAAATAAACCAGATAAGATAAAACGTAATGTTCTAACTAACACGTTGGAAATGGGGGGTATACGAGCCCCAAATATAAAACACATAATTATGTCACAAAAACTTTCATGGATGAGACGTCTTCATAACACTACAAACGTTTTAAGAACAAACATTTTCCATAAAAATACATCAACCTACTTACCAAACATAATACAAAAATGTGAGTCATATATTAATGAAAAAGTAATAACGGTGAGAACAAACGCTTTTTGGAGAGATGAATAAAGGCATGGGGTCGATTTTTAACGATTAAAGGAAATAATATAAAAAACGCAAATGATATACTCACACAGCCTTTGTGGCATAATGCTAACATAACAGTAAACGGGAAACCAATATATGTAAAAAGACTGGCAAACGTCGGCATACACTATGTTAATGACATTAATATATGTAAAAAGACTGGCAAACGTCGCCATACACTATGTTAATGACATTATTGATAATCAGGGAAACTATCTTGATATAAATACTGTTACAAAACAGTTTGACGTGAAGACAAATTTTCTCGAATATGCAGGTATTATTGCAGCAGTCAAATACTACATAAAATCCCAAAACAAAGTAATAACCAGCAAACAATCGAATCCAATATTACCGAATTTCTTGAAAATTTAATAGGTAATAAAACGGGATGCAGAGAATTTTACGATATACTGCAACTTGAAAATAAGAATGACAATAAACAAAGCTACCAAACAAAATGGGAAGAGGATTTAGATTGCAGTCTCACAGAAGATAACTGGAAAATAATACACCAATCTCCTCACAAATGCCACACATCTAGTAACCATTTATGGTTCCAGTATCGTTTGATACACAGGATCCTACCCACAAATACGTTATTGACAAAAATGGGCTACAAAGATAATGATGCATGCGACTTCTGTGGGGAAAGCGCCGAAACTCTGCTCCACTTAATGTATGAATGCAAAATATCAAAAACGTATCTGGTCAGAAATAGCTGATTGGATTGAGGTAAAGACACAATGCAGATTAAATTTGTCAAAAGAAACTGTTATTCTCGGATACCCAGAAAGCAGAAACAATGTTCTAAACCTGATTTTGATAATCATAAAATATAATCTATTTAAAGCAAAACAACAAACCATATTACCAAACCTTCTGTACATGAAAAACGATATTCGCAACATATATAACATAGACAAATTCTCTGCGTATACTTCATGTAATTATTCAAAATTCATGTCATTCTGGTCATCATGCCACAAATTGTTCTCAACAAATTGAGTTAAAAAAAAAACAAAGACCCATTTCTGAAATCATATAAAAACAAGTAATGTACATGTACATCCTAAGAATATTTATTACCAGAATTTAGAATTGTTCTTTAATTACATATGTTTTTTGTCCATATCTCTTGTTTTCTCGATTGATTTCACTGGATCGAATATATTGTACTGTTGATTTATTGCCTTACATGTTTGAATGTGTATGAACATGAACAAAAAGTTATAAAAAAAAAGATGGCGTTCACTTGCATCGGACGATTTGGTCACATTTATACCTCAGACTGAGAATACGCCTACTTAGACGGGTGAACCAATTTGATGTGCATAAGAGTTCCACTCCTAGTGAAAGTGAGTGAGTGGGTGAATTATTGCTTAACGCCTCTCTGGCAGTATCGCAGCCATTAACGGCAATCCTAGTGAAAACATATAATATTATATCAACGTTTGTATCGATGAGTATTAACCCAATGCTATGCTAATTAATTTGATACCAAAGTGATAAGCTGTAAGTAGGTTGCAATAACATTTGGCTAGCGCTGTTCCTTGTATCTAAACTGTACACCACTATGAACGACGTCTCCCATTGTGTCTTCCGTTAATTCTACGCCGGGTATCAACTGTAAAATCTAAGCCGAGAGGCGTCCTGCTCGAGACACGTGGCTATGGCAACGAAACAGTATCAAGAAATACATGTACCATGCTTTATTCAAAATCTTATAAATTGCTATCTGCTCGCACTCAATCGTCATGAATGATCTGCGAGTAATTTTGCTAAATATCTCCATTAGAAAATTGGTTTGTAGTCTGTGCGACAGAGGTTCGGCAAGATTCAAAAGTCCGTGAGGCTGCAATGAGTGTAATATGTATATACATAGTGGGTGGAAATAGGTCACAGTTGGGAATATGGTATCCGAGATTTCCTTTTTTGCGAATTACAGTTACTGATCCATTTAATGTTAGCTGCTGTAAATCCGTTTTAAACATCAATACTACATTAATTTTTCTCATACTGAAATTTAGCACGGGCACTGTATTCATCACATACCTGGTGTACTCTGCAAATGATTTGAAACAAACATGATTAAAAACACAAAGGAATTTCAAATTAGATTGAAATGATAATTTGTTGCAAATGCTGCTCTTTACAAAATAAAGCGTTCATATTACAATTTACTTGTTCAGACATTTATTCAAAATAAGACAATCGTATGTCATTGTGCCGATAACAACCAAAGAGGTCGTTTTGGCATGATATTGGTTTATAATCACAGTCTTAAACCCATCTTTGTTAAAAAAAATAAACCTGTCTTAGAGTTCATTTTGTTGACGAGCTGAAAAAACCCTCTGATATGCGTAAATCTATGTTTAAAGAATATCAGAATTATATCAAGGATATAGGACAAAACAATGAGTATTTGTAGCTCAACTAGTGAAGCCACTCTAATTGACGACGACACTCCAGTTTTGCACCATAAACCAGCAACTCCAATGTGTTCATCTCGAACTCTCCTCGAGCCACGTGCTCGTGCATATGAAAACGAGGCTTGTTATGATTGAAGTCAAACGACAATAATGTCATGAAGCTCGTGCATGTTGGAATGAAACGAACAACGCACGTGCAGTCGCACTTTGCATGACATAGACATTTACATAGATATAGACATGTGAAGGATTGACATCACTGTGACGGTTACACTCAAATTACACAAAATTAATTCCTTTCAAAATTACTTCATGCATTTGTAATAAAAATTCATGGGGAACGATGTCGTAAGGTTTACGTAGGAGAAACAACTGGCGACCCATCGGGTCTCGTTAATTATAAGTCCGGAATCAATTGTAAAAAACCCAATTCTCGTTGTTTCTCCACTACCGAATGCATAGTATTCTATAGTTGCCCGTATCGTGAAGCGAATCACGTATAAATAGTTAACAATGTAAACGAGACCGAGGTGTACATGATTCCCAACACAGAGATACGTGGGAATTGTGCACCAGAGACGCAAAGCGTCGAGGGAAAAGTGTTTTCAAGTCTAAATAAATAAAAAAAAATAATTCACAGATTGTAAACAAATAAACCAAAGAATAACAAAGTTTATGAGTACTTCAAATATATAATTTTTGCGTTCATTAATTTGCCATTGCATTTAATGATGGATTCCCTACAGATATTGAAATAGTTGTTTTACCCAACCAAGTATTTAACTTGTACAATCAATGAGAATATATACACAATATATTTGTCATAGTTTTCCGGTATTATAACAAATAAGATATATTTTTACAGGTAAAACGTCAATACTTTGTATATTCAAAGAACATTTGGAAACATAGTTATATAACAATCGTCACATTCAGTAATATGTGACAAGGGTAATTTGCAGGAGAAGAGCGAGTTTCATGTGAATTGTTATGGCGACTTCTAAAATTGACAAGCTCGCATTGTCTCGGAAACGCTTGTTGATACTGACAAAACAAATGAGTTACATTACTTAGTTTCTGACACCGCTAACGAACTATCAGCCTCAACACTAGTTGATACCTTACTTATTGTTGAATCTTCACTCTCAAGGCGACTTATCAATACCTTACTTATTGTTAAATCTTCACTCTCAAGGCGAGTTATCAATACCTTACTTATTGTTGAATCTTCAGTCTCCAGGCGTCTTATCAATACGTTACTTATTGTTGAATCTTCAGTCTCAAGGCGACTTATCAATACCTTACTTATTGTTGAATCTTAACTCTCCAGGCGACTTATCAATACCTTACTTATTGTTGAATCTTAACTCTCCAGGCGACTTATCAATACCTTACTTATTATTGAATCTTCAGTCTCAAGGCGACTTATCAATACCTTACTTATTGTTGAATCTTCACTCTCCGGGCGACTTATCAATACCTTACTTATTATTGAATTTCAGTCTCCAGGCGACTTATCAATATGTTACTTATTGTTTAATCTTCAGTCTCCGGGCGACTTATCATCACCTTATTTATTGTTGAATCTTCAGCATCCAGGCAACTTATCAATACCTTACTTATTAGTGAATCTTCAGTCTCAATGCGAGTTATCAATACATTACCTATTGCTGAATCTTCAGTCTCAAGGCGACTTATCAATATCTTACTTATTGTTGAATCTTCAGTCTCCAGGCGAGTTATCAATACCTTACTTATTGCTGAATCTTCAGTCTCCAGGCGACTTATCAATATGTTACTTATTGTTGAATCTTCAGCCTCCAGGCGACTTATCAATACCTTACTTATTGTTGAATCTTTACTCTCCAGGCGAGTTATCAATACCTTACTTATTGCTGAATCTTTAGTCTCCAGGCGACTTATCAATATGTTACTTATTGTTGAATCTTCAGCCTCCAGGCGACTTATCAATACCTTACTTATTATTGAATCTTCAGTCTCAATGCGAGTTATCAATACATTACCTATTGCTGAATCTTCAGTCTCAAGGCGACTTATCAATACCTTACTTATTTTTGAATCTTCAGTCTCAAGGCGACTTATCAATACCTTACTTATTGTTGAATCTTCAGTCTCCAGGCAACTTATCAATACCTTACTTATTAGTGAATCTTCAGTCTCAAGGCGAGTTATCAATACATTACCTATTGCTGAATCTTCAGTCTCAAGGCGACTTATCAATATCTTACTTATTGTTGAATCTTCAGTCTCCAGGCCACTTGTCAATACCTAATATTTTATGTCTTGTTAAATCTTCAGTCTCAAGGCGACTTATCAATACCTTACTTATTGCTGCATTTTCAGCCTCCAGACGAGATCTATTGGAACGGAGAATTGACCAACTATACACTGGTGTTCGTCCCTTCGGATGCCAGCTTTAACATGTCCGCCACGCCAGAAATAACATTAGTGTCACACCAAGTCCAATTGTACTGCCATCTTGAATATGATGTTAACATATCTGTATACAACAAGATAGGCGGCTCTCCACCCTCTCTTCTACACATTCCTAGACATGACAAAGGTATGTAGTTGTACGTATCTCTGTATACATTAGGTTATTTACATATCTGTATACAACAAGATAGGCGACTCTCCACCCTCTCTTCTACACATTCCTAGACAAGACAAAGGTGGGTAGTTGTACGTATCTCTGTATGCATTAGGTTATTTACATATCTGTATACAACAAGATAGGCGGCTCTCCACCCTCTCTTCTACACATTCCTAGACAAGACAAAGGTAGGTAGTTTTACGTATCTCTGTATACATTAGGTTATTTACATATCTGTATACAACAAGATAGGCGGCTCTCCACCCTCTCTTCTACACATTCCTAGACAAGACAAAGGTAGGTAGTTGTACGTATCTCTGTATACATTAGGTTATTTACATATCTGTATACAACAAGAATGGCGGCTCTCCACCTTCTCTTCTACACATTCCTAGACAAGACAAAGGTAGGTAGTTGTATGTATCTCTGTATACATTAGGTTATTTACATATACGTATACAACAAGATAGGCGGCTCTCCACCCTCTCTTCTACACATTCCTAGACAAGACAAAGGTAGGTAGTTGTTTGTATCTCTGTATACATTTGGTTATTTACATATATGTATACAACAAGAATGGCGGCTCTCCACCTTCTCTTCTACACATTCCTAGACAAGACAAAGGTAGGTAGTTGTACGTATCTCTGTATACATTAGGTTATTTACATATATGTATACAACAAGAATGGCGGCTCTCCACCCTCTCTTCTACACATTCCTAGACAAGACAAAGGTAGGTAGTTGTACGTATCTCTGTATACATTAGGTTATTTACATATACGTATACAACAAGATTGGCGGCTCTCCACCCTCTCTTCTACACATTCCTAGACAAGACAAAGGTAGGTAGTTGTTTGTATCTCTGTATACATTTGGTTATTAACATATATGTATACAACAAGAATGGCGGCTCTCCACCTTCTGTTCTACACATTCCTAGACAAGACAAAGGTAGGTAGTTGTACGTATCTCTGTATACATTAGGTTATTTACATATATGTATACAACAAGAATGGCGGCTCTCCACCCTCTCTTCTACACATTCCTAGACAAGACAAAGATAGGTAGTTGTACGTATATCTGTATACATTAGGTTATTTACATATACGTATACAACAAGATAGGCGGCTCTCCACCCTCTCTTCTACACATTCCTAGACAAGACAAAGGTAGGTAGTTGTACGTATCTCTGTTTACATTAGGTTATTTACATATCTGTATACAACAAGATAGGCGGCTCTCCACCCTCTCTTCTACACATTCCTAGACAAGACAAAGGAAGGTAGTTGTTTGTATCTCTGTATACATTTGGTTATTTACATATATGTATACAACAAGAATGGCGGCTCTCCACCTTCTCTTCTACACATTCCTAGACAAGACAAAGGTAGGTAGTTGTACGTATCTCTGTATACATTAGGTTATTTACATATATGTATACAACAAGATAGGCGGCTCTCCACCCTCTCTTCTACACATTCCTAGACAAGACAAAGATAGGTAGTTGTACGTATCTCTGTATACATTAGGTTATTTACATATACGTATACAACAAGATAGGCGGCTCTCCACCCTCTCTTCTACACATTCCTAGACAAGACAAAGGTAGGTAGTTGTACGTATCTCTGTATACAATAGGTTATTTACATATCTGTATACAACAAGATAGGCTGCTCTCCACCCTCTCTTCTACACATTCCTAGACAAGACAAAGGTAGGTAGTTGATTGTATATCTGTATACATTAGGTTATTTACATATCTGTATAAAACAAGATAGGCGGCACTCCACCCTCTCTTCTACACATTCCTAGACAAGACAAAGGTAGGTAGTTGATTGTATATCTGTATACATTAGGTTATTTACATATCTGTATACAACAAGATAGGCGGCTCTCCACCCTCTCTTCTACACATTCCTAGACAAGACAAAGGTAGGTAGTTGATTGTATATCTGTATACATTAGGTTATTTACATATCTGTATACAACAAGATAGGCGGCTCTCCACCCTCTCTTCTACACATTCCTAGACAAGACAAAGGTAGGTAGTTGATTGTATATCTGTATACATTAGGTTATTTACATATCTGTATACAACAAGATAGGCGGCTCTCCACCCTCTCTTCTACACATTCCTAGACAAGACAAAGGTAGGTAGTTGATTGTATATCTGTATACATTAGGTTATTTACATATCTGTATACAACAAGATAGGCGGCACTCCACCCTCTCTTCTACACATTCCTAGACAAGACAAAGGTAGGTAGTTGATTGTATATCTGTATACATTAGGTTATTTACATATCTGTATACAACAAGATAGGCGGCTCTCCACCCTCTCTTCTTCACATTCCTAGACAAGACAAAGGTAGGTAGTTGATTGTATATCTGTATACATTAGGTTATTTACATATCTGTATACAACAAGATAGGGGGCTCTCCACCTTCTCTTCTACACATTCCTAGACAAGACAAAGGTAGGTAGTTGATTGTATATCTGTATACATTAGGTTATTTACATATCTGTATACAACAAGATAGGCGGCTCTCCACCCTCTCTTCTACACATTCCTAGACAAGACAAAGGTAGGTAGTTGATTGTATATCTGTATACATTAGGTTATTTACATATATGTATACAACAAGATAGGCGGCTCTCCACCCTCTCTTCTACACATTCCTAGACAAGACAAAGGTAGGTAGTTTTACGTATCTCTGTATACATTAAGTTATTTACATATCTGTATACAACAAGATAGGCGGCTCTCCACCCTCTCTTCTACACATTCCTAGACAAGACAAAGGTAGGTAGTTTTACGTATTTCTGTATACATTAGGTTATTTACATATCTGTATACAACAAGATAGGCGGCTCTCCACCCTCTCTTCTACACATTCCTAGACAAGACAAAGGTAGGTAGTTGTACGTATCTCTGTATACATTAGGTTATTTACATATCTGTATACAACAAGATAGGCGGCTCTCCACCCTCTCTTCTACACATTCCTAGACAAGACAAAGATAGGTAGTTGTACGTATCTCTGTATACATTAGGTTATTAACATATACGTATACAACAAGATAGGCGGCTCTCCGCCCTCTCTTCTACACATTCCTAGACAAGACAAAGGTAGGTAGTTGTTTGTATCTCTGTATACATTTGGTTAGTTACATATATGTATACAACAAGAATGGCGGCTCTCCACCCTCTCTTCTACACATTCCTAGACAAGACAAAGGTAGGTAGTTGTACGTATCTCTGTATACATTAGGTTATTTACATATATGTATACAACAAGATAGGCGGCTCTCCACCCTCTCTTCTACACATTCCTAGACAAGACAAAGATAGGTAGTTGTACGTATCTCTGTATACATTAGGTTATTTACATATCTGTATACAACAAGATAGGCGGCTCTCCACCCTCTCTTCTACACATTCCTAGACAAGACAAAGGTAGGTAGTTGATTGTATCTCTGTATACATTTTGTCATTTACATATATGTATACAACAAGAATGGCGACTCTCCACCTTCTCTTCTACACATTCCTAGACAAGACAAAGGTAGGTAGTTGTACGTATCTCTGTATACATTTGGTTATTAACATATCTGTATACAACAAGAATGGCGGCTCTCCACCTTCTCTTCTACACATTCCTAGACAAGACAAAGGTAGGTAGTTGTACGTATCTCTGTATACATTAGGTTATTTACATATCTGTATACAACAAGATAGGCGGCTCTCCACCCTCTCTTCTACACATTCCTAGACAAGACAAAGGTAGGTAGTTGTACGTATCTCTGTATACAATTGGTTATTTACATATCTGTATACAACAAGATAGGCGACTCTCCACCCTCTCTTCTACACATTCCTAGACAAGACAAAGGTAGGTAGTTGTACGTATCTCTGTATACATTAGGTTATTTACATATATGTATACAACAAGAATGGCGGCTCTCCACCCTCTCTTCTATACATTCCTAGACAAGACAAAGGTAGGTAGTTGTACGTATCTCTGTATACATTTGGTTATTAACATATCTGTATACAACAAGAATGGCGGCTCTCCACCTTCTCTTCTACACATTCCTAGACAAGACAAAGGTAGGTAGTTGTACGTATCTCTGTATACATTAGGTTATTTACATATCTGTATACAACAAGATAGGCGGCTCTCCACCCTCTCTTCTACACATTCCTAGACAAGACAAAGGTAGGTAGTTGTACGTATCTCTGTATACAATTGGTTATTTACATATCTGTATACAACAAGATAGGCGACTCTCCACCCTCTCTTCTACACATTCCTAGACAAGACAAAGGTAGGTAGTTGTACGTATCTCTGTATACATTAGGTTATTTACATATATGTATACAACAAGATAGGCGGCTCTCCACCCTCTCTTCTACACATTCCTAGACAAGACAAAGGTAGGTAGTTGTACGTATCTCTGTTTACATTAGGTTATTTACATATCTGTATACAACAAGATAGGCGGCTCTCCACCCTCTCTTCTACACATTCCTAGACAAGACAAAGATAGGTAGTTGTACGTATCTCTGTATACATTAGGTTATTAACATATACGTATACAACAAGATAGGCGGCTCTCCACCCTCTCTTCTACACATTCCTAGACAAGACAAAGGTAGGTAGTTGTTTGTATCTCTGTATACATTTGGTTAGTTACATATATGTATACAACAAGAATGGCGGCTCTCCACCCTCTCTTCTACACATTCCTAGACAAGACAAGGGTAGGTAGTTGTACGTATCTCTGTATACATTAGGTTATTTACATATATGTATACAACAAGATAGGCGGCTCTCCACCCTCTCTTCTACACATTCCTAGACAAGACAAAGATAGGTAGTTGTACGTATCTCTGTATACATTAGGTTATTTACATATCTGTATACAACAAGATAGGCGGCTCTCCACCCTCTCTTCTACACATTCCTAGACAAGACAAAGGTAGGTAGTTGATTGTATCTCTGTATACATTTGGTCATTTACATATATGTATACAACAAGAATGGCGACTCTCCACCCTCTCTTCTACACATTCCTAGACAAGACAAGGGTAGGTAGTTGTACGTATCTCTGTATACATTAGGTTATTTACATATATGTATACAACAAGATAGGCGGCTCTCCACCCTCTCTTCTACACATTCCTAGACAAGACAAAGGTAGGTAGTTTTACGTATCTCTGTATACATTAGGTTATTTACATATCTGTATACAACAAGATAGGCGGCTCTCCACCCTCTCTTCTACACATTCCTAGACAAGACAAAGGTAGGTAGTTTTACGTATTTCTGTATACATTAGGTTATTTACATATCTGTATACAACAAGATAGGCGGCTCTCCACCCTCTCTTCTACACATTCCTAGACAAGACAAAGGTAGGTAGTTGTACGTATCTCTGTATACATTAGGTTATTTACATATCTGTATACAACAAGATAGGCGGCTCTCCACCCTCTCTTCTACACATTCCTAGACAAGACAAAGGTAGGTAGTTGTACGTATCTCTGTATACATTAGGTTATTAACATATACGTATACAACAAGATAGGCGGCTCTCCGCCCTCTCTTCTACACATTCCTAGACAAGACAAAGGTAGGTAGTTGTTTGTATCTCTGTATACATTTGGTTAGTTACATATATGTATACAACAAGAATGGCGGCTCTCCACCCTCTCTTCTACACATTCCTAGACAAGACAAAGGTAGGTAGTTGTACGTATCTCTGTATACATTAGGTTATTTACATATATGTATACAACAAGATAGGCGGCTCTCCACCCTCTCTTCTACACATTCCTAGACAAGACAAAGGTAGGTAGTTGTACGTATCTCTGTTTACATTAGGTTATTTACATATCTGTATACAACAAGATAGGCGGCTCTCCACCCTCTCTTCTACACATTCCTAGACAAGACAAAGATAGGTAGTTGTACGTATCTCTGTATACATTAGGTTATTAACATATACGTATACAACAAGATAGGCGGCTCTCCACCCTCTCTTCTACACATTCCTAGACAAGACAAAGGTAGGTAGTTGTTTGTATCTCTGTATACATTTGGTTAGTTACATATATGTATACAACAAGAATGGCGGCTCTCCACCCTCTCTTCTACACATTCCTAGACAAGACAAGGGTAGGTAGTTGTACGTATCTCTGTATACATTAGGTTATTTACATATATGTATACAACAAGATAGGCGGCTCTCCACCCTCTCTTCTACACATTCCTAGACAAGACAAAGATAGGTAGTTGTACGTATCTCTGTATACATTAGGTTATTTACATATCTGTATACAACAAGATAGGCGGCTCTCCACCCTCTCTTCTACACATTCCTAGACAAGACAAAGGTAGGTAGTTGATTGTATCTCTGTATACATTTGGTCATTTACATATATGTATACAACAAAAATGGCGACTCTCCACCTTCTCTTCTACACATTCCTAGACAAGACAAAGGTAGGTAGTTGTACGTATCTCTGTATACATTTGGTTATTAACATATCTGTATACAACAAGAATGGCGGCTCTCCACCTTCTCTTCTACACATTCCTAGACAAGACAAAGGTAGGTAGTTGTACGTATCTCTGTATACATTAGGTTATTTACATATATGTATACAACAAGATAGGCGGCTCTCCACCCTCTCTTCTACACATTCCTAGACAAGACAAAGGTAGGTAGTTGTACGTATCTCTGTATACATTTGGTTATTTACATATCTGTATACAACAAGATAGGCGACTCTCCACCCTCTCTTCTACACATTCCTAGACAAGACAAAGGTAGGTAGTTGTACGTATCTCTGTATACATTAGGTTATTTACATATATGTATACAACAAGATAGGCGGCTCTCCACCCTCTCTTCTACACATTCCTAGACAAGACAAAGATAGGTAGTTGTACGTATCTCTGTATACATTAGGTTATTTACATATCTGTATACAACAAGATAGGCGGCTCTCCACCCTCTCTTCTACACATTCCTAGACAAGACAAAGGTAGGTAGTTGATTGTATCTCTGTATACATTTGGTCATTTACATATATGTATACAACAAGAATGGCGACTCTCCACCTTCTCTTCTACACATTCCTAGACAAGACAAAGGTAGGTAGTTGTACGTATCTCTGTATACATTTGGTTATTAACATATCTGTATACAACAAGAATGGCGGCTCTCCACCTTCTCTTCTACACATTCCTAGACAAGACAAAGGTAGGTAGTTGTACGTATCTCTGTATACATTAGGTTATTTACATATCTGTATACAACAAGATAGGCGGCTCTCCACCCTCTCTTCTACACATTCCTAGACAAGACAAAGGTAGGTAGTTGTTTGTATCTCTGTATACATTTGGTTATTTACATATATGTATACAACAAGAATGGCGGCTCTCCACCTTCTCTTCTACACATTCCTAGACAAGACAAAGGTAGGTAGTTGTACGTATCTCTGTATACATTAGGTTATTTACATATATGTATACAACAAGATGGACGGCTCTCCACCCTCTCTTCTACACATTCCTAGACAAGACAAAGGTAGGTAGTTGTACGTATCTCTGTATACATTAGGTTATTAACATATATGTATACAACAAGATAGGCGGCTCTCCACCCTCTCTTCTACACATTCCTAGACAAGACAAAGATAGGTAGTTGTACGTATCTCTGTATACATTAGGTTATTTACATATACGTATACAACAAGAAAGGCGGCTCTCCACCCTCTCTTCTACACATTCCTAGACAAGACAAAGGTAGGTAGTTGTACGTATCTCTGTATACATTAGGTTATTTACATATCTGTATACAACAAGATTGGCGGCTCTCCACCCTCTCTTCTACACATTCCTAGACAAGATAAAGGTAGGTAGTTGTACGTATCTCTGTATACATTTGGTTATTTACATATCTGTATACAACAAGATAGGCGACTCTCCACCCTCTCTTCTACACATTCCTAGACAAGACAAAGGTAGGTAGTTGTACGTATCTCTGTATACATTAGGTTATTTACATATATGTATACAACAAGATAGGCGGCTCTCCACCCTCTCTTCTACACATTCCTAGACAAGACAAAGGTAGGTAGTTGTACGTATCTCTGTTTACATTAGGTTATTTACATATCTGTATGCAACACGATAGGCGGCTCTCCACCCTCTCTTCTACACATTCCTAGACAAGACAAAGGTAGGTAGTTGTACGTATCTCTGTATACATTAGGTTATTTACATATATGTATACAACAAGATAGGCGACTCTCCACCCTCTCTTCTACACATTCCTAGACAAGACAAAGGTAGGTAGTTGTACGTATCTCTGTTTACATTAGGTTATTTACATATACGTATACAACAAGATAGGCGGCTCTCCACCCTCTCTTCTACACATTCCTAGACAAGACAAAGGTAGGTAGTTGTGTGTATCTCTGTATACATTTGGTTATTTACATATATGTATACAACAAGAATGGCGGCTCTCCACCTTCTCTTCTACACATTCCTAGACAAGACAAAGGTAGGTAGTTGTACGTATCTCTGTATACATTAGGTTATTTACATATATGTATACAACAAGAATGGCGGCTCTCCACCCTCTCTTCTACACATTCCTAGACAAGACAAAGATAGGTAGTTGTACGTATCTCTTTATACATTAGGTTATTTACATGTACGTATACAACAAGATAGGCGGCTCTCCACCCTCTCTTCTACACATTCCTAGACAAGACAAAGGTAGGTAGTTGTACGTATCTCTGTATACATTTGGTTATTTACATATATGTATACAACAAGAATGGCGGCTCTCCACCCTCTCTTCTACACATTCCTAGACAAGACAAAGGTAGGTAGTTGTTTGTATCTCTGTATACATTTGGTTATTTACATATATGTATACAACAAGAATGGCGGCTCTCCACCTTCTCTTCTACACATTCCTAGACAAGACAAAGGTGGGTAGTTGTACGTATCTCTGTATACATTAGGTTATTTACATATATGTATACAACAAGATGGACGGCTCTCCACCCTCTCTTCTACACATTCCTAGACAAGACAAAGGTAGGTAGTTGTACGTATCTCTGTATACATTAGGTTATTTACATATATGTATACAACAAGATAGGCGGCTCTCCACCCTCTCTTCTACACATTCCTAGACAAGACAAAGATAGGTAGTTGTACGTATCTCTGTATACATTAGGTTATTTACATATACGTATACAACAAGATAGGCGGCTCTCCACCCTCTCTTCTACACATTCCTAGACAAGACAAAGGTAGGTAGTTGTACGTATCTCTGTATACATTAGGTTATTTACATATCTGTATACAACAAGATAGGCGGCTCTCCACCCTCTCTTCTACACATTCCTAGACAAGACAAAGGTAGGTAGTTGTACGTATCTCTGTATACATTAGGTTATTTACATATCTGTATACAACAAGATAGGCGGCTCTCCACCCTCTCTTCTACACATTCCTAGACAAGACAAAGGTAGGTAGTTGTACGTATCTCTGTATACATTAGGTTATTTACATATCTGTATACAACAAGATAGGCGGCTCTCCACCCTCTCTTCTACACATTCCTAGACAAGACAAAGGTAGGTAGTTGATTGTATATCTGTATACATTAGGTTATTTACATATCTGTATACAACAAGATAGGCGGCTCTCCACCCTCTCTTCTACACATTCCTAGACAAGACAAAGGTAGGTAGTTTTACGTATCTCTGTATACATTAGGTTATTTACATATCTGTATACAACAAGATAGGCGGCTCTCCACCCTCTCTTCTACACATTCCTAGACAAGACAAAGGTAGGTAGTTGATTGTATATCTGTATACATTAGGTTATTCACATATCTGTATACAACAAGATAGGCGGCTCTCCACCCTCTCTTCTACACATTCCTAGACAAGACAAAGGTAGGTAGTTGATTGTATATCTGTATACATTAGGTTATTTACATATCTGTATACAACAAGATAGGGGGCTCTCCACCTTCTCTTCTACACATTCCTAGACAAGACAAAGGTAGGTAGTTGATTGTGTATCTGTATACATTAGGTTATTTACATATCTGTATACAACAAGATAGGCGGCTCTCCACCCTCTCTTCTACACATTCCTAGACAAGACAAAGGTAGGTAGTTGATTGTATATCTGTATACATTAGGTTATTTACATATCTGTATACAACAAGATAGGCGGCTCTCCACCCTCTTTTCTACACATTCCTAGACAAGACAAAGGTAGGTACTTTTACGTATCTCTGTATACATTAGGTTATTTACATATCTGTATACAACAAGATAGGCGGCTCTCCACCCTCTCTTCTACACATTCCTAGACAAGACAAAGGTAGGTAGTTGTACGTATCTCTGTATACATTAGGTTATTTACATATCTGTATACAACAAGATAGGCGGCTCTCCACCCTCTCTTCTACACATTCCTAGACAAGACAAAGGTAGGTAGTTGTACGTATCTCTGTATACATTAGGTTATTTACATATACGTATACAAGAAGATAGGCGGCTCTCCGCCCTCTCTTCTACACATTCCTAGACAAGACAAAGGTAGGTAGTTGTACGTATCTCTGTATACATTAGGTTATTTACATATACGTATACAACAAGATAGGCGGCTCTCCACCCTCTCTTCTACACATTCCTAGACAAGACAAAGGTAGGTAGTTGTTTGTATCTCTGTATACATTTGGTTATTTACATATATGTATACAACAAGAATGGCGGCTCTCCACCCTCTCTTCAACACATTCCTAGACAAGACAAAGGTAGGTAGTTGTACGTATCTCTGTATACATTAGGTTATTTACATATCTGTATACAACAAGATAGGCGGCTCTCCACCCTCTCTTCTACACATTCCTAGACAAGACAAAGGTAGGTAGTTGATTGTATATCTGTATACATTAGGTTATTCACATATCTGTATACAACAAGATAGGCGGCTCTCCACCCTCTCTTCTACACATTCCTAGACAAGACAAAGGTAGGTAGTTGATTGTATATCTGTATACATTAGGTTATTTACATATCTGTATACAACAAGATAGGGGGCTCTCCACCTTCTCTTCTACACATTCCTAGACAAGACAAAGGTAGGTATTTGATTGTGTATCTGTATACATTAGGTTATTTACATATCTGTATACAACAAGATAGGCGGCTCTCCACCCTCTCTTCTACACATTCCTAGACAAGACAAAGGTAGGTAGTTGATTGTATATCTGTATACATTAGGTTATTTACATATCTGTATACAACAAGATAGGCGGCTCTCCACCCTATTTTCTACACATTCCTAGACAAGACAAAGGTAGGTACTTTTACGTATCTCTGTATACATTAGGTTATTTACATATCTGTATACAACAAGATAGGCGGCTCTCCACCCTCTCTTCTACACATTCCTAGACAAGACAAAGGTAGGTAGTTGTACGTATCTCTGTATACATTAGGTTATTTACATATCTGTATACAACAAGATAGGCGGCTCTCCACCCTCTCTTCTACACATTCCTAGACAAGACAAAGGTAGGTAGTTGTACGTATCTCTGTATACATTAGGTTATTTACATATACGTATACAAGAAGATAGGCGGCTCTCCGCCCTCTCTTCTACACATTCCTAGACAAGACAAAGGTAGGTAGTTGTACGTATCTCTGTATACATTAGGTTATTTACATATACGTATACAACAAGATAGGCGGCTCTCCACCCTCTCTTCTACATATTCCTAGACAAGACAAAGGTAGGTAGTTGTTTGTATCTCTGTATACATTTGGTTATTTACATATATGTATACAACAAGAATGGCGGCTCTCCACCCTCTCTTCAACACATTCCTAGACAAGACAAAGGTAGGTAGTTGTACGTATCTCTGTATACATTAGGTTATTTACATATATTTATACAACAAAATAGGCGGCTCTCCACCCTCTCTTCTACACATTCCTAGACAAGACAAAGGTAGGTAGTTGTTTGTATCTCTGTATACATTTGGTTAGTTACATATATGTATACAACAAGAATGGCGGCTCTCCACCTTCTCTTCTACACATTCCTAGACAAGACAAAGGTAGGTAGTTGTACGTATCTCTGTATACATTTGGTTATTAACATATCTGTATACAACAAGAATGGCGGCTCTCCACCTTCTCTTCTACACATTCCTAGACAAGACAAAGGTAGGTAGTTGTACGTATCTCTGTATACATTAGGTTATTTACATATCTGTATACAACAAGATAGGCGGCTCTCCACCCTCTCTTCTACACATTCCTAGACAAGACAAAGGTAGGTAGTTGTACGTATCTCTGTATACATTTGGTTATTTACATATCTGTATACAACAAGATAGGCGACTCTCCACCCTCTCTTCTACACATTCCTAGACAAGACAAAGGTAGATAGTTGTACGTATCTCTGTATACATTAGGTTATTTACATATATGTATACAACAAGATAGGCGGCTCTCCACCCTCTCTTCTACACATTCCTAGACAAGACAAAGGTAGGTAGTTGTACGTATCTCTGTTTACATTAGGTTATTTACATATCTGTATACAACACGATAGGCGGCTCTCCACCCTCTCTTCTACACATTCCTAGACAAGACAAAGGTAGGTAGTTGTACGTATCTCTGTATACATTAGGTTATTTACATATCTGTATACAACAAGATAGGCGGCTCTCCACCCTCTCTTCTACACATTCCTAGACAAGACAAAGGTAGGTAGTTGTACGTATCTCTGTATACATTAGGTTATTTACATATACGTATACAAGAAGATAGGCGGCTCTCCGCCCTCTCTTCTACACATTCCTAGACAAGACAAAGGTAGGTAGTTGTACGTATCTCTGTATACATTAGGTTATTTACATATACGTATACAACAAGATAGGCGGCTCTCCACCCTCTCTTCTACATATTCCTAGACAAGACAAAGGTAGGTAGTTGTTTGTATCTCTGTATACATTTGGTTATTTACATATATGTATACAACAAGAATGGCGGCTCTCCACCCTCTCTTCAACACATTCCTAGACAAGACAAAGGTAGGTAGTTGTACGTATCTCTGTATACATTAGGTTATTTACATATATTTATACAACAAAATAGGCGGCTCTCCACCCTCTCTTCTACACATTCCTAGACAAGACAAAGGTAGGTAGTTGTTTGTATCTCTGTATACATTTGGTTAGTTACATATATGTATACAACAAGAATGGCGGCTCTCCACCTTCTCTTCTACACATTCCTAGACAAGACAAAGGTAGGTAGTTGTACGTATCTCTGTATACATTTGGTTATTAACATATCTGTATACAACAAGAATGGCGGCTCTCCACCTTCTCTTCTACACATTCCTAGACAAGACAAAGGTAGGTAGTTGTACGTATCTCTGTATACATTAGGTTATTTACATATCTGTATACAACAAGATAGGCGGCTCTCCACCCTCTCTTCTACACATTCCTAGACAAGACAAAGGTAGGTAGTTGTACGTATCTCTGTATACATTTGGTTATTTACATATCTGTATACAACAAGATAGGCGACTCTCCACCCTCTCTTCTACACATTCCTAGACAAGACAAAGGTAGATAGTTGTACGTATCTCTGTATACATTAGGTTATTTACATATATGTATACAACAAGATAGGCGGCTCTCCACCCTCTCTTCTACACATTCCTAGACAAGACAAAGGTAGGTAGTTGTACGTATCTCTGTTTACATTAGGTTATTTACATATCTGTATACAACACGATAGGCGGCTCTCCACCCTCTCTTCTACACATTCCTAGACAAGACAAAGGTAGGTAGTTGTACGTATCTCTGTATACATTAGGTTATTTACATATCTGTATACAACAAGATAGGCGACTCTCCACCCTCTCTTCTACACATTCCTAGACAAGATAAAGGTAGGTAGTTGTACGTATCTCTGTTTACATTAGGTTATTTACATATCTGTATACAACACGATAGGCGGCTCTCCACCCTCTCTTCTACACATTCCTAGACAAGACAAAGGTAGGTAGTTGTACGTATCTCTGTATACATTAGGTTATTTACATATATGTATACAACAAGATAGGCGACTCTCCACCCTCTCTTCTACACATTCCTAGACAAGACAAAGGTAGGTAGTTGTACGTATCTCTGTTTACATTAGGTTATTTACATATCTGTATACAACACGATAGGCGGCTCTCCACCCTCTCTTCTACACATTCCTAGACAAGACAAATGTAGGTAGTTGTTTGTATCTCTGTATACATTAGGTTATTTACATATACGTATACAACAAGATAGGCGGCTCTCCACCCTCTCTTCTACACATTCCTAGACAAGACAAAGGTAGGTAGTTGTACGTATCTCTGTATACATTAGGCTATTTACATATCTGTATACAACAAGATAGGCGGCTCTCCACCCTCTCTTCTACACATTCCTAGACAAGACAAATGTAGGTAGTTGTACGTATCTCTGTATACATTAGGCTATTTACATATATGTTTACAACAAGATAGGCGGCTCTCCACCCTCTCTTCTACACATTCCTAGACAAGACAAAGGTAGGTAGACTAAGTTGTACGTATCTATGTATATATTTGGTGGTGGGGAATACTTGGACATAATAGTCAGCTTTACACCGTACCATCACCCCAATTCTCGACATGACGAGTTGTATATATATTTCAGTATTGATTCTTATATAAATTGTGGAGTGAGTCCCGTTCATTAATCACTCAATAATTATTTGATACTATACTGACGAATCCTACTGTTTGTCACTTTCTACAGCAGTGTTTGAGAGTATATAAAGTTATATGAGACTGTTTCTGTACAGTCGCTGGTCCGATAACCGTGCGAGTGTCAGACCGAGGCTCGACCCTGCACGTGGAGTGGGCCATAGAGAAGGAGGAGAAGGAGAGGATCGGCTACTGGCTAGTAGTCTGGTGTAACGCTACCGCGTTTTGCAAGGTAAGACAAGTTTTTGTGAGTCCATTACATCACTATAACGATATGGACTGATCGTTAGATCCTTATAGAGAGATATTCTCTTCTACTCTGCAGAAGATATATATTCATATTTTGCTCTAAATCACTGGTGTGGTTGGCCCATGGCCGTCACACCGACGATTGGCCCATTTGACATGCTTGTCGGGTCCACTTGGATCCAACATGGTAACTTAATGTTGAGCCAATGAAAGAGAATTTACACACTATATAATCGGTCCATTGTGTAGATTTTGAAAGCAATGCGCTTGTCCATTGGCATACTTTGTTAACGTTGTTGTAGTTTAGTTAGTCATACCGTACCAAAAAAAAGATTCATTTGTATAAACAACCAACAAAAGAAATTGTAAACTTGTCAAATAAAGTAGTAACATTAGTTATGTGTTCTTGGCTCCACTATGTACGATGTCTTGCATTGCAAGTCTCATATTCACGAAAGCCTTTGTCTCAGCATTAGTTATATTTGGTCCAGACAGTTTCATGTGGATTGCGTCCTAAATAATTGCAACTGTTTCAAAGTAAACACTCATTCGATCAGAACTTATCAGACGTCATTGTCAGTACCTAGCATTTGGTGAATGTTGATTCGACTTTGGACCAATTGAGGACAATATCAGAACATTTTTTCTTAGAATCATAGACAAAATAATCCGAAAAACAAATTCTTCGAGCTTTGTTTACAGATATGACTTTCTTTACCAAAACTATTACAAAAATTTAAAATAGTCACGATCAACTTAGACAAGTTTGAAGAGGACAACGGAAATGAATAACGTATAGTATTTAAAATGTTTTATGCAATTGAACACAACATTAGAAAATGACCCATTGGTTCCTACTGTATGGTAAGCTGCTATGATTGTAGTTATTATTAAAAGTCTACTTATTTCGAAAAATGACTTAATGTGCATTCAGTAACAGAAGAACTAAACCGTGTGCAAATAATTTGCCAGAGCGCTGTGAGCTGGAGGAGAGTGTCCGCCCCCTCCACAACCACACTTGTGTCCAGGAACTACTCCAGGTATGGGATCGCCATGGTAACACGCAATAACCAGAGTAGTGGCATCGTCTGGGCAAGCTGCACATACGAGTATGACAAAGGTAATTAAATAGTAGTTCATAGATGTACCTACCACATGCACTTTGTGTAATTTGAGAAATTAACTTTGCTTGGTGTAAGAGTCATTTTGAGTTAACAAACAACTTAAAATATATCTAAAACAACAGGTCTTCCCTAATTGATATAGGATATTTATCCTAATCGTGGACTAAATGATACTACTGAGAAAATCAAGAGCCAGAGTTTCAAATAAGCTGAGAACTAATATTGCCGTTAGTGCCTTGTACTGACAGTAAGCAAACTCTATTGCGACTGATGAAGTGTCTGAGGCTGTAACTATAAGGTGATGTTTGATATGTCGGCAGTGCCACGACGTGCCCCCGAGCTGGTGAGACTGAAGGCAGACTCGCACCTGGCTCTGACTGTCTCCTGGAGACTGGAGACTTGTACAGACCGCGTCCTTGTCGCTCACTACATCGTACAGTACTGTCTGCATCTCAGCAAGTCTTGCAGTAGGTTTACACCGTTCTCTTGTTTGTGGACTTGCTCATTTCACTGGGGTAACGCTTCGGAGGAAGTTGTAAATGCATAGAAATTGTTTCTGTGCATTTAAAACAAATCTTTTAAAGAGGAATACTGATGATGTTACAGATGATGCCCAAGGCACGATTTAATGTCCGCGTGGTTTATCAAGTCTGAATCGATCATCTACCTTGACTTAGTTGGACATTCACTACGAAATTAGTATAGTGACATAATTACGATATGTAAACCTCACAGAGGAATGATAATGAAGGCCCATTAGTTTTAGGAATGGAAAGTCACGAGGTCATAAACCTACCTACATATACTAAACTTATTATCAACATTACATTAAAAATTTAAATAATTTAAAATATAACTTAAAATATGTGATGTAATGTATAACTGACCATTACTGAAAAGTAATGGAGTGAAAGAATAATATTATGACATCACCAGTATAATTCAACTGAAGAAAACAAGGCTGAGTCCGGCCGTGACTGCATACATGTATATTCGGATGGTTACCACGTCTTGTCGTATTTGTTAGAAATAGAAGTTTAACGATTAAGCAACCTCTACATCCGTTTTGCTAAATGTTTAAGTTCAAAGGGCATTATCAAACGGTAGGCGTCAATGTAAAAATCTAAGATATAGTCATTATTGGTAATATTATCAGTATTGGTCACTGAGAAGACGTGACTGTCTTTGTAGTTGATCACGATGTTCCAACAGACCCTGATTGTGGTTGATCATGATGTTCCGATAACCCCTGTTTGTGGTTAATCATGATGTTCCGATAACCCTTGTTTGAGGTTGATCATGATGTTCCGATAACCTCTGTTTGTGGTTGATCATGATGTTCCGATAACCCTTGTTTGTGGTTGATCATGATGTTCCGATAACCTCTGTTTGTAGTTGATCATGATGTTCCGATAACCCTTGTTTGTAGTTGATCATGATGTTCCGATAACCTCTGTTTGTAGTTGATCATGATGTTCCGATAACCCCTGTTTGTAGTTGATCATGATGTGTTGACAACACCTGTTTGTGCATGATCATGATGTTCCGACAACCCCTGTTTGTGCTTCATCATGATGTTCCGTCAACCCCTGTTTGTAGTTGATCATGATGTTCCGATAACCCTTGTTTGTAGTTGATCATGATGTTCCGATAACCCTTGTTTGTAGTTGATCATGATGTTCCGACAATCCTTGTTTGTGGTTTCAGAGACTGAGGAAGTGGGGAGTAAAACGAGCCAACTGCAGCTGCAGCAGCTTGAAGAGGGACAGCTGTACGACGTGAGGCTGAAGCTGGTGACAGTTGCAGGACAGAACAGCACCTACAGCCCCCCTCTCTCCGCTACACCTGTCTACATAGGTATGTTGCTCATGGGCTGTACTCAGATCAAGTTACATATGGTGAGATGTGGAATATCTCGAGCGAATCTATCTACGCTAATTAGTTGGTCGATCACTTCTTAACGGAATATGAAATCCTACTATGCAACCTTGTTATTGACGAGTGTGCGGGCACCAAACCCCACCTCTGTGCAGGACTGGATGAGACGTGTGCTCAACGGGAATATGGTCTCTCAATCGTCCACACTAGTCAGTGATACTATAAGGAAAGAAGTATAACGCCGACAGTTGAATGTTGCAGGTTTGCGAGCAGGTCATCTCGTGGGTATTGCAGTGGGATCTCTCATTGTCTGTGTCATCATCCTTATAGCTGGGGCCACGTGTTTCAGGTACAACAGCTCACCCAGTCTCAGTCAATCACTCACTCATTGAAGTGAAATGTTAATAATTACTATCGACGGTTTGAGTGATTCAAGTTATGGACATTTGAAATTCTGTAATTTGATGACCATAATGGAACTGTTTTTTTAAATGTCATATGTAAATTCGAATAACACAACTTGCTAGTGTATATTTCTGTGTACTGATCGCTTGTACTACTTCACGTAGACGTACCATCAGAAGATGGAGAGAAAGAGAAGACATTGAAGTCCCCTTGAAGGTAAATATATGTAAACGTAGTTTGTTTATGGGACCTTTGACCTGTTTTGAATCTTTATCAGTTTGTTTATCAGAATGTTTTATTGCATCGATAAAAGCTATATACAAAAATATATATGTCGTCATGTGCTCGTATAGAAAATATTAAGTCGTTTATATTGTACCATATGGGCAAAAAGATATAGTTGTTGTGTTATGTGTTGCTAGAGCAAGAGGATATATGCACAATAAATATGAAATGGATAATAAACATCTACTTGTCTTGAAAGCTACGTCAAATACCAATGAGACCGTAGTGTACAAAATATGACTTTATAAGTGCAGCGATATTGCACTTGTGTCTTTCGACAATAAAATCATATATCACATTGCATGTGTTTTAAGAGACGAAATGTGACTATTTTACGGACACTGGCGACCTACATTTTAGTGTCTCATAGGCCTAATGGCCGGGAGCTGTTTTAATTTGTTTTTATCCGTCTGTATATGTACTATGTAACCCAGCACGTGACACTTAAATAAATTTTATTTTCTCTCTCTCTCCCCTTTGTATCAGCCCATATCGATTGCGAGCGTGGGTGAGACACAGACATCCGCCCACTTCAACACGGTCCCCACGCGTCCATGTCTGCAAGAAGGAAACAGTGTTGTGCACGCCAAACTCCGCTGTGAGCAGGCTGCACGACTACCTCTGAACTATGCTCTACTCCACCTCCCGGGGAGTTCCCTGGCAGACAGCAGCATCTCAAGGACTGAGACAGACGAGGCAGAGCTAAGTCCTCAGGTGTTAGATAGCGGTTCCATACCTGGCTGTGACGACAGGGACTCACTGACCAGTCTCGAGAAGGAGTTAGAGGACACCGGTTCTGGATCTGAGGACGAGGACAGTGTTCCATATATAGCTGTCGGGGAGGCTAGGGATTGATTGGAAACTTTGTTAAGTGGAAGGATACCTATGTTTGTATCTCTCAGTCTGCCTACAACTTAAAACAACACATGTCAAGATCGGTTGGTCACATGACTGGTAGGCAGATTTGGAAATATGTAACTGACACTTAACCCAACCAACCCACAAGAACAAGTAACATGATAGTATATGTATCCCTGATACGTATTTATGACAGAAATTATCATGCTTTTGAAAGAGACATTCATTCACAGTTTCATCCACTGTTTAATATCATTGAGGGACATACAAAATAATAAAGGCCCCAAGTGTTTGCCTTGTCGAACTCCAAAGTGACTAGGGAAGAAAGCTTATATATCATCATTTAGTAGGTGTATGCATGATATGATGTTCTTGTGCGTATGTTTTACTAGGGGAGAACCTACTAGTGAATCCATCATTACAAACTTGAGATAAGAGTCTAACTCTTCTGACATTACCGAATTTATTGGAAACGTCTATGTTATGTTTCGCAAATAGGAGTAGTCGGAGTAGTAGTCTGCTGTGAAGTGTATATCATTTATATCACGAAACTAAGTGAAACAGTGACATGCATCAAACCATATATACAGAGAATCTCACCCAAGTGTCTTCTGAGATCAAATATATCAATACGAGGTGATTAAAGTAACAATATTTCTACTTTAATCAACGAGTGTTGATATATTTGATATTATAAGACACAAGGATGAGATTGTATTTATGATCCAAAATCATTCTTCAACAATTATTATCAAAAGAATGAACATATCTGAAACACACAACTGTCATTTAGGTTCTGTATCAGTGATATCAGTGAAGTCATATCATTGTGACATCATCAGCATTATGACATCATAGCATTGTTACGTCATCAACTTTATGACGTCATAGGATGGTTGGCAGTGTTCTCATTGTTCTTATTGCGAATGGATCAAGACTTATATATGCTGCCCTACAAGAAGATAAGGGTCTTTCAAAATCATCCTGGGTCTCAACAATAGAACAACAAATATCATTCCCTTCATCAAACATTTAAACATATTTAAAAACTGAATTTATTCAAATATACCTCCAGGAAACTGATCAACTACCATCTGATAAAGGAAAGAAATTACGCCTGCTTGGACATATTAAAGTCTCGTTTGGCTACAAAGACTATTTAAACATTAAGAATAATGACCACAGAAAAGTTTTAACTAAGTTAAGACTTAGCGCTCACCAGCTTGAGATTGAGAGAGGAAGATATAACAACACCCCTGTAGACAGACGCCTCTGTCAACAGTGCAGTCAGGTTGTTACAGAAACGGAAGAACATTTTATATTTGAATGCCCAAAATATGTTCATTGTCGCTCGAAACTAATTTCATCAACTGGTCTCGTTGGGGTCTCAAGGAAAGAGCTCCTCTCATCAATTATAAACCCCAAGAGTCATCATGCTTCTATCACTTGTAAAGTACTTTATGACATGTATTCAATGAGATTAAGCCACATTCTTTAATTATTGTACAATCTATAGTACGCATTGTTTGATATAATTGTCTCACACTAAGATATAATAATGCTCTTGTATATATTTTACTTATAATATGTATTAACATTAGTTAACTTCTTTGTACACTCCCCATAATGGGTGTTTTATGTACAATAAATATATCTTATCTTGTATCTTGTATCTTGTATTGATGTCAACGCCTTGTGATGTCATTACCTGATGATGTAATAGGATTATGACGATTTACACAAGCGGTATCTACTGTGGGAGCCACTTTTGGATGATGTAGAATAAGTTACCTATTGGAGTGTTTGTCAATGGAGACTGCAGAATATCAAACATTCTCTTCAGGCTCGTCTTACTGTGGTCTTTTACATGAAATGCACTTTGGACAAATTAATGTCGACGTCGTCAGTGACCATAAGGTTTGCATTTGAAATGGGCAATGTCATTGTTTGTTGCGTTCGAGAGAATGGTTCCCAAATTTGTTGACAATTCATTTAAAATACCTTCATTTTGAGACATTGTTTTCATGGCTCAAGCATTTGACTGTGTTCTACGACAGATAGAAAACTCGTAGCAGTACATTTTCGGGAGATACGAGGGGCGTTCAATAAGTGTTGCAAGCGGGGCATTGGTGTTTACATAAACAGTGTCAGCTTATAGCAGGTGTTACTATAGTCAAAACATAACATTGACACATGTCAAAACAATTTCTAGACATAACAATTACTTAGATATAAAAGCTGCGCTGACCTAGGGGTCTCCATAGTCATGGATTCTCTCAAACATGAACAACGCGCTGTGATCAAGTTCCTTACTAAAGAGGGATGCAAAGCTACAGAAATACATAATCGTATGTGTAATGTGATGGGTAAGGATGCTCCTAACTTTTCAACAGTTTGTCGCTGGTCTCTTCAGTTCAAGCGGGGCATGGAGTCCTTAGACGATGACCCACGGTCAGGCAGGCCATCTGAAGTCACCCGACCGGAAGTTATTGCCGCTATCGAAAGACGAATTTTAGCTGACCGCCGTGTTAAAGTTTCTGAACTGTCTTTGGAATTCCAGATATCAGTTGGAAGTGTTGAAAAAATTATTCATGACCATCTTGGTATGTCCAAGGTATCTGCAAGATGGGTACCCAGAAACCTCACAGCACAAGATCGCCAGAAAAGAACCGAAAGTTGCATGGAGCTCCTGGATCGGTTTAATGCGGATGAAGCCAGGTTTTTGTCTCGTCTGGTGACAGGTGACGAAACCTGGATCCACCACTGGGACCCGGAAACTAAACTGGAATCCAAGCAATGGAAGCACCCGAGTTCACCGCCTCCCCTGAAGTTTCGCACTCAACCATCAGCTGGCAAGGTTATGGCGACAATCTTTTGGGATGCAAAAGGCATATTATTAATTGATTATTTGCCAACCAAAACTACAATGAATGGTCAATATTATGCCAACCTAATGCAAGAATTGCGAAAGACAATTCGACAGAAACGCCGTGGAATGTTGACACGTGGTGTTCTGATTTTGCATGACAGCGCTCCAGTCCACAAGTCAAGAGTTGCACAGGCCGCTATACGTGATTGTGGATTCGAACAGCTTAACCACCCACCCTACAGCCCAGACCTAGCCCCCAGTGACTACTTCCTGTTTAGAAACCTGAAATCCTCCCTACGTGGAAGGCACTTCCGGGATGACGAAGACGTCAAAGCTGCCACAGAGGCGTGGTTAGGGGGGCAAACGGAAGATTTCTACAAAAGCGGCATCAAAAGTCTTAAAGAGAAATGGAATATGTGTATTGAGGTGAACGGTAACTATATTGAAAAATAAAAGTAAAAAATTGACTACGCGAGTTGGTTTTATATTGAAGTTGCAACACTTATTGAACGGCCCTCGTATTTGTACGATTTTGAAATGGTTGGGCTCGACTATTGCCCACAAACAAAGTGTGAGACCCAGTTCACAACCTTTTTGAAACCGGGCCTTTGACGTGAGAAGCCAGCGTTTTATATCATGTAATGTTACTCTGATGTAGTGTTGATTTAAAATACGAATCACTTTAATAAATCACTTTCTCAAATCACGCCTGACAGGGGTTTTAATCTCGGCACCAAGTTATACCGGATTTTAAGTACGAGACGCTCCCCGGGTTGAGTTGTTTTATTGTCCAGGTCAATACCGAGTTCCCGAGGAAGGGGTGCTATTGATTTTATGTGAATGTGTCAACCGTACACCGTGCACCACCCCACCCGACGTGCTCCAGATATAATACCTCTCTGTGCACCACCCCACCTGACGTGCTCCAGATATAGCACCTCTCTGTGCACCACCCTACCTGACGTGCTCCAGATATAGCACCTCTCTGTGCACCACAACACCCGACGTGCTCCAGATACAGCATCTCTCTGTGCACCACCCCACCTGACGTGCTCCAGGTATACCACCTCTCTGTGCACCATCCTCCTTGACGTGCTCCAGATATAGCACCTCTCCCTGCACCACCCCACCTGACGTGCTCCAGATATAGCACCTCTCTGTGCGCCACCCTACTTGACGTACTCCAGATATAGCACCTCTCTGTGCACCACCGCACCTGACGTGCTCCAGATATAGCACCTCTCTGTGCGCCACCCTACTTGACGTGCTCCAGATATAGCACCTCTCTGTGCACCACCCCACCTGACGTGCTCCAGATATAGCACCTCTCTGTGCACCACCCCACTTGACGTGCTCCAGATATAGCACCTCTCCCTGTACCACCCTACTTGACGTGCTCCAGATATAGCACCTCTCCCTGCACCACCCCACCTGACGTGCTCCAGATATAGCACCTCTCCCTGCACCACCCTACTTGACGTGCTCCAGATATAGCACCTCTCTGTGCACCACCCTACCTGACGTGCTCAAGATATAGCACATCTCTGTGCACCACCCCACCTGACGTGCTCCAGGTATACCACCTCTCTGTGCACCACCCTACTTGACGTGCTCCAGATATAGCACCTCTGCCTGCACCACCCCACCTGACGTGCTCCAGATATAGCACCTCTCTGTGCATCACCCCACCTGACGTGCTCCAGATATAGCACCTCTCTGTGCACCACCCCACCTGACGTGCTCCAGATACAGCATCTCTCTGTGCACTACCCCACCTGACGTGCTCCAGGTATACCACCTCTCTGTGCACCACCCTACTTGACGTGCTCCAGATATAGCACCTCTCTGTGCACCACCCTCCTTGACGTGCTCCAGATATAGCACCTCTCCCTGCACCACCCCACCTGACGGGCTCCAGATATAGCACCTCTCTGTGCACCACCCTACTTCACGTGTTCCAGATATAGCACCTCTCTGTGCACCACCGCACCTGACGTGCTCCAGATATAGCACCTCTCTGTGCGCCACCCTACTTGACGTGCTCCAGATATAGCACCTCTCTGTGCACCACCCCACCTGACGTGCTCCAGATATAGCACCTCTCTGTGCACCACCCCACTTGACGTGCTCCAGATATAGCACCTCTCCCTGTACCACCCTACTTGACGTGCTCCAGATATAGCACCTCTCCCTGCACCACCCCACCTGACGTGCTCCAGATATAGCACCTCTCCCTGCACCACCCTACTTGACGTGCTCCAGATATAGCATCTCTCTGTGCACCACCCTACCTGACGTGCTCCAGATATAACACATCTCTGTGCACCACCCCACCTGACGTGCTCCAGGTATACCACCTCTCTGTGCACCACCCTACTTGACGTGCTCCAGATATAGCACCTCTCCCTGCACCACCCCACCTGACGTGCTCCAGATATAGCACATCTCTGTGCACCACCCCACCTGACGTGCTCCAGGTATACCACCTCTCTGTGCACCACCCTACTTGACGTGCTCCAGATATAGCACATCTCTGTGCACCACCCCACCTGACGTGCTCCAGATATAGCACATCTCTGTGCACCACCCCACCTGACGTGCTCCAGATATAGCACATCTCTGTGCACCACCCCACCTGACGTGCTCCAGGTATACCACCTCTCTGTGCACCACCCTACTTGACGTGCTCCAGATATAGCACCTCTCTGTGCACCACCCCACCTGACGTGCTCCAGATATAGCACATCTCTGTGCACCACCCCACCTGACGTGCTCCAGGTATACCACCTCTCCCTGCACCACCCCACCTGACGTGCTCCAGATATAGCACCTCTCTGTGCACCACCCCACTGACGTGCTCCAGATATAGCACCTCTCTGTGCACCACCCCACCTGACGTGCTCCATATATAGCACCTCTCTGTGCACCACCCCACCTGACGTGCTCCAGGTATACCACCTCTCTGTGCACCACCCTACTTGACGTGCTCCAGATATAGCACATCTCTGTGCACCACCCCACCTGACGTGCTCCAGGTATACCACCTCTCTGTGCACCACCCTACTTGACGTGCTCCAGGTATAGCACCTCTCTGTGCGCCACCCTACTTGACGTGCTCCAGATATAGCACCTCTCTGTGCACCACCCCACCTGACGTGCTCCAGATATAGCACCTCTCTGTGCATCACCCCACTGACGTGCTCCAGATACAGCACCTCTCTGTGCGCCACCCTACTTGACGTGCTCCAGATATAGCACCTCTCTGTGCACCACCGCACCTGACGTGCTCCAGATATAGCACCTCTCTGTGCATCACCCCACCTGACGTGCTCCAGATATAGCACCTCTCTGTGCACCACCCCACCTGACGTGCTCCAGATATAGCACCTCTCTGAGCATCACCCCACCTGACGTGCTCCAGATATAGCACATCTCTGTGCACCACCCCACCTGACGTGCTCCAGGTATACCACCTCTCTGTGCACCACCCTACTTGACGTGCTCCAGATATAGCACATCTCTGTGCACCACCCCACCTGACGTGCTCCAGGTATACCACCTCTCTGTGCACCACCCTACTTGACGTGCTCCAGATATAGCACATCTCTGTGCACCACCCCACCTGACGTGCTCCAGGTATACCACCTCTCTGTGCACCACCCTACTTGACGTGCTCCAGGTATAGCACCTCTCTGTGCGCCACCCTACTTGACGTGCTCCAGATAAAGCACCTCTCTGTGCACCACCCCACCTGACGTGCTCCAGATATAGCACCTCTCTGTGCATCACCCCACTGACGTGCTCCAGATATAGCACCTCTCTGTGCGCCACCCTACTTGACGTGCTCCAGATATAGCACCTCTCTGTGCACCACCCCACTGACGTGCTCCAGATATAGCACCTCTCTGTGCGCCACCCAATTTGACGTGCTCCAGATATAGCACCTCTCTGTGCACCACCCCACCTGACGTGCTCCAGATATAGCACCTCTCTGTGCATCACCCCACCTGACGTGCTCCAGATATAGCACCTCTCTGTGCGCCACCCTACTTGACGTGCTCCAGATATAGCACCTCTCTGTGCACCACCCCACCTGACGTGCTCCAGATATAGCACCTCTCTGTGCACCACCCCACCTGACGTGCTCCAGATATAGCACCTCTCTGTGCACCACCCCACCTGACGTGCTCCAGATATAGCACCTCTCTGTGCACCACCCTACTTGACGTGCTCCAGATATAGCACCTCTCCCTGCACCACCCCACCTGACGTGCTCCAGATAAAGCACCTCTCTGTGCACCACCCCACCTGACGTGCTCCAGATATAGCACCTCTCTGTGCACCACCCCACCTGACGTGCTCCAGATATAGCACCTCTCTGTGCGCCACCCTACTTGACGTGCTCCAGATATAGCACCTCTCTGTGCACCACCCCACCTGACGTGCTCAAGATACAGCACCACTCTGTGCACCACCCAACCTGATGTGCTCCAAATATAGCACCTATCTGTGCACCACCCCACCTGACGTGCTCCAGGTATACCACCTCTCTGTGCACCACCCTACTTGACGTGCTCCAGATATAGCACATCTCTGTGCACCACCCCACCTGACGTGCTCCAGGTATACCACCTCTCTGTGCACCACCCTACTTGACGTGCTCCAGATATAGCACATCTCTGTGCACCACCCCACCTGACGTGCTCCAGGTATACCACCTCTCTGTGCACCACCCTACTTGACGTGCTCCAGGTATAGCACCTCTCTGTGCGCCACCCTACTTGACGTGCTCCAGATATAGCACCTCTCTGTGCACCACCCCACCTGACGTGCTCCAGATATAGCACATCTCTGTGCATCACCCCACTGACGTGCTCCAGATATAGCACCTCTCTGTGCGCCACCCTACTTGACGTGCTCCAGATATAGCACCTCTCTGTGCACCACCCCACTGACGTGCTCCAGATATAGCACCTCTCTGTGCGCCACCCAACTTGACGTGCTCCAGATATAGCACCTCTCTGTGCACCACCCCACCTGACGTGCTCCAGATATAGCACCTCTCTGTGCATCACCCCACCTGACGTGCTCCAGATATAGCACCTCTCTGTGCGCCACCCTACTTGACGTGCTCCAGATATAGCACCTCTCTGTGCACCACCCCACCTGACGTGCTCCAGATATAGCACCTCTCTGTGCACCACCCCACCTGACGTGCTCCAGATATAGCACCTCTCTGTGCACCACCCCACCTGACGTGCTCCAGATATAGCACCTCTCTGTGCACCACCCTACTTGACGTGCTCCAGATATAGCACCTCTCCCTGCACCACCCCACCTGACGTGCTCCAGATATAGCACCTCTCTGTGCACCACCCCACCTGACGTGCTCCAGATATAGCACCTCTCTGTGCACCACCCCACCTGACGTGCTCCAGATATAGCACCTCTCTGTGCGCCACCCTACTTGACGTGCTCCAGATATAGCACCTCTCTGTGCACCACCCCACCTGACGTGCTCAAGATACAGCACCACTCTGTGCACCACCCCACCTGATGTGCTCCAGATATAGCACCTATCTGTGCACCACCCCACCTGACGTGCTCCAGATATAGCACCTCTCTGTGCGCCACCCTACTTGACGTGCTCCAGATATAGCACCTCTCTGTGCACCACCCCACCTGACGTGCTCCAGATATAGCACCTCTCCCTGCACTACCCCACCTGACGTGCTCCAGATATAGCACCTCTATGTTCGCCACCCTACTTGACGTGCTCCAGATATAGCACCTCTATGTGCGCCACCCCACTTGACGTGCTCCAGATATAGCACCTCTCCCTGCACCACCCTACTTGACGTGCTCCAGATATAGCACCTTTCTGTGCACCACCCCACCTGACGTACTCCAGATATAGCACCGCTCTGTGCACCACCCCACCTGACGTGCTCCAGATATAGCACCTCTCTGTGCACCACCCCACCTGACGTGCTCTAGAGATAGCACCTCTCTGTGCACCACCCTACTTGACGTGCTCCAGATGTAGCAACTCTCTGTGCACAACCCTACCTGACGTGCTCCAGATATAGCGCCTCTCTGTGCACCACCCCACCTGACGTGCTCCAGATATAGCACCTCTCCCTGCACCACCCTACCTGACGTGCTCCATATATAGCACCTCTCTGTGCACCACCCCACCTGACGTGCTCCAGATATAGCACCTCTCTGTGCACCATCCCACCTGACGTGCTCTAGATATAGCACCTCTCTGTGCACCATCCCACCTGACGTGCTCCAGATATAGCACCTCTCTGTGCACCACCCCACCTGACGTGCTCCAGATATAGCACCTCTCTGTGCACCACCCCACCTGACGTGCTCTAGATATAGCACCTCTCTGTGCACCACCCCACCTGACGTGCTCCAGATATAGCACCTCTCTGTGCACCACCCTACCTGACGTGCTGTAGATATAGCACCTCTCAGTGCACCACCCCACCTGACGTGCTCCAGATATAGCACCTCTCTGTGCACCACCCTACCTGACGTGCTCCATATATAGCACCTCTCTGTGCACCAACCCACCTGACGTGCTCTAGATATAGCACCTCTCCCTGCACCACCCCACCTGACGTGCTCTAGATATAGCACCGCTCTGTGCACCACCCCACCTTACGTGCTACAGATATAGCACCTCTCTGTGCACCACCCTACTTGACGTGCTCCAGATATAGCACCTCTCTGTGCACCACCCCACCTGACCTTCTCCAGATATAGCGCCTCTCTGTGCACCACCCTACCTGACGTGCTCCATATATAGCACCTCTCTATGCACCACCCCACCTGACGTGCTCCAGATATAGCACCTCTCTGTGCACCACCCCACCTGACGTGCTCCAGATATAGCACCTCTCTGTGCACCACCCTACCTGACGTGCTCCATATATAGCACCTCTCTGTGCACCACCCCATCTGACGTGCTCTAGATATAGCACCTCTCCCTGCACAACCCCACCTGACGTACTCCAGATATAGCACCTCTCTGTGCACCACCCAAACCTGACATGCTCTAGATATAACACCTCTCTGTGCACCACCCCACCTGACGTTCTCCAGGTATAGCACCTCTCTGTGCACCACCCTACCTGACGTGCTCCATATATAGCACCTCTCTGTGCACCACCCTACCTGACGTGCTCCATATATAGCACCTCTCTGTGCACAACCCCACCTGACGTGCTTCAGATATAGCACCTCTCTGTGCACCACCCCACCTGACGTTCTCCAGGTATAGCACCTCCCTGTGCACCACCCCACCTGACGTGCTTCAGATATAGCACCTCTCTGTGCACCACCCCACCTGACGTGCTCCAGATATAGCACGTCTCCCTGCACCAGTCTCTCGTCACGTAATACACACTTACTATAGAATACCGATGAAGGTAACTTACTAAGTGAAACATATATTTTTCAAATAAAATGATAGTCATGCGATAGGTTTACATGTTTTCCTTGTAGCCAGGCCCTCGATTTAATCAGCATAGTTAAAGGTACATCCATTGTGTTGTTTGGGGTTACTTATGCTAAACGTTATAAATTCTGTTATGTTATCGAGAAGTACTGAGTGTTGCCGAAAATTACCATTTTGATCTTAATCGACTTAGTATATTGATGATATGACGGTAAAAGTAGTGATTTCTGATCGAAAACCGGACAATGTACCGCGTGTGGCGCGCGCCAATGAGTCAAACGTAATTTTGGATTCTTATTTATAACAGACAAACTGATAAATGTGTGTTGATCATGTTTAATATGTCATATAACTACTGGGCATGTAAATGGGACGTGCAGTTTCGGTTTCTGCACATGCATGATGATTTTACTCTATTGTAATTGGAAACTAGTAATTATGATATATTTGGTGATTGGGGATGTATATACAAGCTGAGTGAATTTACTTGCACTGTAAACAGCACATATGGTGAGTCGGAACGTATTAAAACCTAATAAAATTTTATGAAACACAATGGATGCACCTTTAAAAATATCCACTCTACTTACATCCCCACATCCCCGTACAATACGTCCGTGAGGAAATATAACACCTGTCTGGGACCGATGAGAACAAACTCATTTTCCAGGAAAAGTGAGGGCTTCTGTTAACCTGCATGGCTTTTGTTGATGCTGGTTATGCTTGAAGAGAGCTTGATGGGACCGAGGCCCAGGCCATTGCAACATCCGTGATATAGTGTTACCATGTGCAGGTTACCTGCCTGCAGTGCATCCTACCTGCAGAGGACCTAAAGGACTGCCTAGATCCTACCTACAGACTGAACAAAAATAAAATAGTGAAGTTTCGGGTGGATTAAACTATCATGAAGTAATAATGATGAGAACTGATCGACTTTTACTTACGTCAAGAACCGATATGTACGACCGAGTCAACGAGGTGAGTCACCACTCAGTGTTATTAAACCCTTAATTCAGTGTATTTCATAAATTAAATTAACATAAATAGTTTTCATAAACTTTTATTTGGCTTTGATACTCGCTCAAATACCGTTTGTGATAACTTAAGCTTAAACTCTATCTCTCAACTTTCACATTCGTTCCCAAATACCAAATCAATAACAATGGTAATCGGGTAACGGCCTGATCACTGTGCAGAAGCCGCTATAACACTTCAAACCTATATGTATATGACCTATTAAACACTACATTGTCAAATCTGTCTTTAGTATTATAGAGGTGAGGTGAGTTAGGGTTTAACGCCGCTTTCAAGAGTATTTCACTTATATCGCGGCTGCTAGTATTATGACAGGGAGAAAGCCCGCAATGCCATTAGTATTATAGATAACGTTTGACTAATTAGCGCGCTTCAGTCGTGTTACATTGTCAGGTTTTCTTAAATAAATATTCATATTGCCCCTGTAGTGAACTATTGCAATTGAAAGGGAAACGCTCAAACAACAGCCAGTACTCTTGGATAAATATAACCACTGATAACGTTTTACATGAGTGACTTCAACAAAAAAGTCAATGTCTCTTTAGTAGCGCTGTTTCGTTATGTGTATGTTTGAAGGAGATAAAAACAAATCACTTAGCTTAATATATAGTTTCAGACAATTTCTGGTATGTCAAAATAAGTAGAGCAAGACCCGGGAACGTACAAGAATCACCATGCTTTTCCACTTTATTTTTAATTTTATTCCACATTAATATTAATAATGTTCAATTAAGTATGAAGAAACTATTAAACAAGTTCTTTCTACAATGATATTTTATTTAATTTAACAAGAAACATGAAAACAAATGAAAACAAAGAATGTTGTGAAATGAAATGTCATATCCTACCACGTACAAACATATTGTACTCTTTTTACATTTACAAGATCTTATTGATGAAAAAAAATAAATCGATTTTCATACATTTATATTTTTAAGCTTTACTTAAATGCAGCCATTTTACATGTTGTGTTTAAGTACATTATATTTTCTGATTATGAAACCTTCAATACATTATTATAGTATACTTTAGACATATTATAAGTTGTATGCTTCTCACGAGGGTAATACGGTCTCATGTACCATCTTTGTACCAGTGTACACAGATGGTACATGAAACCGTATTACCCGAGGGAGAAGTATACAACGTCTTTATCTTCTCGTCATGTCAATAAAATTAGTATTATTAAACTGAACGCCAAACGAATTTGCTTTCAGACAAAATAACGAATAAATATAACTAATAAAAACATAACTAATTTCCTTTTTAGCTCATCAGGCCTGAAAGGCCCGATGGGCTTATGGCATGGCATGGCGTCCGTCCGTCCGTCCGTCCGTAAACTTTTAGCTTTTTCGACTTCTTCTCCAGAACTACTGGGTCTAGGGAGCTGAAATTTTGTATACAAACTCCTTGGGCAATGGGGAGTCTAAATTGTAGATTTGGTAATCAATGTGAAATGGGAACAATAGCTTTTGAACTGAATATTGTGGATATCATAAAAGAGGCCCTTACAGGTCAAAACATAAACAAATCTATTTTCATCTTCTTCTCCAGAACAAACTAGATGGAATATTGTGTTCAGAATGTTTAGATGTTTGGATGAAAAGGCTTAGAACCGTTAAAATTATGCAGATATTATTTAGCCAAGGTGACTCTAAGTTGTACCATGTACCATGAGATTCATCACATTGCCCGTTCTTTCTAAGAATTATACAGTTAAATCAGTGCTGCCAGTGTTTAGTGCAAGGCAGAGGCTATTACATAATTTGGCTGTAAAAGCACAGCTGGCTTGTTACCAGAGCCAATGGGTCAGCATATTGCACAATCTCCTGTGTGTTGACCTTGCTGAGTGCTCTCTCTCAATTTCAAGACTAAGATATCTGGGCTAGGGATTGTGCATTATATTGAGACAATATATTTCTGTCTTCATCATCAAACAATATAAACCCTGATGAGCTACAGAATCCATGGCGCCATTTTTTTTATGAATGTGCATTCATTATCAAAGAAGACAATGACATCAATTAAAATGACATCAAGTACAATGTCATCAATTACAATGACATCAAGTACAATGGCATCAATTACGATGACATCAATTACAATGACATCAATTACAATGACATCAAATACAATGGCATCAATTACGATGACATAAATTACAATGACATCAATTACAATGACATACATTACAATGATATCAATTACAATGACATCCATTACAAAGGCTTCAATTACAATGGCTTAAATTACAATGACACCAATTGCGATGGAATCAATAACAATGACATCAATTGCAATGGCATCAAGTACAATGACATCAAACAAAATGACATCAAGTACAATGGCATCAATTACAATGACATACATTTCAATGACATCAATTACAATGACATCCTTTACAAAGGCTTCAATTACAATGGCATCAATAACAATGACATCAATTACAAAGACATCCATTACAATGGCATCAATTACAAAGGCATCAATTACAATGACATCAATTACAATTGCATCAATTAGAATGACATTAAATACAATGACATCAATTATGATGGCTTCAATTATAATGACATGAATTACAATGACATCAATTACAATGACATCAATTACAATGACATCAATTGCAATGGAATCAATTACAATGACATCAATTGCAATGGAATCAATTACAAAGGAATCAATTACAATTGCATGAATTACAATGACATCAATTGCAATGGAATCAATTACAATGACATCAATTGCAATGGAATCAATTACAAAGGAATCAATTACAATTGCATGAATTACAATGACATCAATTACAATTGCATCAATTAGAATGACATTAAATACAATGATATCAATTACAATGACATCCATTACAAAGGCTTCAATTACAATGGCTTAAATTACAATGACACCAATTGCGATGGAATCAATAACAATGACATCAATTGCAATGGCATCAAGTACAATGACATCAAACAAAATGACATCAAGTACAATGGCATCAATTACAATGACATACATTTCAATGACATCAATTACAATGACATCCTTTACAAAGGCTTCAATTACAATGGCATCAATAACAATGACATCAATTACAAAGACATCCATTACAATGGCATCAATTACAATGGCATCAATTACAATGACATCAATTACAATTGCATCAATTAGAATGACATTAAATACAATGACATCAATTATGATGGCTTCAATTATAATGACATAAATTACAATGACATCAATTACAATGACATCAATTACAATGACATCAATTGCAATGGAATCAATTACAATGACATCAATTGCAATGGAATCAATTACAAAGGAATCAATTACAATTGCATGAATTACAATGACATCAATTACAATTGCATCAATTAGAATGACATTAAATACAATGACATCAATTACGATGGCATCAATTATAATGACATCAATTAAAATGACATCAATTACAACGGCAAATAATCACCCAATATTCTTGTGTAAAATAATCATTCTCAAGCTCATCATGTGATCGTCACATCAGTGGTTTTCGAAATTTTGCATGATGAAATAGAATGAATAGATTGAGGGGGTCCTTATTTTAAAATCCAAATTTTCTTAATTTTTAAATAAAAGAATGATGAAATGAGAAAAACTCATTACAAAAAACTGATGTCCAAAAGAAACTTTACACTTTTAAATGAAAATATCGAAATGAAAAACAATCAATTGAAACTTAAGTAGTCGGTAATACATCGCCCGAACCCAACATCACTTTGTGTATAACATGACCTTTGTACCCATCATAGTTTTTGGTAAAAGTGCAAAAAGTGGAAAAGCACGTGCAGGACGTGTGGCCTATATTGCACGTGTAGTAAGGATATAAAAGAGATACCAACATCATGTCTGGTGTCCACAATGTAAAAAACCAACCAAAGATATGCGACGCCCAAGACCAGAAGAACGCGAGCGAGCCCTGGGAATGCTGGAAATGGCTGCCACTCATCCCCATGCTGCTAGAACGTTTGGTTGTTCTCGCGTTGCAGTGGATAACTTCATGTAACGTTACAGACTGACAGGCCATACCTCGACCAGTCCAATAACGGGAAGACCGAGGGTGACAACCCCCATGATGACCGGCACTTGTGTACATTGCATTTACGAAATCGCTTCCTAACAGTGACGTCATCAGCTAGGAATGCCCTTGATCACGTGGTCAACCGACAGACCGTTGCCAGAAGACTCAGGGCACACAGGCCATACAGGGAACAGCGGTTGACAGTGAAACATCGTCGTCAGAGATTGAGATGGGCCCCACCTGTGCGACGTTGGCAGCGTCGTGACTGGCAGAGCGTCGTCTTTTTTTATGAAAGTCGATTCAACATGTACAGGTCTGATGGACGACAACGTGTGTACCGCAGGAGAGGTTACGAACGGCAGCTTGTTGTGTCCAGGAGGTTGTTCCGTACAGAGAAGGTGGTGTTATGGTTTGGGGAGGGATTTGTGGTCAGGGTAGGACGCCATTGGTCATTGTTAATGGAAACCTGACTACTCAGCGCTACATAGATCAAATTCTTCGTCCGACTGTTGTGCCATTTCTTCATCAACAACCAAAGGGTGTCCTGTTTCAGCAAGACAACACCATGCCCCACATAGCCCCCGTCACCCAGGACTTTCTTACCGCCAGCATGGTGATGGTGCTGCCGTGGCCTGCATGCTCCCCAGACATGTCCCCTTTTGAACACCTCTGTGACGGCATGGATCATCGTATTAGACAGATACCACACCCACCAGCCAACGGACAAGAACTGATTGTGGCACTTCAAGAAGATTGGCAGCGTATACCACGTGACGTCATCAGACGACTGACGTTTTCTGTTCGTCGGAGGGTATATGCGTGTATTGAAGCAGGGGGTGGCCACACACGTTATTAATACGCCACATTATTGAACTTAGTTTTTTTTCTGTGTGTACTATCGTTTCCCAAGGATGTTGAAAGTGCTGTTATGTGACCCCACCTCCATATTAGCAACTGTGAGGTCATCACCAGACACTTTATGCTCATCATCTCCAGGGGCTGTGATGTAGACATGTTAATCTTTTCAATACACTTTATTTCATGCATCTATCGTTTGTCGTTTTTATTCTAGAGCGTTTTCAAACGGGTGTAAAGTTTCTTTTGGACGTCAGTTAAACTTACGAGGAAATTCATGAGCGATGTTTCAAGCATTTGATCACTTATTAGATATTTTACAGAAGAAAATACACACAGTGTAGTTTTAGAAAGTTTGACCCCCTCGTCACTTCAAAGAGCTGAATTTTATTTACGGTTTACTATGATACTATGAGAATGTTATGGAACATTCAACTGTCTCAGAATTTTAACTGTCTTTTAATTCTCTTTCAGAATCGAAATTGCAAAATGATCAGTTTCGTTCTCACGTTGATACGATACCTTAAATACATCCTATATTACATTATATTTACACTATGTAAAACAAGGAGATGAACAAACCTTTGCAAACCTTTGGGATGCAGCTGTATATGAGCAAAATAGGCTCTTGGACACCCTGACGTCGCCTTTTTTGATAAACATGATGATACTGGGGGAATATGTTATATAGCTAGAGGATAAAAATAAACTTCCGCGAGTCATATACCATTGTCATGGCGACCAGGACCCATATTTTCTCTCTCAGCGCTAAGATAGTCGTAGGTGTCATACATTAACATTAACTTACGACTATACTAACACTAAGACAGGGCCTAGACCATTTTGACGTCACAACTGCCCGATAGTGTGACATCATACTTACAGCGTAATTACACTAGTTTAATATTGTCGTATAAATAGTACACTGTAGTATCGAGTAATTCAAGATGTTTTATTGGTAGAAAGGCCAAAGACCCAAAGTACAAATTTGTTTACATCAGTATATTACAGAGTTTCCTTCTTTTGTTTTATACATTCAAACACATGTTGAAGATATTTAGCAAGACTCACTAGGGGGAACTTGGTTACAGTGAGGGTGGAGTATGTGTGTTTTTTGCGACAGAATCCTTGTGATATGTAACAGAGTCGTTGTGATTTGAGCCTCGGTAGGTCAAGGGTAAGGAGCGATAAATGGGTTGCAGATATACAAACTCAATGTTGTCAGAGGAATTGAAGTAACAGTTAGTTAACACATATATCCATAAGTGACAACTAAATTAATGATAACCAAATAACCACTGATACTGCCGTAAAGCCAGTAATTGCCACAAAGTTCATAGTTTCTCTTAAACGGCACCGAAAGTACGATTCCCTCAGGATAATAATTGTGTAGCGCCTTGAGCATGCATTGTGCACGGATATGTGCGCATTATCAATATACTATTATTATTATAAAATATATACTATTATAAATTATAGGTATACTGTATGTAACCGGTACATGTACAATTGTAAAGACGAAGCATGTTGCTCCGATTAGAGTTCATCCTCTTCTATCATAAAGCATTCGGCGTTTTATCAATAGAAAACAGTAGATACCAGTTACCTTGAAATTTTCTAATGTGTCACAGAAAATGTGTGATTGCAAAATTGATGTAACCGACACTTTCTTCATTGTCACAGATTATTTCAAATCACAAAATGGATGTAAATTGGCTTGATTGGTCCAATATGATCTACGAATTGGATAGACATGTATCCATGAACCTGTTTCTGGAAGCAGAAGATCATCGGAACTGTTTTTCTTCATTGGAAAATATTATGGCATGGATGTTGCTGTTCTGATGAAATGTTACTACTTCCGAAAATAACTGAGTAGCAATGTTATTTTCACGGCAATCACCACTTGCAAAACGATGGAAGTGCCGTCCATTCCTCCAGCTTGTTTTATTCATGCAAATAAGGTGTAGTCTAGGCTTGAAGAGATACGATACACAATTTCAGGAAATTGCTTAATTTGAAGCAATTAGGTATTAATGCGTAGAAAGATGTATCTTTCGAATCTAATTTAGTCATTCAATAGCGATTCACCTCAGTATTTGTTCAACAATTCGCACCCCCTTATTACACCGCGAGTGAATCTCGTCAATATAAGGTCCTCATTAAAGTTAAATGTATCCAATTATTAGTTAGTCCGTGTTTGTAAAAAGAGATGATATAACATAAAACAGAAATACTTATTTTCAAGACTATACGTAGATATTCACCCACTAATTACAATGTAAAAAACAATCCAAAGATATTGATTCATCACTCATGATCATTAGTCACAGTATTTTATAAAATACCTTAGTATATTTTCACACTTATCATAATACGTCACAAAAGGATAAATGAGATATGTTAAAAACAATTTTTATTCATTTATAAAAACAGGGAATATACATTTTCATTAGATCTGACATCAACGAGCAAAATCAAAATTTTACCATAGAACAAAAAATAATACACACCGTTGTAAAACAATCATCTTTCTATAGATAATTTAAAAAAAATATCGAATTACATATGTGCTTGTCGAGACGCGGTTTATAAACATGGAACAAAACTACAGGGGCTAACAATTCTACACCCAGGGACAAATGAACTGCTTACCAACAAAAATGCAAGATAGTTTAATTCAAGATGGATAGATACGACTGAAACACAGTTGCATGTACATCATGTCTCTTAAAACCAACTAACCTTAATTTGTAAAAAGGAATGGGAATCGTGGTTTTAAAATCTCCTTAATCAGGCGATATAACAGGAGATTTCTTGGAATATGGCTTTCCGGCTTGTTTTATGACATCATCCAACGATGATGCGTCCCAAGAAGGAAGATTATGAGGACAATATGTTGTACTAACATTATATCCATGTTTCATAACATTTTAACTTAAATACCAAACATTATGTAAAAAGAAAACATTTTAAATAACAGTGTCAGCACCCCATGTGTGATTGAACAAATATCATAATGTCATAAATGAAAGTTTGACATCTCTTTACGAGATTTATCTTCATTACATACGTTCAAAATCGAATGTTTGACTGTTGAATATATGCTATAATTTCTTCTGGCACTTTTGTGTAAATGAATTTAAGGTACGCATAAATAATTATATATATACTATTCTTCTACCACATCATCGGTATCAACAGCATTGGCATTATAAGTGTCAACTATTTCTGAAAATATTTTTTTATGAGTTCACGTTCTTGAAGTTATAAAATTGTCGGGCTGTGTCAGTAAGGTTTTTTGTAATATATGTTCACTTTGGTATGTTTTATATTCATATTTCTGTCTGAATTCAATATTGTCCATGAATATGTATATCAATATAGACACTAGTATACCAATATAGACACTAGTATATCAATATAGACACTAGTATATCAATATAGACACTTGTTCAGAATGGATAATACATGAGGTATTCGCCAACGAAATGTTGATAAACAATGCATGGATGCGGCGTATTGATTTTTCCTTTTTGAAGAAATAATATAAGAATTTTCCGTTACCATCTTATCGCCATCACAAATTCTCCGTTACCAGTGGTGAAGAATCTGTGACATTTATGAAATATGTTTGTTTAATTAAGCATACATCCTTAAGCTGGAATTTTACTGATAATCTTGCAGAACGTTCACTTTATATTTATCTATTTATCTATGTAGTAGGTTATTATTATTACTGATTTTCTCATATTTCTGACGAAAATGACTTTAATTACAGTTTGGGATTTAATTAAAGCTATGCATTATATTTTTTTGTCAAAGAGAATACAATAATTAACGATAACAATATATCTTGATGGGGCAAGTTATAATCCCAAATACCAGAAACTTAAGCTATTATTTTCATTTTATCATGTCATATTGCAAAAACCCTGTACAATAATGCAAAGACTCTGTTACATATCACGAGGACTCTGTCGCAATAATCACAAATACCCCACCCTCACTGTAACCAACTTCCCTACCAGTGAGACTTAGCAGAACTGTGTTACTGGTTGATTGACGGCAACGTTTGGAAGCATTAGTATAATTGTTCTTGTCACTATTACGATTTGGGATGAAACGTTCTCTCTCTGATACAAAATATATACAGTCATACAAAACATGTTTTCATCCAGCGTTACGTTATAGTGTTTACATATACTTAGCATTATTACTATATTCAATCTTCTTACTCTGAAATCCACTTCTAAATAAAATTAATACACGTCTATGTTCATGGAATGTAATGTTTAACAAAAATTTTTCACAGGCAAGTCAAGATTTATGAGAACTATATACAATGTGAGAGAGTCAATTTGAAGAAAAGAATGACAATTTTGATATGAACATTCTCTGACACGTTGGCTAAAATATGAACAAAATATCTAAATCCCCAACTGTTCCCCAGACGTCGCCTTTGTGTTATAAACCCGATGTAATTGGGGGAAGATGGTATATCTACTGTAGAGTATATAAAAGAAACCCCCGCGAGGCATATACCATTGTGATGGCGATATAAAGTCGTCACAACTGCCCGATAATGTGACATCATACTTGCAGAGGTATTACACTTGTTCAATATTATCGTATAAATATTGAACTGTAGTATCTTCCAAAGTCGAGTAATAAATGTGTGTATTACTACAAATCCTGACAATACTGAGTAGGTGCCTTATGATTGATGGTGAACGATACAACTATAACTGCATATATTAACTTCGTGTTTACAAACACTATTGTATACAGCAAGTGTGTTAGGAGACTTCAGAACTGACTCCAGTGTGTAGGGTTTTTATTAACATCTAGGAATTCGAGAGAAAGGATACATTTAGATGTACATGTTGGTTTTGCACCATGGAAGGTTACTAAGTTCCAGAGGTTACCCGATCTACGGCATGAGTGAGTCTGTCTCCCGCCGCTGCTGAGTCACAGACTGCAGACAACGATGGTCCCCCAGGGTGCTATGTCTGGTTTAAACAATATTTATTTCAAAAATAAGTGAAAGGGATTGGTAAACAGGCTTGCAGCCTATCTTAATACCTCTCCCATACAAAAATATACATTTACATAATACATGGTGTTACATTCATCATCACTGACATGTCTGTCCCCCAGGGTGCTATGTCTGTCGACCAGGGTGTTGTGTCTATGCTGTGTGTGCTGTCTATATTGCTGTGCGGACCAGGTGTTCACTGTGACTCCCACGTGTGTGACGAGACGTGTCAATTGCAAGATCTACTCTGCAACAACAACGGATGTACGTCTCTTTGCTGCCATACCTCTGTTCATTCTGTTCAAAATACATAAACTAAAGGATTAAGTTATAAACGTATTTCTTGATTCTTAGGAGGTGAAATCTTCAAACCTTTTTTACTTTGATGATCCATCCTTCCATCTATACTCTTATTGTTATAGTCAATGCTATACTCAATTTCATGTATGTAGATAAGCTAAACTAATTTATCTCGTTTATTTCAGGCATTCATCCATCAAAATCGTTTGCCAACATCGGCGAGGAGTTGGTGCTGAACTGCACTGTGCGAGATCTACACTACTCCAACTCTAGCATGCTGTACTTCATTATAGGCAACGATGTCAACATGAGTTCAGGTTATCAAAGAGTAATCTCCCCTAATGTCCTTGAGCTGCGAGTGCCAGTTGTAGACAAGTCTCTTAACGAGGTGACAGTGGGATGTGTGGCAGGAGGGGTGACCGGAGCCTTGTGGACAAGCCGTGTCCGGATCGACTGTGAGTAATCTCGTATACGCTTCACTAGGCGGATGTGACGCAATTGATGTTATACGTGTACTTGGTTAGACTAACGAAACATATGTTATATATAAGTGTATAGCTGGCGAACAAAATCCCAAAGCCTTCAGATCTTCAGATCTGAGTCTGATTAATTGCTCCCAAAACTAAATGAGCATGTTACCACAAAACATCACCTCAGTGTCCCAATACTGTGAAGCAATAAGGAAGTGAGGGAGGGGATAACAAGTGCATTGTTGTTACTACTGTACATCCACTGAGGGAGGGGATGACAAAGTGCAGTGTTTTCACAGGTGTCTTGAATTCTAGATTTACGGAATATTTAGAGTCAAATTCGATCTTATCCAACTGTCAAGCAGGTTTTAGAGCTGGATACTCGACAATTGATAATATGAAGAAATAGAGACAGTTTTATGGATATACAACTTCTTTATTCTTTGAAGGCGACGTTTCGACATAGGTTCTAATGTCGTTGTCAAGCAAGTGGTACACAAGAGAGTAAAGAGGTGGGCTATATACATGAATTGTTTATACAAGAGATTGGATATGGGTTGTTTATACAATAAATAGAGTTGATGGACAAAGGTTGAATAGCCAATTGAGTGGAAGCCAGTTATGTGATGTACAGAGACAGCATGAATGATTAGCGAGGTGATTGGAAGCCAGGTGAATGTTTTTACAATAGAAGAGATTGATGTACATACATAGGTGAGTTGATACAACAGATGAGATTAATTTATATGGTAAATTAAAATAGATACAGTAGATGAGATTGATGTACAGGTGGTGATTACAAAGTGAAAATGGAGAGAACAGTAACATAGATTATTTTGGAATGGACATATTGAGGCATTAAATAACCGCATTAAATGACATTGATTACTTTAGCAAATGGTGATAAGTTCTGGGGATGAAGTATCCTTCATCTCTGTTGAGAGAGGGGCCTATCTTCTTGATGTGGATGGCTTCAAGTAGTTTTCGGGCTTTGTAGTTTGTCTGGTTTCTTTCAATGACAGTGATGTTGTCCCATTTGATGGTGTGGTCTGGGTGAACTTTGGTGTGGTCAGCAAGAGCTGATTTGCCATCATTCTTCCTGACAGAGGCCTGGTGTTCCTTGACTCGGATGGAGAGTGGCCGTGACGTTTCTCCAACATAGGACTCGCCGCAGTCACATTCTATGTGGTAGACTACACCTGCAGGATCCGGCTTTGTTGTTGACTTGGGTCTGCCTGTGGCCTGCAATATGTTCTGAAGGGTGGTGCCTCTTTGGAACGTGACGTCAATGTTAGCTTGATGTTTTAAGAGTCGTCGTATCTGGCTATATCCACCAGATACGACGACTCTTAAAACATCAAGCTAACATTGACGTCACGTTCCAAAGAGGCACCACCCTTCAGAACATATTGCAGGCCACAGGCAGACCCAAGTCAACAACAAAGCCGGATCCTGCAGGTGTAGTCTACCACATAGAATGTGACTGCGGCGAGTCCTATGTTGGAGAAACGTCACGGCCACTCTCCATCCGAGTCAAGGAACACCAGGCCTCTGTCAGGAAGAATGATGGCAAATCAGCTCTTGCTGACCACACCAAAGTTCACCCAGACCACACCATCAAATGGGACAACATCACTGTCATTGAAAGAAACCAGACAAACTACAAAGCCCGAAAACTACTTGAAGCCATCCACATCAAGAAGATAGGCCCCTCTCTCAACAGAGATGAAGGATACTTCATCCCCAGAACTTATCACCATTTGCTAAAGTAATCAATGTCATTTAATGCGGTTATTTAATGCCTCAATATGTCCATTCCAAAATAATCTATGTTACTGTTCTCTCCATTTTCACCTTGTAATCACCACCTGTACATCAATCTCATCTACTGTATAAATTAATCTCATCTGTTGTATCAACTCACCTATGTATGTACATCAATCTCTTCTATTGTAAAAACATTCACCTGGCTTCCAATCACCTCGCTAATCATTCATGCTGTCTCTGTACATCACATAACTGGCTTCCACTCAATTGGCTATTCAACCTTTGTCCATCAACTCTATTTATTGTATAAACAACCCATATCCAATCTCTTGTATAAACAATTCATGTATATAGCCCACCTCTTTACTCTCTTGTGTACCACTTGCTTGACAACGACATTAGAACCTATGTCGAAACGTCGCCTTCAAAGAATAAAGAAGTTGTATATCCATAAAACTGTCTCTATTTCTTCATATCATCAACTTCTAGAATGCCTATCAAACAAATTGATAATATGTATATAATGACACTGGTGACCGATATACTGAAATTTAGTAAACAGAAACTTTACTGTGCATTCATAGACTTCTCAAAAGCATTCGACAATGTCTGGAGACTTGGACTTTGGACTAAATTATATAATAGTGGTATTACTTGAAGATTTCTATGCCTTGTTAAAAATATGTATCAGAATATCAAATCATGTATACAACTAAATGATGATATATCAGACTTTTTCCCCAGTCATTCCGGGGTTCGACAAGGAGAAAATCTGTCGCCCCTATTATTCTGTATGTATCTCAATGATATTGAAGCGTGGATGAAACGAGATAAATGTAAAGGGGTGAACGCATCCTCGATAATCCAGCGCTATTGTTCCGATAAATCTACACACAAGCGCTGGAAAACAGTAAGGGTATTTAACCTTAACCTAGTTACCTCCCTTCGCAATGACTCAGCGAAACGCTTGCTTTCTAACAACCAATGAGATCACTTGAAATCAAGGGTGAAATAACAAGCACTCTCGTGTCAGGATCTGGGCTTTCGCAGTACAGGGATTTTAATCATTTACCTCCACCCGTTTTGATGGACATGAATACACCCTTCTTCTCGTACAGACTTCTTAAAACTTTCTTTTGAGTTTCTGTCAGGTTTTCTACGCTGAATGTGTTACAAACTTTATCGTAATCGAGTGAGTCGGCCGCCGCTATGTGTGTTTCTATAAACAACGGTAGTGATGCGTTTTGATTGGTCGAGTTGTTTACGCAGATAGTGTCTGCGTTTCGTTTCTGATTGGATAACATGGACCCAAGGGAGGTAACTAGGTTAGGGATAAATACCCTCACTGTTTTCCAGCGCTTGTGTGTAGATTTATCGGAACAATAGCGCTGGATTATCGAGGATAGGGTGAACGTTACTGGTCTGAATGATAATGTTTATCTGTATATGAAACTGTTGTTGCTATTGTATGCGGACGACACAGTCCTGTTTGCAACAGACCCCAAATCTCTACAACACTCACTTAACTCATTCAAAGCATATTGCGATAAATGGAAACTCGATATCAATGTTAATAAGACCAAGATAGTTATATTTGGAAGTGGCAAGAGAAGAGTTAAAAATTATCGTTTTTTATCAATGATAAGGAAATTGACATTGTTGATAATTATTGTTATCTGGGATTTGTATTTCACAAAAATAGGAAGTTCAATCTTGGTTTGAAATCTTTAGCTGTGAATGCTACGAAGTGTATGTATATTCTTTTAAGAAATGCCCGTAATTTGGATTTACCGCTAGACTGCACTATCAAGGCCTTTGATGTAATGGTCCTCCCAATATTGTTATATGTAGCCGAATTCTTGGGTTACTCAAACATAAATATTTTAGAAAAAGTACATTTGAAATCCCTGAAATTGGCAGCAGGACTCAAAATGTCAACGCCAAGTTTTATGGCATATGGTGAGCTCGGTCGAAAACCGATAAACATTTTGATAAACAAAAGAATGATACACTTCTGGCATAAACAAAAAAACCTATCTTCTGATATTCTAAACTTAATCACTTCACTTCACTTTGTTACTGTTGTAGATCCACTGAGGGAGGTTTTGTTGCTGTTGTAGATCCATTGAGGGAGGTGTTGTTGCTGTTGTAGATCCACTGAGGGAGGTGTTGTTGCTGTTGTAGATCCACTGAGGGAGGTGTTGTTATTGTTGTAGATCCACTGAGAGAGGTGTTGTTGCTGTTGTAGATCCACTGAGAGAGGTGTTGTTACTGTTGTAGATCCACTGAGGGAGGTGTTGTTACTGTTGTAGATCCATTGAGGGAGGTGTTGTTACTGTTGTAGATCCACTGAGGGAGGTGTTGTTGCTGTTGTAGATCCACTGAAGGAGGTGTTGTTACTGTTGTAGATCCACTGACAGAGGTGTTGTTGCTGTTGTAGATCCACTGAGAGAGGTGTTGTTACTGTTGTAGATCCACTGAGGGAGGTGTTGTTACTGTTGTAGATCCACTGAGGGAGGTGTTGTTGCTGTTGTAGATCCACTGAGGGAGGTGTTGTTGCTGTTGTAGATCCACTGAGGGAGGTGTTGTTATTGTTGTAGATCCACTGAGAGAGGTGTTGTTGCTGTTGTAGATCCACTGAGAGAGGTGTTGTTACTGTTGTAGATCCACTGAGGGAGGTGTTGTTACTGTTGTAGATCCATTGAGGGAGGTGTTGTTACTGTTGTAGATCCACTGAGGGAGGTGTTGTTGCTGTTGTAGATCCACTGAAGGAGGTGTTGTTACTGTTGTAGATCCACTGACAGAGGTGTTGTTGCTGTTGTAGATCCACTGAGAGAGGTGTTGTTACTGTTGTAGATCCACTGAGGGAGGTGTTGTTACTGTTGTAGATCCACTGAGGGAGGTGTTGTTGCTGTTGTAGATCCTCTGAGGGAGGTGTTGTTATTGTTGTTGATCCACTGAGAGAGGTGCTGTTGTAGATCCACTGAGGGAGGTGTTGTTACTGTTGTAGATCCACTGAGGGAGGTGTTGTTACTGTTGTAGATCCACTGAGGGAGGTCGTGTTACTGTTGTAGATCCACTGAGGGAGGTGTTGTTACTGTTGTAGATCCACTGAGGGAGGTGTTGTTACTGTTGTAGATCCACTGAGGGAGGTGTTGTTACTGTTGTAGATCCACTGAGGGAGGTGTTGTTACTGTTGTAGATCCACTGAGGGAGGTCGTGTTACTGTTGTAGATCCACTGAGGGAGGTGTTGTTACTGTTGTAGATCCACTGAGGGAGGTGTTGTTACTGTTGTAGATCCACTGAGAGAGGTGTTGTTACTGTTGTAGATCCACTGAGGGAGGTGTTGTTACTGTTGTAGATCCACTGAGGGAGGTGTTGTTACTGTTGTAGATCCACTGAGGGAGGTGACTAACCTGCAGGTTGTGGTGCACGACTGGAGGAACATAAATATCTCATGGCACATGGTCGACTACATCTACACCCCAATTGTAAACACGTCCTGGACCATCCTGGATACAGCGGCATCGTGAGTAGACTCTCCACCAGATATGGTTTGGTTATGAGGGATAAGCATTTACATCAACTGTATGTAGGTATATAATGTGTGTGTTTGGTAGACTAAATCAGTACATTGCATGTACTGTAGGTAACATATATCAATTACGTGGCGTGTTGCAGGTGGAAGACCTGTGATGATTCTGGGGTCACATGGTGCTTCTTGGACTCGTATCATGAGGACGTGATATACAACATCAGTGTCCACATCACCTCCACCAACGGCAGGGAACACGTGGCTGTCTCGTCAACGTTCAACTTCACCTCCAGGGATTATGGTTCGAATATACGAAATACGTATTATCAAAAATAAATAAAAATAATTGCATATTATATAGTAAAGATAATACAACTAATTAATAATAATTAACGATAGTACGTGTTTATATTCTCCTCTTTACTTCAAGCAACACATCGTCGTACTTACAGTACAGCCAGCTGCAGTCAGTGAGGTGAAGGTGATCCGTGTTGACAGCAGGTGTGTAGAGTTGAGGTGGACTCACAGTCACTCTCACAGCAGGAACCTCACCTACAGACTCTCTCTACACTCCACCAACAAGGTAACTAACCATAGGTCATTCACCTACAGACTCTCTCTACACTCCACCATCAAGGTAACTAACCATAGGTCATTCACCTACAGACTCTCTCTACACTCCACCAACAAGGTAACTAACCATAGGCCATTCGCCTACAGACTCTCTCTACACTCCACCAACAAGGTAACTAACCATAGGTCATTCACCTACAGACTCTCTCTACACTCCACCAACAAGGTAACTAACCATAGCTCATTCACCTACAGACTTTCTCTACACTCCACCAACAAGGTAACTAACCATAGCTCATTCACCTACAGACTCTCTCTACACCCCACCAACAAGGTAACTAACCATAGGTCATTCACCTACATACTCTCTCTACACTCCACCAACAAGGTAACTAACCATAGGTCATTCACCTACAGACTCTCTCTACACTCCACCAACAAGGTAACTAACCATAGGTCATTCACCTACAGACTCTCTCTACACTCCACCAACAAGGTAACTAACCATAGGTCATTCACCTACAGACTCTCTCTACACTCCACCAACAAGGTAACTAACCATAGGTCATTCACCTACAGACTCTCTCTACACTCCACCAACAAGGTAACTAACCATAGGTCATTCACCTACAGACTCTCTCTACACTCCACCAACAAGGTAACTAACCATAGGTCATTGAGTCTTATAGGTATGGGGTTTTAGTTCAGCTGGTATTATTTATATGTATACTTATTTTTCAAGGAACATCGGGAGAAGACAGATCAATTGACCAGTCAGCGGACTTCAGAGCGAGTTTGTGGGCTTAGAACGGACACAGAGTACAGAGTGGGTGTCAGTGTCAGACCTACTCGTGGCGGACTCTGGAGTGAAACGCAGTCCGTCAACTTCACCACTCTTCAGGACTGTGAGTACAGACATGGACACACGTAGGCTATATAAAATTTAATTCCGATTAGGTCTAAACTGAACTGAGAATACTCTTCTGTGTTACAGACCCCGAGGAGGGAGCTATGACGACGGACGGAGGGTTTGTAGAAGAGGAGTGTACAGAAGACGTCAGAACTGTCTACGTATTCCTCGTGGTAATGTTCTGTGTTATCATCTTTGCGTTGAACAATAAAATATAAATGTGTTGACATATGTTTAATCTATCTTTGTTGAAGAACTTATTTATGGAAGTAATTTTGACCACGTCTGTCACTGCGAGTGTTGTAGTTTCCAGACGAGTTCTACTGGAACGGAAGACTGACCTAATATAAACTGGTCTATGTCTCATCGGATGCAAGCGCAAACATATCTTACTCAGCAGATATAACTACAGTCTTCCATCTCCATATCAATACCTTACTTATTGTTGAATCTTTAGCCTCCAGTTAGTTAACAATACCTCATTGTTCAACCTTCAGTCGCCAGACGAGATCTACTGGAACGGAGAATTGACCAACTATAAATTGGTATATGTTCCATCGGATGCCAGCTCGAACAAATCCGCCACGGCAGAAATAACCTCAGTGTCACACGAAGTCCAGTTGAAATGCCACCTGGATTATAATGTTTACATATCTGTATACAACAAGATAGGCGGCTCTCCACCCTCTCTTCTTCACATTCCTAGACAAGACAAAGGTGGGTAGTTGTACGTATCTCTGTATACATTTGGTTATTTACATATATGTATACAGCAAGATAGACGGGTACTCACCGTCACATATACACATTCCTAGACAAGACAAAGGTGGGTAGTTATACGTATCTCTGTATACATTTGGTTATTTACATATATGTATACAACAAGATAGGCGGGTACTCACCGTCACATATACACATTCCTAGACAAGACAAAGGTGGGTAGTTATACGTATCTCTGTATACATTAGGTTATGGTTGAAATAATGACCGCAGACCGAGTGAATATCTGTGATAACCATCGAGCGGTACGCGAGATGTTTATCACAGATATTCACGAGGTCGAGGTCCTTATTTCACATACACCACATGGTTATCATTCATTCCATACACAAAGTAGACATAAATTGGTACCCATATATAAATATGTATATATAATACTAGAAAATATATAAATACAGCCAAGACACAAAAGAATGAACACTCATCTGTATGGATCCTCCGTAGCTACATTGGTAACGGCGCTGCTCTAACGATATAGAGGTCCAGGGTTCGAATCCCACTTTCGCTACTAACAAAATTTTCATTTCTAATTTGACAAAATTTCCCAAATTTTACAAGTCCATCTGTTTCCGTAGGTTGAATATCTCATAACCCACCATGGTGGTTATCTAAAAAAAACTACCTCTGATATTGACCTGATAACCACACCACGTGGTGTATTTACATATATGTATACAACACGATAGGCGGGTACTCACCGTCACATCTGCATATCCTTATAAAAGAGGACAAAGGTGTAGATGCTACAGTTTGATCCAGGTGACTTCAATCATGAGTTTCTTCCACCTACCCATGTTACAATGCTTAAAGTTTCCTTAATGTACACTTTGGCCGACAACGTCCACCAAAGATTGGTTACACGGAACAAAATGAACAATAACTCATATGAAAGTTCCAACGACTATATCAAGAACGTTAACTCAAAGTGTAATGATGTCCAGAATCGCACGTTCTTCCCAAACACCACCCCCTTTCACTGGTCACTGTACCTTCTGATATGTGACCATCGACATTAAATGTTGATTAAACTTTTGTTTATCAATTTGTCTGCCAGAATTCGGGAAGCACACTATTGTACTGGAGAAGAATAACACAGAATACGAGATGGTGTTAGAGGACCACACTTCTCCGTTAACCCTCTTCTGGTGCCGAGGTACCTCCAGTATCTGCCAGGTGAATACACACTCACTGGACACATACCGCATGTTTACAAGATGTCATACCGTTGATTTCCTTGTTTCATTACTATATGGACATACATCGATGTGATTTTGTATTTGACCATTGTCTCTTTGATAGTACTAATTAAATTTCAAATGCATGCACTAATATATTGCCCTTACCTTATGTGCAAGGAAATAAAATCCTTCTGCGATATGTTTATTCTATATTCGTCCTCAATTTGAAGGAAGGACTGTCATGGCGTCTGGTTGACAGGCCCCACTTACGATTACCTATTGACTACGATTCCTCCTACATCTATGGACTGGCCGTGAAATCATATACCGGCAGCAGCGGAATCAGCTGGGTTCATTGCATTGTTGATGTTGACAAGGGTTGGTGTTATTTTTCTTTCATAAACACAACCAAACCGTTAATGGCACTCTAGAGTTCTCAACCTACTAGCCATATAACGTGATACTTAAAACGACCTTTCTAAACCGTAACACCCGGTACAGGAACATACACCATTGTAAGTACCTCCAGGAGGGTTTATACAAACAGTTGTAAAGCATGTTAGAAGGAATTACAATGATATTTGCTACGATAACGGCTTGAAAGTAGCGATCTGAAGAAACTAACTTTGACTAATTTATGACAAAATATGAACAGCATAAGTTTTGAAGAAAGTGCGTCTAGAACCCGTACCCACTAACACTTGTTGTACGTGATCCAGCGCTTTAAGTCTACTGCGCCAACGAGGCAGATGAAATTTTACGGTACAAAAGAAATATAGCGTGGCTGTTAACAGGCTGATATCAATTTCCAAAAAGGATTTTATGAACGACTCGATTTACCAGGGATCCTCAATATAACTCTTTAACAATTAAAAGGCCTGTTTTACACTTAAAAACGGTTTATAATATGCAGAAACCATTCTACCTCGGATATGGTAAGGTTGTAGATCCTGATAGTCAGAAAAAAACATCGGATGCTTAGCATCCTCGGGTTTTTCCTTCCTATCAGGGTCCACAATCTTACCATATCCGAGGTAGAATGGTTTCTCCTTATAATATTACCCAATTACAGCCGACATTGCCCTTCAGACCCAGCCCGGCCCCTCCCACCCTCGGTAGAGAGTCGACCGAACCACGGACTAACAGTGAACTGGAGACTGGACAGGTGCCCGGTCTCTGACTACACCATCCAATACTGCACATCTGACCTCCAGCAGTGTCGTGAGATATCCCTCTTTCTGTCTTATATGTTTGTCAGATACTATTTAATAAAAGAATATAGATATTATCAAACTAGAGTGAACCGACATGAGGTTAGAGTACACAATGGAGATTTCTGGACACACGATACGTTGATAAAAAAAGATAAGATATATTAGAAACCATTTAAAATAAATTCCGATTGAAGCTATAAAGTGTAAATGTTTGTTTTAAACTTTTCATTTTATTTCCATTTTCAAATCTAATTGATTTGAATGTATTATATAGATGCTACTATGCTAGCCTCCGACTGCAGTGAGTACGTGATCAGAGGACTAGAAGGGGGCGCCAACTACTCGGTGAGGGTGAGACAGAGGACGGTGACAGGGAGACAGGGACCATACAGTCAACCAGTGTTTGCTGTCACTCGAGGTCAAGTCATCTCTCTGACTCACATACTCCACTGTTACTGTGCTTCCAGATTGCACAGTGTAGTGTACTCATTGTCTGTATATAGATACAATTAAGGAACGAATCAAGCCTTCAGCCTTAAGTCTGAAACTGCCAGACAGAAATATTTATTCAGTAATTTATGACTCAGGCCCTTAAACCATACCATTTACAAAGAGTAATTAGGTGTAATTGTTGAGAATAAATACAGTTTAATGTTTCATCGTATATTTATTATGCGGCGAACTAATGTGAGGAATTCGATCGGTGTTTCTGATGTATAGATATTGTCGGTGGTTCAGTTCCAAACTGGCATTTTTTTGTTGGGAATACGTTGGATAAATTACTAAAACATGAAATTCATTTTACTGTAGACATAATCACATGGCCAAAAGCATGGCATAACAGACAGGGTTGTCCATTATATTGGATGTTTGTATAAGGGCCGGCCACTGCAAGTAGTAGTGAGTTATGAGTCCAATGTATATCGTGTAAGGACGTGCGAGTCACGTGACTTCGTGTTCCTAGTTGCAGCAACAGTTTTATAAGGTCCAGGGTGTGTGTTGGTACAGATGTATGTATGAAAATGCTTCCGAGCTTAACCCTTGCTTCATCCACAGGTCTGACGCAGAGTGAACTCACAGGACTCGCTGTCGGCTTGTCTCTGGGCGCCATCATTCTTCTCTGCTTCCTGCTGTGCTGTGTCAGGTCTGGCTCGTGTAAATACTGCAGGGGTTGCACGTCAACCTTGGCGAATTCCTATGGGAGAAATATTGCTCCACAATATCTAGCTAAAGTTCCAAAATCTTTAAAGCGTTTAAGGATTAGTGGCCAGAGCATATGTCATATGGTGTTTTCTCCATATTTACAGTTTTAGGATATATACCTTTATCTAGGAGACTGTTCATAAGTTATAATATAGTTCCCGGTGGTGAACTCATAGTAGCTCAACTAAACGTGGTATGTGAAACAATCCTCATGTATAAGTGTGTGCATTTTAGGGTTTTCAACTTCTTAAAACATTTATTTTTAGTTTTTTTCCCATGGAAATGAATCTTACAATTTCGTTTTAAAATTTGGGTGTGGAACAATCTTCTTATGTATCGAGGTTGAATTTATTCAATTGGTTTGAATAACTTATAACAATACTCAACACACTTAATATTTAGGATTGGTTAAAGAATATAGCTTCAATACTATTGTTCAGTATATTAAAAATGTTCTCACTAGGGGCACTGGGCATATTGACATTGTTATGTTACTGAATATACATCTTGTTTTCTGAAGACGTGTTTGGTGGAATTATCATCGGAAAGAAACGATAACACTTCCGAAAATATCACAGGTATTAGTTTTATTTTTTTTAACTCTGAGTAAACCAAATCATGATTATCAAATAGGTGTTGGCTGTCAGTTGATAAACTTGGTAAAAATAAATTCGAATGAGAGGACAGTTAATAACCTTCACAGTGACTCTACTCATCCTGTTCCAGGAATATGGTGAGCAAGTAGACACCAGCACTACACAGGACTGCAACTCACCCCCAGCACTGCCTGCTCGTGTCCTGCCCCCTGTGGAACAGAGGAGCGGAGACGGACAGTCTTCTGGTCGACCTGATAGTGGGCTGCGTGAAACAATCGACTTGACCGGCTCGACAACAGAGGTCGAAGCCCCGGACTGGGGAGGTTGGGTCTTCACTGACCTCGTGGAGTCGGACAGCAAGGTTGACCCGTATGTCACTGCTAACGAGGACGATCATCACATCGATGACAATGTATGTGACAGCAACACTTGGGCGAACACAAACTGTGCCACCTCCGACTAAACAGTTGACTTGTATGTCACTACTGTTACAGACGAATATGAGAGTGTTCACCCAGACGTCAACTCACAGACAGATAGTTTCCAACACGGAATCCATAACTGATAGATGGAGGACGTTTATTGAAAAACATTCAAAAAGGCTCGATTTAGTGATTTCCTTGTCACTATTTCTTTTGTTCGTTTAAAAAAGCAACAAACTGGGCTAGTCTCTTGGAAACAGATAAGAGTGAAGGAAAACGCAAACTAACTGGGACGATTGTGACTGTGAGCATATATACATCTAGTGTAACTCCGTTTTATCAACCTACTAGCCATATAACCTGATACTTGAAACGACCTTTCTAAACCGTATGTTTTACACTTAAAAACGGTTGATAATATGGAGAAACCATTCTACCTCGGATATGGTAAGCTTCGCATCCTCGTGTTTTTCCTTCCGATCAGGAACCACAACCTTACCATATCCTCGGTATTATGGTTTCTCCTTATAATATGCTTTGGTCCTGTCCCATGGATCTGATATCTGATGGCTTTCATTATAACAATGCCCTTGATGGTATTGAATGGGAAGTGTGAACATTTATTTTAAAGTGTTCAACAAATCCTATGACAAAATGGTGTTAAGTGATAGTGATAGTGATAGTGATAGTTTTAAGTGCAGTTTCATTCCCGACAAGAGCTATCAAGAGCAGGCTAATACAATAGATTCTCAGAGACTACCCCTACGACCGTTACTGCCTTTGGTGATATAGGTCGCACCATTTGGGCTACTTATTTCAGAAATATGTCGTATTGGGATATGCATGGACGACTAAAGATGTTGACAAAATAGATACCTATTGGTGTTCACTTGTGGAGAGGCATACTCCAAACTTATGTAAATGTATATATACATATCTTACTCTCATTAATATCAATATATCTGATAAATACGGATTCATCATTTACAACAGACTTAAAATGATTTTATTACGCTTCAGACACATGAACTCCAGAACAGCAGTCAACACAGGAAGACAAGACGGCATATAGACAGACTTGTCTTGTGGCAATGATGACCTTGTAATGTATTCTTAAACGTTGAATCTCAAAGTTGTGATATGTGTACATTTTGATAAATGTATTCATTCATGATCATAATATTTAAGGATTCAACAATTTTGCTGAATCCTTCTTTTTTATTCGAACGTTTATCATTATTTCACGAATTTTATTAGCAAGATTCAGTCAAAACAGCTGAAGCGACTGCAACCAAATTTTACACACAACTCTTAATGTGAAATAGAACTGCGAAGCGTTTGGATCTGATCAGCCCAGCCATCAAGGGCCCAGGTTGAATCTAAATATAAAGTTATAGCATGGGAAGAATTTTCAAAATGCACTTACAGACTTGCAACCTTTTCTAATAAATAGATGTACAATGACAACGCGAGTAAACAAATATTCGTATTCGTAGGTCACGTGGTTTATTCGCCATTTTGAATTTATGAATCAGTATTGAAATCACAATATTTTTACATTTCTTCAATTTTGAAGGTTTTAGTGTGTTTTGGTAACTTTATAACTCGATAACCACAAAGTATAAAACGTTGTTTATTACCTCATCAGACACACAAAACATTACCCTATCTACGAACATTATAATTGGTAAGATAGTGTTCATTGCCGATGAGTTACAGGTATTTAAAGTTGGTCAATTTGTACTTTCGTTCTAAAATGACAATAATCAAGTTTGTAGTTTAACATTCGGACAATTATCAAAATCGATGTAGAAACTTGAAACGATTTTGAAATATATATAAAGGAATAACCATACGAACAACGTAAATCGTCGTATAATGGTTTCGTCCCTATTTACGTTATTCTTAGACGATGGACAGGAACACACAGGCCGGATCTCGGCCACCCCGCTGCCATGTGTTATAGCCTGTGTAACATTCGCATTTCCATTATTCTTCTATTATGTTTTTGCACTTGGCTTCAGTCAATACTTCAAGAGTTAATAATCTGAAAATCAGATGAAGTCACGGTGTAAATCTTTTTGACCAAATCGGCCCAGCCATTGGAGGTCCAGTTAGAATCTAAATTTCGATTTTTAACGTGGGGTAAATGTTCAATACACCTAGCGACAGTTTTAAACAAACCAAGATATCAAATAACAATACGAGCAAAAAAAAAATCACAGTAATTTCGGAGGTCACGTGTTTTCGGCGCTATATTGATTTTCTTTACAATTGTTTGATTTTGATATGTAAAATGTGGGTCTCAACAATCCTACACACATGCTAGAGACTCGCTTTGAAAGGTACGCAATAACACAGACAAAATGCATGAATTGAATATATTTCAAATAATTGAAACATTTGCTTGCGATTATATTCTATATTGATCATACTGGTCTTACTATATCTCAAGAGAACGTTGATTTTATAATGGTCATTTGATTAAAATATCCAATCAGTATTCTTTCTCAGGGTTCTTGTTTTCAGACACAATGTAGTTAGTTAAATGCTCATGTTTTTTAAAAGATATTCAGTACTCAAACTCAGCCCGTTTAGTTATATGGATTGTACATTGATCTTGAATACAGGGTTTTCAGCATTACGTAAACCCAAAACAAAGCCATCTATTATGGTATAATATGAATATGTCTGTTGTACGTTAATTCCCAAGCATGATGATTATGATGTTGGTTTTAGATTGTACATATGCATCAACACCGTCTTACGAATTAGCTAACATTACGCTCTTGCATCTGGATGATTAGGAACACATATTTAGGCAACTGATATAAAACAATTCTTTATTTTCTCATGGTTGGGTTTCACATTGTGTGTGAGAGACAACTGCTGATGAATACATATTTATTAATCAGTTTCGTGTTTCAATATCAATAGATATGTTTAATCAAGAATTGAAATCGACTCTAGGTTGAAGCTCACGATATAAGTATTGCAGGACCTTTAAAAAGCTATTCCAGCCAGAAAAATATATATGATCAAATTTGAATAATTACAACATATAGTAACAATGTTCCTACGAGAGTATCGTTTAGCTTTGTTAACTTAAATATTAATGAGATGAAAATGAAAGAATTTGAGAATGAATGAAGATATTGTCCTTTATGTAACTGTGGCAACAAGAATGAAGATATTGTCCTTTATGTAACTGTGGCAAAACGAATGAAGATATTGTCCTTTATGTAACTGTGGCAACAAGAATGAAGATATTGTCCTTTATATAACTGTGGCAACAAGAATGAAGATATTGTCCTTTATGTAACTGTGGCAACAAGAATGAAGATATTGTCCTTTATGTAACTGTGGCAACAAGAATGAAGATATTGTCCGTTATTTAACTGTGGCAACAAGAATGAAGATATTGTCCGTTATTTAACTGTGGCAACAAGAATGAAGATATTGTCCTTTATGTAACTGTGGCAAAACGAATGAAGATATTGTCCTTTATGTAACTGTGGCAAAACGAATGAAGATATTGTCCTTTATGTAACTGTGGCAAAAAGAATGAATATATTGTCCTTTATGTAACTGTGGCAAAAAGAATGAGAATCATAGCAGAGTCCATTAAAGTCGACCTATGAACAACGTTATATACGTTTCTGGCTGTGTACCCCAATAGTGTATATGAATTGAGTGTCTAGGGGTTATGGGGGACATCTATATACAAATGTTCCAATACGATGAATCTGCAGTGTGCAGTGTTTAGAAACTATTCCATAGCATCATACAGAGAACATTTTGAAACATGCAATTTTACACTTACGTTTTACAATTTATAAGTGCATCAGTACTTAAATGAACTTTTGGGGAAACTGACTGAATATTTTGATTCCATTTAAACAGACAGACAGACAGAAGCTTTATTCAGTAATTTAGGCCATATGACCTATAATACAGTTTTTTTTAATGACATTTTACAGTCATGTGAACAGGTTATACATTGATTTTTTTTCTAATTTCAAACATTTATTTTCAATAACATTGATACAGATAATTTAATATTGGAGTTTCGAGAATTCAGCAAAGTTATCATTAATTGTTCATCTTTGTGCACGGTTGAAATCATTGGCAAATATCTGTTTATTAAAGATTCATAATAACTACAGGTGAGAAGAACATGAAATTCATTTTCTACATAGCCTTCATTACAATAATGACATAAACCTCTATTTTCGTCCTGCACATATTTCTTTCTAAGATTATTAACATTTAAATTGTATAATGATAATGATTTAAACATATTTATTCAAGAAAATCATTTGTGTACAAGTTGTCTAACTTAATGAAACCCTCTCCCATATACAAAGTTAACATGCACTATTGAAACCTAACATACATTATGTACAGGGATATACATGTTTATATAGAAAGGTGAGTATATTTAAAGAAAATTCGAAACGACAAAGTAGAGTGTAATTACAAAGAATAATTCTAATGGGTAATAAGCGGTTTATATCTTGTCAAATCTTCCAGTGAGAGATAAGTAATTGTGTATTTCTTTAAAAATGTGCACGTTGTCATTGTTAGAAAGATTTACATTGTCATCAACAATCCTGAATTTAACTGTAATCTGGTATTGCATGATATACTAATATTTTGAAACATTTGATTCCATCAAAATTATAATGATATGAGTTTTCACGAGGAGATATACAATTACACTCAGTGTGGTCTGAGAGTCCAATTCTATATAGCTCATTATTTGATTTGCTATTTGAATATCTTAACTGAGTGTGAATTATGTTGAGTTTTCTCTTACCAAAAAAGAAATATGCAGGTGCTTTAAACGTGCGCGAAAATATATACGATTTAAAACATGTTATGGAAGCAGCTTCATTTACGTGCAGTGAGAGGCTATTCCAAACATGATGGGAAAGTGTGTGACTGCAAAGGTTTGTGCGGCAATATGAAATGGAACATTTTGTAAACGTGATATAAATCGAAAATGTACAAGCTGACCAAATTCTGCTCTATGCGTTTGTGGTGGGAAAAAGTAACGCGTTCAAAGCCGAATTCGTCAATCCCTCCCCATTATGGCATACGAAATCCTTCCTCCAATCCGACAAATCTTCACAGAGATATCTCTCTGACCCCCGCGTTTTTAGTTTGAGGAGGGGTTCTAAATACTGTTTGTAATTTCCTATTGATCACCCCGTTAACCACAGGGGCTGGTATTGCTGAAAATAATACGTCATAAAAAAACTTCGTCCTCTGGCAGCTACCTTCATATAAAAACAAGTTCGTCCTCTGGCAGCTACCTTCATATAAAAACAAGTTCGTCCTCTGGCAGCTACCTTCATATAAATATGTAGGTAGCTGTCAGAGGACGACGTTTTTTTTTTATTTATTTAGGGTGTAGCCCCTATGCCGTTAACCAGGGTTAATGGTTTCACTTATCATCTTAAGATATAGTTCAGGTATCTGTTGAATTGTGTGGTTTTTAATTTGCTTAACATTAACTCCACTGAGGTTATTCAGACCATTTTCTTAAACCTAACCGCTGTTATAAAGTGTCCACATTTATCGCTTCCAGCTCAAAGTGCCACCGCGAGAGAATGGATGTTTAGATGACCTCTTGACAATATAAACAGTGTTACTGCCGATCGACTGTCAGAGCGCACGTAAAATATCTCAGGCGATGTCAATTGTCTGCTGTTCTCTTCGTTATGTGCAACGGCATTCACTAAGCACTGTTCAGCTGCTTCTCTGTTCAGCTGCCTCACTATAGGAGACGCAGACGGCCTTGTTGCAGTGGGGTACGACGCCATGAAATGAGTGTAGATACTTATAGTAGATTGTTTGCATTAACAAACAGTCGTAAATAAAAATCAATGACTGTTTATTAAAAGCACACCAATTAATGGTTCAACGTAACCATAAGAAACTATAACTGATAGGAACTAACATGATGCGAAATGGTTTGTAAACATGAGAGGCCCAAGATCATTCTAAATGATGAAACGCTGTTGTTGTCTCAACTAAACTACCATGTCTCCAGTCTCAACCCACAGAGGCAACTCCCTTCAGATTCCCGATCCTCACATCTGATCTATATAGACTAAATGCGATAATTGTCATATGTTTGTGTACCAGTTTACACCCGTAGGATCCAGACTGCCACATATCGTTACGGAATCTCATCCACACTTACAGGATGGGTGTATGCTTCTGCAAAACCATTGCTCCTTTGAATCTAACACAGCTGTCAGTTCATGCAACAACACCCTGTACTCATCGGACCAGTCAATCCTGGAGCAGGATGCCAGGATATGCCATTGTGACGTCGCTCTGTGGTAGATCAAATCTTAGTTGATGTAGCTTTGTGTCAATTTTTGAAGTCTGAGTGGTCTAGGACCTCGATATCAAGCCACCCAAAGGTGAGGTGAGTTGAGTTGGGGTTTAATGCTTCTTTCAAGATTATTTCACTTATATCGCGGCTGCTAGTATCATGGCAGGGAGAAAGCCCACAATGCCTTGTGGCTATGCATTGCGATGCCACCCAAAGGCGATTGCTGTAAGTAATCTTTTGGTTTATACATATAGGCGTACTTGTGAAGAGGAACTCTCTAATGCCCCTATTTCATTACGACCCGAAGTATCGCGAACATCCCGAACACCACTAACATCACGAACATCACGAACAGAAGATTGTGTAGATTCGTCGCGAACATCCCAACAGCGGCAATAAATTATTGCGCATGTACGGAACGTTTGCGAAAATTCGTAGCTTTTCATGCTGAAAACCAACGAAACATATGCGAATTATCTACGAATTAAATAGAAAACATTAACGATTATAATACGGATTTCCAAGAATAATAGACGTCATCACGATTCATATACCAATAATTGGCGATATTTCGTAACAATTCGTTTATTTATCAGTATTTTTGCGTCTATAATTCGCGACATGCACAGACGATTCGTAAATGATCATAGTCGTGCTTAATTCGGGGCGAGAACACCAACATTATAAACCACGAATTTCCAAGAACTGTTTTCGAAGTTGTTACGGTACAACACCTTTTAATTACGAATAGTTTCCGAAGATTCTACGATACTGCAAGTCGTAGATGATTCGTGAAAATGTTTAAAAACATTTTTTTCACGAATGCCACGGAGGATATTGCCGATCAACTAGAAATCATTTACGGATTTCAAGAATTAATTACGGATGTTGACGAATGTGCATATTACTCTGTGATTCGGGATAATTGGGATCTTAGTGAGATAGAGACATAACCAGTCCGAGTAGATGGCGCGCTGATCGCAGAGGGTCTCTGACGTCAGTGACTGGGAATGTTTCTGTATCAAACCTGAGTTGTCTGGCTATAGCTCTACACAAAGTGTCAGCTATCACACATTCCATCATCCACCATCTCCCAGGCGTAGATAGTCTGAATAGCTGAATTTCGAGTCAAAATCAAGTCTGGTAGAGTTCACCACCCCATATATACACACATCTTACACGAGACATTTAGAACATTCACATGCGCTAGAAATTATCGTACTTTCGGTGCTGCCTATTAAGCGCCCCGCGCTACCGTAAAGGTCCTTACATTCTCGTGTTCAGGTACCACTGGACAGTGTGTTTGTCAACAGGAGCAACTACCGTCAATGTGTACAGTTTTTAATTTTGCTAATATCTCGTCTTCGATCAATCTGTGAATGCTTTAACTAAATAACCATATTCTACTTAAAATTGCACAAAATATAGGCTACATCCATGTGGATTTGCTGTTTCCATGTAGCAAGTAGCTTTTTCGCGGGATGTCTTCCTGAAAACGATTGACTCATTCCGAAATGTTAACATTATAAAATATATATTACTTGTCATATTCCAAAGATGTAGCGTTGTAAACTATAACTATTCAAGAGTTTAAACAAGTTGACATTGTTAACATCATTCAATGGAAATTATTCAAAACTGACCAAATTCAGGACCCACATCAATTGAAAAACTACTGTCTGTCGAGAAAAAGGTTGTTGACGACTGTCAACTTCCGATCGAGCATGGACAGGGCTAACCCCCTGTGAAACATATGGGTTGCCCTTCCCTTCTATATGCCCCTGATTCAAAAGTAGTTTGTTGTTTGTGTGGTGAAGTATTTACCATGAGATGACATACGTCACTGGATGGAATATAGTAAACTATTAGGATCTAAGATATAGAGCTAGTGTATGTACAACTCCCCGAGCGAGGAGAACCACTTAACTTCGCTAAACAACATCCGTGTTAAATTGCACACAATTATTGCGCCTCTAAACCAACATCGCTCCAAGATACGGAGGCAATCTGGTTTCCGCTTCGATGTGGCGCTGTTCACTCAAACGTCTGAAACCTTCTGAGTATTTCGTCAAAATGCTATCTGTTACAGCACTGCTCACAGGCTGAACAATGTCGGTCATATGGCAGCAGATTTAAGTTGCACAGATCCCTTGAGTCGTCTCGTTATGAAAATGGGAGACGAGAATATCCGAGGAATTGCGAGATTACACACAGACTTGAGTTTATATTTGTGATCAGTTCATTTGAACGGCCAACACCTACACCAAGAGCATTTCAACATGGAGCAAATCTGCACCCTGGGAACCATATGCCTACTGACAAGCGAACAGCACACCCACATGCTACATGATAAATACTGCTTGGAGAACTTCGTTTGATCAGCGACTTTTGTATCGGGGAAGCATATCATACAACACGTCATAGACCTTTCTTATCTGGTATTCTACTTAACAAAGGTTATTTTCATTCCATAAATACTCTTATTTCTATGGTTATACGTCATGGTCTCTGAAATTGTATTGCTAAATGCCAAAAAGGTTTAATTTAAGATTTGTTACCCACCCTGTTATGGACATCCTCGATAATCCAGGGTATACGTTCCATATATATAGTGTAGATTATAGGGACGTATACCCTGGATTATCGAGGATGTGTTATGGATAACAGATCTGAAATGCCTTGCCAGTTGGTGTATTTTCTCAGTTAAAACAACAATTTTGGACCTAGTTCTTAAAGTTTTGTAATAGCTGTTAGCAAGTCATTTGCACTTTCCTTTGCCGATTACATTCTAACGTCATTCTATCAGATTTACATCGGTTGAATTCCCAGACCAAGTAATGACTACTGCACCATTAGAATTAGGTAAGGTACAACAGGATAAATTTATGAACAGGTACAGTACATGTGTTGAAATATGAACTCCCTCCCTGGGAACGTAAGTTGGATCCGTATTCCCAAAGTATTCATATTTTATATATATACTTTGTGCACGTGACGTCATTAGTTGCTTACGCAAAGTTTTCCATTGTGCTTTGTGATCAACCCTGCTTTCGCTTGATTTGGGCGATGGCCTGTTTCCCGGGTGGTAACAGCGTTATCCTGTCCCCTGTTTGCAACTAGTCTACCCTCTGATACAAAAACCGACAATGTGACTAAATATGGTTCTAGGCTTATCTGACACAAAGTGGTGTCTACAAGGGCAAGTGTATACAAACATGGGGTGATTTGGAAATGACAGATCTCCGTTATTCCTCAACCGATTTTGATGAAATGGTGTGTTTTTAAAGGATAGATGAAATGACATATGGTCATTGAAATGGGATGTCAATTTGACAATTGCTCGATTTTAATTTTCTGAAATCGTTCATTAATTTCTTAAATACGGTTTTTTAAAAACCGCCTAATTTAGCCCCGGCGACCAGAATGAACGTCTGCTGGGGTGTGGGCCCTGAAGAGATGACTTCTGTGACGTCACTGGAGTAACCTGATTTTCGGCGATACTAATAATTCAACGTAATTTCGCAACATTTTGATTGTTAATTTCAAATCTTCAATCAAACAACTCACATTTTCCATATATCGAATGTTTAAATATCCAACTAAGTAATTCCGCAGATGACAATTACATAATTATTGCATAAACATGTGTTTTTGGCGATTTAACACACTTCATAAATTCATCTAGCGGCAGTGATAATCATTACTAAATAATTAACGAGGCTGCACGGAGCGTGTCGGTCCGCTGGTCACGGACGACCCGTTGTGGTTAATCAGTCACGCCTCAATGATTCTTCTCAAAACGTTTCACGGCAAAAATCGCGGTATTGTTAAACTGGGTAAATTATAATCGTCTTAATAATCAATTGCAAGTGTTTATTGTCTCCATTTTATGCTCAATTGATTCCGATACACAATATACGTAGAGATACTCATCTGTCATTCTTGAGAAAAATGAATTTCACCAGATCTTTAAACGCCAGAAAAAATATTATTTCTAACAATGTTTTCACGACTATGTATTATGTTGGTTAAAGTTGAAGTTAAAAAGGGGCTTAATTTGGCAATTCCGACATATTGCTGTGACATGTCTCGATTAATATACCACATGAATTTTCGTTAATCCGTGTTTTAGTGTTGACCTGCCACATCTTATATATCTGTGTGTTCAGGATGAAAATAAAATCATAAACTTACATCAAAAATAGTTTTGCATTCAATTTCCCTGCGTTCTAACTTCAAGCGTACAGTTGCCTAGTGTTTACTGACATATATTTGTTAATATCTTTCATATTTTGAAAAAATAAAACATCTCCTAAGAGGGAATATCTGACAATATGTCATGACGTATAATAAAGTGGTTTCGGCCTGCAGACAATTTTAAAATAACAAAGCAAATTCATTTCTTACAACGAAAAGTTCTCCGTTGTGCTTAAAAATAGTATAACACGAAATTCGTTAAACGTTCATTGGCCCTATTTGTACCGATCTGCACTTCTAATCCAATCAGAACGTATTATTGTGTTACAAACAGCTTAATCCGTCTGCTCAATCTCTATAATTATTCGTTGTTATGGACAGTCCAAGATTGATATTAATGACAGGTTTTTAATTGTCAATATTTACATGTAATAATCCATTGATTTTCAAGACTTGTCCCCATTAATATTAGTAGAAGTTATATTTTGTTTTCGTACTAATTTGGTCCTTCAGATTGAAGGAACAGAGTTAAAATGTCATCTCATATTCATGTCAGAATGTTTTGCGATATATTTTTCTGTGTTTTCCGAACAATGTGGATGGGACGACATTTCAATTCAAGTGAACAGTGCAGTTATGTTGTACCGAGAGGATCACCAATATGGCGGATAACGAGCAATGATCACGTGATTTCGTGCACACGGTATGAATGAAATGAATGTTGAGGGCCCTGTTAGTACTTTAAAATTACGGGGTCATTTACTGTTCATATCATATCAAAATGTGAGTTTTTGGAAGCTGTTTTAGAGTTTAAATGTTCTTAATATTGCCGTGTGAAGCTTCTATAGGCCTATACATGTGTACAATAATTCAGCCAATCTTTTGTATAAATGTTCAGAATTACAGATCGGAGATCTTAAAATGTTATTTTCTGATAATCATTTATAAACAGCTTGATTATTAATCTTACGATTTTTATTCACAGATACTTTTTCAACATGGTATTTTATAGATGAGTTCAAGGTAGGCATAGTCAAATGAAGAGCAAAATAATACGATTATTGGTGATTCATTTCTTTACTTTCACAACGGCGATGAAAACAATATAAATAAATTAACATCACTATAATCAATCCAAATTTAAACATACACATGTTTTAATAAATAAATGCATGCTACTTATTCATTTAACCTCGATTAAAAAATGTTATAGATATTATTCAGATTTTGCAGAATTCATATAATTATAAAATTGAGTTAAATTGCAATACAAACTCATTGCAATATTTTCAAAGTATTTACTTACGATGACCAGTATCCTGGTTTCCAGGACAACAAAACAATAAACATCCATTCCTTTGCTAGCCTTCTAAACAACAAACTACAATTATGGACCAATCATCTTTCAATAATTTGCCAATATCATATTCCTATAAATCAATAAAACAAACCTGACCATATTGTAAATACAGTAGAGTTTGCCCAACAACCCCAAGTCACATAGCATACATACGTGTATGTGTACAAACATAGAGTTCAAAGTTCGAAGGTCATACCATGGAATTTAAAAAAACGATGTTAAAGTCACTATATATCACAGAATTTCTGCCTATAACACTGACACTGTAGGGGATGGGTAAACGGTGTCGTTAGAGCATACTGTTACGGTAATTTCATATTGTATCATTTTCCTAATGTATCTTTCCACTCAAAACATGTCTGATCATGTTGAGCACTTGGATTTGAAGTTTCAGTCGGACTCACTACCTAGACTTTGAACTCTTATTGCGTACACAAGATTGATTTATGATTTATTTAATATAAGGTTAAACGATTCAAAGGTATAACAAATTGATTCAGAGATACGACTTGTATATTCAGAGATAAGACGAATCAATTCAGAGATAAGATGAAACAATTTAAAGATAAGATGAAGCAATTCAGAGATAAGAGTAAGAGATTCAGAATGAAGAATAAGCAATACAAAATTGAGACTAAACAATTCAGGTCCATTTGTCTATTTAGGGCCCATTTCGAGGAATGGTAACTGTGTATTCCTGGTTGGATAATCTATGGTCGGGTAACTGTGTATTCCTGGTAGGATAATCTCTGGTCGGGTAACTGTGTATTCCTGGTTGGATAATCTCTGGTCGGGTAACTGTGTATTCCTGGTTGGATAATCTCTGGTCGGGTAACTGTGTATTCCTGGTAGGATAATCTCTGGTCGGGTAACTGTGTATTCCTGGTAGGATAATCTCTGGTCGGGTAATTGTGTATTCCTGGTAGGATAATCTCTGGTCGGGTAACTGTGTATTCCTGGTAGGAAAATCTCTGGTCGGGTAATTGTGTATTCCTGGTAGGATAATCTCTGGTCGGGTAACTGTGTATTCCTGGTTTGATAATCTCTGGTCGGGTAACTGTGTATTCCTGGTAGGATAATCTCTGGTGGGGTAACTGTGTATTCCTGGTAGGAAAATCTCTGGTCGGGTAACTGTGTATTCCTGGTTGGATAATCTCTGGTCGGGTAACTGTGTATTCCTGGTAGGATAATCTCTGGTCGGGTAACTGTGTATTCCTGGTAGGATAATCTCTGGTCGGTTAACTGTGTATTCCTGGTAGGATAATCTCTGGTCAGGTAATTGTGTATTCCTGGTAGGATAATCTCTGGTCGGGTAACTGTGTATTCCTGGTTGGATAATCTCTGGTCGGGTAACTGTGTATTCCTGGTAGGATAATCTCTGGGCAGGTAACTGTTTATTCCTGGTAGGATAATCTCTGGTCGGGTAACTGTGTTTTCTTGGTAGGATAATCTCTGGTCGGGTAACTGTGTATTCCTGGTTGGATAATCTCTGGTCAGGTAACTGTGTATTCCTGGTAGGATAATCTCTGGTCGGGTAACTGTGTATTCCTGGTTGGATAATCTCTGGTCGGGTAACTGTGTATTCCTGGTAGGATAATCTCTGGGCAGGTAACTGTTTATTCCTGGTAGGATAATCTCTGGTCGGGTAACTGTGTTTTCTTGGTAGGATAATCTCTGGTCGGGTAACTGTGTATTCCTGTTAGGATAATCTTTGGTCGGGTAATTGTGTATTCCTGGTAGGCTAATCTCTGGTGGGGTAACTGTGTATTACTGGTAGGAAAATCTCTGGTCGGGTAACTGTGTATTCCTGGTTGGATAATCTCTGGTCGGGTAACTGTGTATTCCTGGTAGGATAATCTCTGGTCGGTTAACTGTGTATTCCTGGTAGGATAATCTCTGGTCAGGTAACTGTGTATTCCTGGTAGGATAATCTCTGGTCGGGTAACTGTGTATTCCTGGTTGGATAATCTCTGGTCGGGTAACTGTGTATTCCTGGTAGGATAATCTCTGGGCAGGTAACTGTTTATTCCTGGTAGGATAATCTCTGGTCGGGTAACTGTGTTTTCTTGGTAGGATAATCTCTGGTCGGGTAACTGTGTATTCCTGTTAGGATAATCTTTGGTCGGGTAATTGTGTATTCCTGGTAGGATAATCTCTGGTCGGGTAACTGTGTATTCCTGGTAGGATAATCTCTGGTCGGGTAACTGTGTATTCCTGGTAGGATAATCTCTGGTCGGGTAACTGTGTATTCCTGGTAGGATAATCTCTGGTCGGGTAACTGTGTTTTCTTGGTAGGATAATCTCTGGTCGGGTAACTGTGTATTCCTGGTAGGATAATCTCTGGTCGGGTAACTGTGTATTCCTGGTAGGCTAATCTCTGGTCGGGCAACTGTGTATTCCTGGTTGGATAATCTCTTGTCGAGTAACTGTGTATTCCTGGTAGGATAATCTCTGGTCGGGCAACTGTGTATTCCTGGCTGGATAATCTCTTGTCGAGTAACTGTGTATTCCTTGTAGGATAATCTCTGGTCGGGCAACTGTGTATTCCTGGTTGGATAATCTCTTGTCGAGTAACTGTGTATTCCTTGTAGGATAATCTCTGGTCGGGCAACTGTGTATTCCTGGCTGGATAATCTCTGGTCAGGTAACTGTGTATTCCTGGTAGGATAATCTCTGGTCGGGCAACTGTGTATTCCTGGTAGGATAATCTCTGGTCGGGTAACTGTGTATTCCTGGCTGGATAATCTCTTGTCGAGTAACTGTGTATTCCTTGTAGGATAATCTCTGGTCGGGCAACTGTGTATTCCTGGCTGGATAATCTCTGGTCAGGTAACTGTGTATTCCTGGTAGGATAATCTCTGGTCGGGCAACTGTGTATTCCTGGTAGGATAATCTCTGGTCGGGTAACTGTGTATTCCTGGTAGGATAATCTCTGGTCGGGCAACTGTGTATTCCTGGTAGGATAATCTCTGGTCGGGCAACTGTGTATTCCTGGCTGGATAATCTCTGGTCAGGTAACTATGTAACCCTACTGGTTGCTGCACCCCGACATCACGTCACCTGTCGGTCAGTGACTGAACTATATTCACAGTGCAATGATGGAACTAGAAACTGTTTAGCGAAGAAGGATGGAATTATTCAAACACGGCAATGTTTGACATTGTTCTTCAAACTTACATACCCACAGCCTGTGTCAGCGTGACATAGTCTATCTGTTCATAATTAGTGTACCAACAACCACATCGCTTCATTTCGACAAAGACACTTTTGTTCAGTGGTTTTATTCCGTGAAACTTATTGTCAGCGATGACTAAATCAAATAAATGTGTAAAAATTATGTTTGAATTACCTTCTTTTGCTTCATTCTCTAATGATTTTAAAGTTCCATTCAACTACCAATGAAGATAACATTTTCATGTTCTATAGACGTGTTTGCTACAAGTTCAGAGCTAATCCAAAATACAATTAGCTGGTAGTTTTCTTACACCAGAAGGCAGCTGATTACACCTTTGGGAATCTAAAGGCGGTTTCAAAGTAATTCATCAATATCTGGAGAGACAATTGATTGATCATATGACAGCATATTTAAAAAAAAAACTCACCTACTAAGGAATAATACTCCAACAATCAAAAGAAATAATTATTTTACCACTGAACTGAAATTGTTCACACAGTACGCATGGCATTAGGACAGTCAAAGTAAATAATCTTGCTCTCGCAAGGTACCAGAAGTCTACCAGATTTATTTTAATTGCTTCCCAGTCAAAGCAAAACATATCAAATTGAAATGTCTTGAAATACCTAAAGGAAACGAGATGGAGCAGAGTAGAAGATTGTGATGCCAATCAGCAGCTACACACATTACCAATCCATTCTTCTAGCCCAACTGGGACCAAGCTTACACTCTCTCCACACAGTACCAATCGATTCTTCTAGCCCAACTGGGACCAAGCTTACACTCTCTCCACACAGTACCAATCGATTCTTCTAGCCCAACTGGGACCAAGCTTACAATCTCTCCACACAGTACCAATCCATTCTTCTAGCCCAACTGGGACCAAGCTTACACCCTCTCCACACAGTACCAATCCATTCTTCTAGCCCAACTGGGACCAATCTTACACTCTCTACACTCAGTACCAATCCATTCTTCTAGCCCAACTGGGACCAAGCTTACACTCTCTCCACACAGTACCAATCCATTCTTCTAGCCCAACTGGGACCAAGCTTACACTCTCTCAACACAGTACCAATCCATTCTACTAGCCCAACTGGGACCAACCCTACATCCAATCCACACAGTACCAATCCATTCTTCTAGCCCAATTGGGACCAAGCTTATACTCTCTACACACATTACCAATCCATTCTTCTAGCCCAACTGGGACCAAGCTTACACTCTCTCCACACAGTACCAATCCATTCTTCTAGCCCAACTGGGACCAAGCTTACACCCTCTCAACACAGTACCAATCCATTCTACTAGCCCAACTGGGACCAACCCTACACTCTCTCCACACAGTACCAATCCATTCTTCTAGCCCAACTGGGACCAAGTTTACACTCTCTACACTCAGTACCAATCCATTCTTCTAGCCCAACTGGGACCAAGCTTACACTCTCTCAACACAGTACCAATCCATTCTACTAGCCCAACTGGGACCAACCCTACATCCAATCCACACAGTACCAATCCATTCTTCTAGCCCAATTGGTAACATGCTTACACTTTCTACACACAGTACCAATCCATTCTTCTAGCCCAACTGGGACCAAGCTTACACCCTCTCCACACAGTACCAATCCATTCTTCTAGCCCAACTGGGACCAAGCTTACACCCTCTCCACACATTACCAATCCATTCTTCTAGCCCAACTGGGACCAAGTTTACACTCTCTACACTCAGTACCAATCCATTCTTCTAGCCCAATTGGGACCAAGCTTACACTCTCTCCACACAGTACTAATCCATTCTTCTAGCCTAACTGGGACCAACCCTACATCCAATCCACACAGTACCAATCCATTCTTCTAGCTCAATTGGGACTAAGCTTACACTCTCTACACACAGTACCAATCCATTCTTCTAGCCCAACTGGGACCAAGCTTACACTCTCTCCACACAGTACCAATCCATTCTTCTAGCCCAACTGGGACCAAGCTTACACCCTCTCGACACAGTACCAATCCATTCTACTAGCCCAACTGGGACCAACCCTACACTCTCTCCACACAGTACCAATCCATTCTTCTAGCCCAATTTGGACCAACACTACACTCTCTCTACAAAGTACCAATCCATTCTTCTAGCCCAACTGGGACCAACCCTACACTCTCTCCACACAGTACCAATCCATTCTTCTAGCCCAATTGGGACCAACCCTACACTCTCCTTACAAAGTACCAATCCATTCTTCTAGCCCAACTGGGACCAACCCTACACTCTCTCCACACAGTACCAATCCATTCTACTAGCCCAACTGGGACCAACCCTACACTCTCTCAACACAGTACCAATCCATTCTTCTAGCCCAACTGGGACCAAGCTTACACTCTCTCGACACAGTACCAATCCATTCTTCTAGCCCAACTGGGACCAAGCTTACACCCTCTCCACACAGTACCAATCATTTCTATTAGCCCAACTGGGATCAAGCTTACACTCTCTCGACACAGTACCAATCCATTCTTCTAGCCCAACTGGGACCAAGTTTACACCCTCTCCACACAGTACCAATCATTTCTATTAGCCGAACTGGGATCAACCCTACGCTCTCTCGACACAGTACCAATCCATTCTTCTAGCCCAACTGGGACCAAGCTTACACCCTCTCCACACAGTACCAATCATTTCTATTAGCCCAACTGGGACCAACCCTACGCTCTCTAACCACAGTACCAATCCATTCTTCTAGCCCAACTGGGACCAAAATTACACCCTCTCCACACAGTACCAATCATTTCTACTAGCCCAACTGGGACCAAGCTTACATTCTCTACACTCAGTACTTTTCCTTTCTACTAGCCCAACTGGGACCAAGCTTACACTCTCTCCACACAGTACCAATCCATTCTTCTAGCCCGACTTGGACCAAGCTTACACTCTCTACACACAGTACCAATCCATTCTTCTAGCTCAACTGGGACCAAGCTTACACTCTCTACACTCAGTACCAATCCATTCTTCTAGCCCAACTGGGACCAAGCTTACACTCTCTCCACACAGTACCAATCCATTCTTCTAGCCCAACTGGGACCAACCCTACACTCTCTCAACACAGTACCAATCCATTCTTCTAGCCCAACTGGGACCAAGCTTACACTCTCTCGACACAGTACCAATCCATTCGTCTAGCCCAACTGGGAGCAAGCTTACACCCTCTCCACACAGTACCAATCATTTCTATTAGCCCAACTGGGACCAAGCTTACACCCTCTCCACACAGTACCAATCATTTCTACTAGCCCAACTGGGACCAAGCTTACACTCTCTACACTCAGTACTATTCCTTTCTACTAGCCCAACTTGGACCAACCCCACACTCTCTCCACACAGTACCAATCCATTCTTCTAGCCCAACTGGGACCAAGCTTACACTCTCTACACTCAGTACCAATCCATTCTTCTAGCCCAACTGGGACCAAGCTTACACCCTCTCGACACAGTACCAATCCATTCTACTAGCCCAACTGGGACCAACCCTACACTCTCTCCACACAGTACCAATCCATTCTTCTAGCCCAATTGGGATCAACCCTACACTCTCTCTACAAAGTACCAATCCATTCTTCTAGCCCAACTGGGACCAACCCTACACTCTCTCCACACAGTACCAATCCATTCTACTAGCACAACTGGGACCAACCCTACACTCTCTCAACACAGTACCATTCCATTCTTCTAGCCCAACTGGGACCAACCCTACACTCTCTCCACACAGTACCAATCCATTCTACTAGCCCAACTGGGACCAACCCTACGCTCTCTCCACACAGTACCAATCCATTCTTCTAGCCCAATTGTGACCAACCCTACATCCTCTCCACACAGTACCAATCCATTCTTCTAGCCCAACTGGGACCAACCCTACGCTCTCTCCACTCAGTACCAATCCATTCTTCTAGCCCAACTGGGACCAACCCTACATCCTCTCCACACAGTACCAATCCATTCTTCTAGCCCAACTGGGACCAACCCTACGCTCTCTCCACTCAGTACCAATCCATTCTTCTAGCCCAATTGTGACCAACCCTACATCCTCTCCACACAGTACCAATCCATTCTTCTAGCCCAACTGGGACCAACCCTACACTCTCTCCACACAGTACCAATCCATTCTACTAGCCCAACTGGGACCAACCCTACGCTCTCTCCACACAGTACCAATCCATTCTTCTAGCCCAATTGTGACCAACCCTACATCCTCTCCACACAGTACCAATCCATTCTTCTAGCCCAACTGGGACCAACCCTACGCTCTCTCCACTCAGTACCAATCCATTCTTCTAGCCCAACTGGGACCAACCCTACATCCTCTCCACACAGTACCAATCCATTCTTCTAGCCCAACTGGGACCAACCCTACGCTCTCTCCACTCAGTACCAATCCATTCTTCTAGCCCAATTGTGACCAACCCTACATCCTATCCACACAGTATCAAATCATTCTGCTAGCCCAGCTGGGACCAACCCTCCACTCCCACATTGTGATGTTCTATTCTCTAATTGGTTTTGTTCTATTCTCTAATTGGTTATGTGATATTCACCTATAAATTGGTTAATGTGTTCTGTACTTTCTTTACGATTTTTAACGAATGTTTTTCAAATGCTTACTAGATTCTGTTCTAATTTATAAAGACTATGTTTTCTCAATTACATTTAGTTGATGGAGTGTCATTCATATCCTAAAGTCAATAGACTTCTGTCTCTAGAATCAGAGGAAGGGTACTGTGCTGCAGTGAGGCCACTTGTGTACAGGCAGTGTGTCCATCTCAGTCAGCTGACTCCTCCCTGGAGGGGACCAGCAATCCACGCTCATCTCCATAATGATACATCATTATTTCTGAATCTTGAAGGTATTAACCGTAGAGAAGTTTGAGACTGAAGTAATAATATTAAAAAACATTATTTCGACTTTTATAGAAGTGTCAAGGACGAATATATCGCCTCACCGTGCAGCTATTTAAAAGAAATTAATTTCCTAACTCTTCTCAACATGAGAGGCATGTTGAGAGCAGTTAAACTGTGTTCAAAGAGCTGTATAAGCTGACTACAGAGATCCCCACATGTCAGTGATCCCCGTCTGTGTTCCACTCGCAATTATAAGACTTCTTTTGCATCGAACTTTAAAACAATTGCCAACTAAATTTTCCTTAATTAGCGGATAACAAGTGTTTTAATACTTTTCAGCAAATGGTGAACTTTCACACAAATTCATTTTTTAACTACTTTGCAAATTAAAATGTTTGAATGAAATGTCCGTTATACATATATCTGTGCAGGTATTCGATTTGTTGTATGGATGTCTTCGCGAGACCGTTTCGGCTTTGGAATTGCCTTGTTCATCAATATAACTGCAATACATTCAAGATTATAGACAATTAAAAAACGTATAACGCATTTACTTAATCTTTATTTGTAAGCTTTGTGTTTGTATGTAGGGATAAGATAACAATGCAAGAGAAGACGTCGACTTCAGTCATATTAAAGTAAAATGTCCTGTATATAATTTGGAAGACACCCGAGTATGAAATGTTTTAAAAGTATCAATACTTGATGAAATGTGTGTCAATTGGCAGATACTTTCACCACAAGACAGACACCATGTCTACAGCCCATAGACTGAAGTGAAACCATCGAACATGGGTACAACTAATCCATCATTTACTGCTACACTCCATTTCTTGATTTTGTTAAACAGTGAAATATCGTATTTTCTACTTTCTGCGAGTAGTTTCAATCTAATTTTGAGGCAAAATCCATACCCACTGCCTGATTATTTCCTAATAATTTAATAATGTTTTTTTCATCAAAAGAGAAAGTGGCATTGAGGTTGAGACGGTTGCAGTCTGTGAAGCAGTGTACATTCTTCTTGCTTTCAGTCACAACAAACGGGAGAACTGTCATCTTCACGCCGTGTCTGTAGAACAATTCAACATGAGATACAATCCACTGTATGGCCAATGGTAATAATCAGCTTTGATTACATAATGCCTTTATTTCTCCAACTTCCTGCTCCAACTCAGGGTCTCTCTCTTCTTACCTGGGTTTTCGTTTTCCGCACAGATTGTCAGTAAACAATATGTGTCCTTTCATAGTAACACTATTTCCACTATAACGCAAACTTGAACTCACTTATTTAGCCAACGTTGAGTCAAACCGCTATAGCCTCTGCCAACTGCCATATATATGACATACCCGATGGTGCGGTTATCGGGTTAAATATCTATACATATAGGTATTTCGGATAATAATCCATGGTTGTTGATCTGCGAACAATATTAGAAAATTTAAAATGGCTTTTACATAACGTACATACAAATTAACAAAATATTTGAGTTCGCCACCTTTGTACTTTGGAGAATGAAGTAACTTGGTGCTGACCACTGCAAACCCGACTTTATAGATTGTCAACGCTCCCTTTTAGGTGTCACTTTCGATGAGAATCCATGTTTAGTTTAACCATACACCGTAGAAATGTTCCTTGAGCATAGCATGTTGATAAACCATAATAAACTCACGTTCAAAAGAAAGGTAACCATAAACAATACAAGGTATTTCAATCTATGAGCGATATATACAGAGTTACATCATGTCGTCAGAAGCTTTGGCTTGTTTTATGACGCCCTAGAGGAATAATGTGTCAACAAATGTCCAATAAAGTTATTTATTTCGATAACATATTTTATTTAATTTCTACATTTCTAAATTTCATAATTTAAATTCTCATTGCCAAAGATTCTGGCAAAAAAAAGCGGTTTAAGCACCCTATATGTATCTTAACAGACATTAAAAGTAAAAGTATCATATTCAGATATTTGAATTTGGGAGGAATTCTTTACTAAACATGTGTCTATCAAATACATTAAAACTCTACTATCATCGATAGCAGTGTCTCGTTTTATACCCTCTTAAATGTGGGGACGTTTCTTTTGCACGTAAGTATATTTATTGGCAGTTCATTTCATTATGGAGACCATGCATGTGGACAACACCCTAAACCTTATTTTTTGATAGGTAAGTCTTCAAACTCAGATAATAATGCAAACTCTGATAATAATGCAAACTCAGATAATAATGCAAACTCAGATAATAATGCAAACTCAGATAATAATGCAAACTCAGATAATAATGCAAACTCAGATAATAATGCAAACTCTGATAATAATGCAAACTCAGATAATAATGCAAACTCAGATAATAATGCAAACTCAGATAATAATGCAAACTCAGATAATAATGCAAACTCTGATAATAATGCAAACTCAGATAATAATGCAAACTCAGATAATAATGCAAACTCAGATAATAATGCAAACTCAGACAATAATTCAAACTCTGATCATAATTCAAACTCTGATCATAATTCAAACTCTGATAATAAATCTAACTCACATAGAGAACCTACAGAGGTTTTCTATTGTTTATTCACTTCAAAATCGTATCATACGTCATCAAATGAGTCAAACACTTTGTATTTGATTGTACATGCAATAGTTATGTCATGCCAAAGTCAGAGACGACGATTACGAAGTATTTTGAAGAATGACTTAAAACACAGAACAGCTGTCACCCTTTGCTCAACGGCGACGCGCTTTCTATTTAACTAAGAAAGCAGAAACTGTTACTTAACATATATTCTGATGTATTTGGGAAACCGAAATGTTGTTCATTTTACTCATCCATATCTCTGATTAATTTTGTATTCTTATATCATGTTTAATATTCTTGATAGTACTTGAGGTTCACTTTAGCACTTCAGCTTTAATTTGATAAAACAAACAACAAATACACACATATTTGTCAATGATACCGTCGTTCCGTTGGTCTCTTTACATAGCAAATTACGAATCATATATATGATACACTTTCGAGACATTTGTCATGAGTCATTTTCTGAAAGGTGATGTGCCCAACAGCTTGCCTGTTGAGTCTCAATTTCTCATTGGATCTCTCGAATGTGTGTATTCAATCAATCAATCAATTCTTTATTCAGATGTATGTAGGCCATCGGCCCATAATACAATGTATTTATTCTACAGCCACCAAGAGGCTTCTTCGTAGCATATTTGCATGGTAAACATACATAGCCAAATTTCGTAATACATGTATGTTGTCGACAGACATCAAATTATTAAATTTATACAATGAGGGATGAGTGTAATAATGACGAGGAATATATAATAAACGGAGATGGTCATAGGCAGAACAAATAAGAAGGAAATGATATTCATCTTCGATAACATCCTCCGTGCAAATGTGACAAAATCTAAGATGCCTTGGTTTATTGATATATCTACCAGTTTCAATATTTAATTACTTATCGCCTTGCACATTCTGATCACTTGTCACTACTATTGGTTGTCGGTTGCGTACCTCCGTCCACCGCTCCTTAAAGCGTGATGTTCCTTGTTCCATAATAACATGGTTGTAAGCAGTGCTCTCGGGTTGTGATCACTTAGAGGTTTCCGTTTCAGTAACACTGTGTCATTGTTCACTGAATACTTGTGTGGCTTGTGATCAATGCCAATTCTTGTTTGGACCAAATATTTCATTCAAGAATCCAGAACTTGCCAAAACTATTCGAAAGTTTTATGTCTAAGAACATCGTTTGTTTCTCAACCCTTATATTTCCCTAGATAACACAAACTGGAGAGGGACTTTGAGGATATTTATTGCCGTTGGTCTTTCTCACTTTGCAGACAAACTTTTAGGATAACTAAATCACGGTAACTGTGAGCAAACTTCCCCTACCATCTGAGTGATTGCTTCGCGGTAAGGCCCCCGAAATAAAGGTGCTACATGCCTGCTTAAGACTGTAGGTTCGTCTTACAAAAGAACTAACGTAAGGAATGACATTTAAAGGAAGACTTGTTTTTGATTTACGAAAATGTTAATAAATTGCCCTATTAGAAATGACTAAGATAATATTTCACACAAAATATAAAAATTACGAAGATACGAATAATAACATTTAAGCTGATAAAACCTGTTACATTTGTTTCATATAGCATCTAATAGAGTTAACTGTAATTTCGATATGACAAAAGTGGGCTCAGTGTAGAAACAATTTCAGAAAATCGTTAATTAGTAAATTCGTCTCTCTTCTTTATAGTACCCTGCAAGTTGATATTCTATCTCTCTAGAGCCATACTTACGGTTGCGCTCCTGACAGCTGGACGTGTCCAAGTCTTCATACTTGGGCACACGTAAAGTAAAAGAACAACAAGGAGGGAACTAAAGGTGAATCTAAACAATGACATTCATACAAGAAGAACAACGGTTACATTAACGGCGACCATGTTCATAAGCAGCACTTTGACTGAACAAAGCTTCAAACTGTTGAATAATTTGAATAATGAAAACGCTGAATGTTATAAACTCCAACATAAATCTTAGGAAATTCGACTTTCCGTTGAATTTAATGCCGAGACAATTTAATGCAGTTTACACAGTAACAGAGACCCTAACAACTTTTAGATTGTTTAAACAATCAATGACTTGTGAAATATTCGTAGATTGCAGGCTAACCTTCTGCACAGTCTGAAGATTGTAAGACCCAAAAGATTGTTCACACGCCCATACGCCGCGTATCAACGATGACAAGAAACGTACACATGCTTACGATGATAGCATTAACAAACAGTCGTCACGTGACAATCAATGAGCCTATAGGAAAAATGGAAGTGCTCAGGAAAACACGATAACCAATAGAACAATTGATATTGAGGGTAAAGGTCGAACGATAGGTCATCCAGGAGAATCCACCAATCTGTCAAGTCAAATGTAGCTTCTGAAATATCAATGCTTGACCAAGTAATAGTCAATCCGACAGTCCCAAACTACGAAATGCATAAGTACAGTTCCTGGAAGCTTGATGTTGTTGGACTTGCAGAATCGCACCAAAATATTATACGTTGACGATATTGAATTGTTTCGAGCGGTGTTGTTTAATAAATCATATATAGAATGGCCTAATTAACGATTTGATGTGTTATATTAATTTAAAATGAAAAAGGTGATCTCTGGCTTAAATAAGTTTATAAAAGTAGACACAGATTTTTTTTATGTGTTATTGAACAGTCGATAAGACACATGTTGGTGCTGACTTTATACCATGTTGCCGACTGTCAACATACCACATATCATACATATGTGCTGATTTCAACAGTCGTGTGTTGACCTTCAAGGGTTTATTTAAACTAGAAATGTGCTTGTGGACATATTATGTAAATGTTTCTGAATAATGATTTTCTGATAAGTGACCTCTGGCTTACTTACCTACCAATCGTTAAACAATAGTGCGGCGTCACCAGGCTTCATAGCAACTGTAATTTGGACAAGTGAATTAGCTATTTCTAAATGAACTAGCTATTTCTAAATGAACTAGCTATTTCTAAATGAACTAGCAATTTCTAAATGAACAAGCTATTTCTAAATGAACTATCTATTTGTAAATGAACAAGCTATTTCTAAATGAACTATCTATATGTAAATGAACAAGCTATTTCTAAATGAACTAGCTATAACAGATACAAGTAACTTGACATAGAGAGTTCGATCTTATTCGAGAAAACAGCACTCGAACATGGGTTGAAGTTAAGAACTGGAAATATAAAGGATAGACTAAAGGCCATTTTTATATAAGAATTTATTTAAAACAACTGGAAGACAGAAGTGGTGAACCAAGATGATACAAATATACAAGTCACGAGACACCTTTATAAGAACTAAGATCTGGAAAACAGGAGATGTTCTTACTGTCTTGAACCTCGTCGTTCACAAGAAACCCTTGCAAGCATATGCTTCAGCGAAAGTGTTGGTTTGTCTTTTTCCAAAAAATAAGATATTGTTTTATTTATTTATCGCATTTTAATGCAATGTATTATCATAATATTTTATTTTATATATGTATCGTACATGTACTCTGCATCATCTTAAGTTATACGTTTACAAGGATAGTTCATTTGTTAAATTTTTCGATTTACCGATTTTATGCATCAATGAACCTGAATAATTAGAATTAGATAATTAATCTAGAATGGACGTACATTTGTATGAATTCACTCAAGTTGTATTATTCAATACGATTGGATATTATGCTATTATGTCCAATGTCCATTATACTATCATGTCCAATGTCCATTATGCTATCATGTCCAAAGTCCATTATGCTATAATGTCCAATGTCCATTATCCATTTATGTCCATTGTCCATTGTGTTATTATGCCCAATGTCCATTGTGATATTATGTCCATTGTCCATTGTGCTATTATGACCATTGTCCATTGTGCTATTATGTCCATTGTCCATTATGCTATTATGCCCAATGTCCATTATGCTATTATGCCCAATGTACATTATGCTATTATGTCAAATGTCCATTATGCTTTAATGTCCAATGTCCATTATGCTATCATGTCCAATGTCCATTATGATATCATGTCCAATGTCCATTGTGCTATTATGTCCAATGTCCATTATGCTATTATGTCCAATTTCCATTATGATTTTCCTTCAATGAAGAAGTTTGCCCTCCTCTTGTCTTCATAAGGAAGCAAACATTATATTGTTTAAGTCGAGATCGTTGAAGTTAAATGCTGACTTCAGATAAGGATAAAGAGCCACACAGTGAAGGAAGTGTGCGTAATGAGTGTAAGGATGGACGGCTTCAACCAGATGAAGCCTTAATGGCTTTACGCTGCAATCAAATTGACTGTCCAATACTATCTTTGATCCGCGAGATTACACAAGACACTGACGTCTGGATCTGTCACTGCACTCACCGAGATTGACAGCACATGCACACCCGGATGTCAGCGAGACACAGGAAGTTGAGACAAGCAAACCATGGATTTGATTTAAATATGCGAATTTTAACTGTATCACAATAAGACTGTGGACTTTTTCGTAATTCTTTTCGATAACTTCATCGTTTTTAACCAAAGATTATACACAGAGATATTCAGCAAAGTTAAAAGTTTAATTCCATGAAGAACTGCTTAAGTGTTGATCAGTGTGAGCAATGTTTCTATACGAGTCAGCAACTTTCATTGAATAGCGACTTCAACAATCACTTCATCAATGTGATTTGCAAAAGGGCGCTTCATGCAGTTATGCCTTTTGTTGAAATTGGCAGTTACTCAAAGATTATTTTTCAATTTATTGTAAAAACAATGCATAAATCGTTAGGAATTTTTATAAAATAGTGAAAATGATAGAACTGTGTTCACCTTACTCCGTCCTTCACACCCGTTGACCACTTTGCCGACACAAAGTTTGTAACAACTGTGTATCAGCAGTGACGTCTCTGATGAATCGATATCTAGCAGTGTGATGACTGGATGTCCAAGACAATTTTCTCTCGACATTACAGTACTCATCCCATCTAGGATACTCCTCGCAGGGAAGTAGACTCACACCCCGGCTCTGTTACTGAGTGAGGGGAAGTAAAGAACGCTGTTATCAATTAGTAAAGAGAAACAACACAAAGGTTATCACTGACATTCATTCTATTAAGGAGGATATTCAGGTAATGGAAACAGACATCACTCACAGACTTGACAGAACATTTCAATTCGAACTTGACGAGTATAAACATTGAGTCGTGTTGTTTCAGGAGTCAATCTTAGAAATTGTATCTACTTTTTAAACCTTTGTGTACTCCGTGGTCATGATTTTCAGAACCAGGACAAACATCTGTTTTGTTGAAGTTGATTTAATTTACAAACAATCGTGATAATTTATGTTGGGATTTCTTGTTAGATTATTTCAATCTTACACGTTTTTCCGCGGACACTGTTTAACACATTTAGTAAAGAATTCGTTGACTTGTTATGTTTTCAATATTCATATTTGAATAGGCGATGTGGGTCTGACTCGCAAATTCGGGATTTAACGTAAATTAGTTTAACTGTACAAGTTATTTGGCCACGTTATTTCTTCTGCTCCTTTATTTGACTATGTTAATGAGTTTTCGAAACCATCTCGATCGAGTCATCACATCTCGCACTCACTCTTAAAGGGACAGTAGCACGTTTTTAAGCTTAAATAAATCGAAGGAATTTATAGAAATCGTTTTTGTCATTCGAAATAATAAAATGTGTTCTCAATAAAATGGCCGCCGTGCAATTTTTGCTTTATACGCAACACAGCTATTACCACTTCATGTAATTGGTTTATGTAATAAGATAGTTTGCCCTCTTAAGTGAATATAAATGACATTAACTATCATTAAAAATGGGAAATTAAAAAAAATAAAATTTGCAAAAAACGTGCATCTGCCCCTTTAAACTACGAGCACTGCATGAACGCGAGGCGCCACCAGCTAACAATGGTTGTAGTAAAAACTGTGTTGCTTTTGGGCAATACTAAATTCAATAAACGTCCGGCAAAATATCATATCAGATTAAGTTCGGGAAATATCATAAGTATTATAAGATGTTATTTTACACGAATTAATACCAGTATCGATTTTAGTGTAGAGGCTTGTGTGTCTTGCGGCATCGGATATGAAGAAGAACTGTAATGTACATACTTGGTATGATGATGATGATGATGATGATGATGATGATGATGATGATGATGATGATGATGGATTGAAAACACAACTGACCGTTGTAGGACTTGAACAAACTTCGAAAACGAAAAGATAAACATCATTAGATTTAACATGGTTATATTTGGGATAATCCCGCATGGGACTCGGCCCGAAAAAGTACAAGAATTTGTACTATTGAAGGTAGTGTTATCCCAAATATAACCATGTTATATTTCCTCACTATCTAAATGACAAGTATTTCTTATCATTAGATTTGTATAATATTTCAATTAATATATACAATGCTTGGGTTTAAGTTCAATTGTTTTGACAAACAAGACCGAAAAGAAAATTAATATATCCACTAGAGAATCGGTGCTGTGGGGTCGGCGGTACCAGACCATAGGGGTCGCCAACTGAATATCGCCTGAAACAGCTCTTATCTCGTGAAGGTTAGAACGAGCAGGAGGAGGGAGGCCTGCCGCCTTTTGGGCGTCCAGGTCTGCCGATCTAAGCTACCTCCCCAACTGCCTCTTGTCTATCTCCTTGACACTTGTTTGACAGTGAGGCAAAAAGAGCCTGTGTCTACCCTGACGTAGACTCTGGGTGCGCTCTGTATAAATATACAAGGCCCGAACCAGACAGAGGAGACAGATTCTCCTCATCCGAAGCGTCTGTCATGGAGGAGATAGAGGGAATGATGAACGTCCTGCCACGCTGGTCGGCAGGCTGGTTCTTGCATATGAAGTTCAGGGCTAAGCCTGGCGTAGCCACACCCCGGTCCCTCACTCTGCTTGCAAGGCGTGTAATTCCGATTTCCTTGCAGCCGACGCCATGACTACTAGGAAAGGCGTCTTCACTTAGAGACCCAAAAAGGTCGTCGCAGCCAGTAGCTCATAAAAGTCAGACTTTAGGTGGTTCATCACCACCGCCAAATCCCAATCCGGAGGCCTAGATTTCTGGTGTCCGTCCACCTGATACATGGCTCCCGCGGAGAGCGGACATGATCGTGGCAAAGAAGGTGTTTAGGGAGGAGGCCTTAAGACCTCCCCGCGTCTGGAATTGGACCAGTACTCAGAGATTTTGGGAACCGTGACTGACAGGATGTCAAACCCCCTCTCCTCGCAAAAGGCTGTTAAGGAGTTCCGATGGAAGTCATAGAGCTACCTAGTGGATTCCCTTTGAATGGTGGCAACAGTTTGGGCCACCGCCTTCAAATAGCCGGTGCGTCTCAATCACCTTTTTAGACAATCCAAGTGTGTAGACGAGGAACTTAAGGGTTTTTGTGTATGCAGCCGCTTGGCTTGCACCTTAGAAGGTCCCACCTAAACGGAAGAGGGACCGGTTCCTGACTGCATAGCCTCCTGAGTGGGACATACTACGGCCTTGCTGGCACCGCTCGGATGGAGAGGTTGAGACTGTCTACAAGACGAAACAGCTCTATCACCAGCTGCAGAATTGAGTCTCTCCTGGTCGACCCCTACTTGTTGATCTCCCAAGCCCCTGTCGAACTGTCTGTGTGGACAAGCAGGACTTCGACTTCCGTGGTTCACTAGGGAGTGATCGCTAGGTGAATCGAGTCAAGCTGATGTGGCACTCTGCTTGCGACGGAGACCAGACGCCTGACGTTTGCTCTAAGCCCAGGTGGACTACCCTGCCTTGGGTGGACTCCCCATCTTTGGGTGGAGGGGTCCGCGAATAGTTGGGAGGTGACCGGAGGGGGCTGGAGAGGTACTCCCGAAGGGACATTGTCCACCGTCCTCCACCATCCTCACCGTGGAAGATGTCCCCCCAAAGCGCGAATACGTGGCGACACATCTTCTCCCTGGACGTTGAGAAATACATGAATGGGCCTGAGTTGAAGCCTGCCCCTTCGGATGAAGTCCTGTGCCGAGGTCAGAAGCCCCAACAGCTGTTCTCACATGCGAAGTGGCAGAGGCTCGTGGAGGGCTCTGTCCAAGAGGTCGGTCCCTCTCCCCATCTGTTCGGGCGTAACTAGGGCCTTGGCACTCCTAGGAAGGCGAGCGATGTTGCTGATTGCAGATAACTTGTCCAGATAGATCAGCCAACCCAATCACAAAGTCCCGTTTGGCTTTGAGAACAGATGGGGAGTAATGATGTCCGAACCGATTGTCGAGGTACATCACGAATTGCACGTCGTGACACGTGAATACGGAACCTTGCTCCATGAACTTGCATACGAACTCAGGCCCAACTGACCATCCCAAGTGTCTACATGAGGTAGTGGAAGATCCGGGAGGCGCCACGACTCAAGACTTCCTAGGGGTGATTCCGTAGGCACGCCCCTTCCCTCGCTGCCGATTGGTGGTCCATTTCGGACTGGGGCCGGCCTTGAAGTCACGAGACCCCTGGTCAAAGGACACGTCCCAATCTGTCCGTCGAAGAACGTTGAAGAGGAGGGAGGAACCGCCCTAAGACAAGAACCAATCCCGCCTTATGTAAGTGAGCCCCGTCGAGGTGCGCGCAACACACAACATTACCTGCACGACTCTCAATGCCACCGAACCAAAGCCATCTCTGATAATACAAAGTCAAAATCGCTACCCGGCGAGGGAGAGTAAGTCAAAGACTAACACGGGGCCGGTCCGGTGAGCAACGCCTGCACGCGCACGCAACCAGATGACGTCTTCAGCAGACAACGCTGAACCAACAATCACAAGTACAGACGAAGTCGGCAGACAACGTCTGCAAACGACTAGAGGTAGCCGAAGCCGAGGGCTCGAATGCCTAATGCACATGCCCGTCAGGCGAGTAAAGCCAAACACCACTAAGAGTGACAACTCGATAAGGACGTCGTTTTGAAACGCACAGTCCGTTCCGGGGTCGGAGACCTAACACACATCGAACAGCGTTGTCACGAGAAGGCGTTGTTTCGAAATGCTCTGTCCACTCTGCCTATCTTTTCAAGTGACGAAGGCCTAACATCTCTGAAGGGTGTCGTCTCGAAACGCCGTCGGAAGAAGGCGACCGAGTAGACAGACGACGGAGCATTTGAAGGCGAACGAGAGGCAGGCGACACGCCAAACGAAACGACACTACCAGCGGGTAGCGTCAGCCTGAGACAGTGTAATTACAGCTCGCGCACGGGACTGCACGTGCCGCCTGAACTGAAATTAACAAGTTTCCATTCAACACAGCCAAGAGCGCTGACCTAGATTACCCGCTGCAGTGAAGTCCACACACTGCAGTAGGAAACCAAAAAACTCTCTCCAAGCCCAAACTGGGGTAGAAGAGCTCCAAATAACAATAATAAACTCAAAAAGAATAATGAAACCTCGGTCGAGGGTAATTTAATCAATATTATCCAAGCTGGCTCGCGAAAAAGGAAGGAATCACGTCACTGGACAAGCCACCTAGCGGGGAGCGAGGATTGGGGAGGTAACTCTCTTTATTCTTCAGTGTTATATCTGTTCGAATGATTGATTTAGAGGAACTCATTTGGCTACGATGAGTTATTAACTAGATATATCTAAAGAGGCACCCCCTTATTTAGAGCATTTAGTAAAGTATTCACAGCGATAATCAATACAAGACTGACGGATGGATAAGAAGCGAATCATACCATCGAGACAGGTAGATATACAATATAGATATACTAAAATTACAATTACTGACAATTATCTATTCTAGAAAGTGTTGAACAAAGATATTTCAATACTTCCTTGTTAAGTTTGATTCTGTTCAAATACGTGAGCAATGGGATTTATTTAAAAACGAGAACGTGCAAGCTGCTTTTGGAAATAGAAATGAAATGTCAGCATCGTTTGATGCCCTCATTTAGGTGTTAGACACGGCTGTCAGAGTGTGGTTTTAGCCAATATTTAGTTCATTATGAATGAAATTGCAGAAATAGTTTCCAGTTACCATTATATGTGCTTTTTGTGAACAGTCTAAAGTTAATGTGGATATGAATGCAAGTAATTTTTTTCAGGAGAGGAGGTATATTATATTATCTCGGCGTAACAGATGGTACTTAAAAGACCGAAATTCGTTTGCGTTAGACTTTCCCTTTCAACTCAATGTGATTATGATTTATCTTTAAAATCATATTTTTCTACTGAGTATTATGTATTGTGTTACTATAAAATAAATCAGATCACGCTAATCCCATTTCCCATGTTCATCACATGATTTATGGAATGAAAAGTGAAAAATTTATTTTTTTTAATAAAAAGATAAGATTGGTTATGTATATCCCTCAATATCAATTTATTAGAAAATAAATAATGTGGCCTGGTGTTGCTCCTATGTCTTTTATATGATAGAGAATTCTGTTATGGTCTGATCTTTATTAAACTTCTTGATGTAATTCAAAATCTTGCTATGTGTATATACCACGCTATGAAAGACTAATAAGAGGGCGGCATATGCCATCATTGCTTATGAACCAATAATTACCATACAATGCATATTTTATTGTTTTATGTACTATGGGCCTTAGGTATTTGAATGTTGAATAGAGATAGATTGGCAGAGCTTTTGTAAGTTAAAGAACTTGTCCCCGACCCGTGCTGCCATGAGGTTTCCACGTGAAATCCACATGGGTCCCCTGGTACCTCCTTAGTAAACAGCACCGATATCCATCAAAAATACCTTCTTAGAACTTTCTCTAGCCCTTGCTGTCTTGAAACACTACCATTTACACCAATGTGCACATCTCTCTGTCTGCATTATGGTACATGTTATATCACCATAACTGAAATTCCAGGACTATCAGTTCCCTAGAGTACATTAATTGCAATGATCTGTCAATTACCATGTAAAATGTCTAACCACTTTAAGAAGTGTAATGGAAACTTTACATGAAACGTCAAGACCTGTCGAGTACTACAGGGACGAGCGCGGAGCTACGGCTCACCATCCAGCTCTAAGTGATGACACTGACAGGTCGTCCACTACTGAGTGTAGAAGGTATTGTAATGTGGTCGAGGTAACAGCTAGTTTGCTGCATCACTTACAAAGTTCTTCACGGACTCGACATTGTACATCTACTATTTCCACACTCCATCTCTCCACGTCAAGCACTGTGACATGTTCAGTTGCATCTACAAAACACGTCGCCATTTCAAATGTTTGATACCACATGGTAGACAACTCATTAGATGCTATATTATATTGAAGAGAGTGTAACGAGGCAAACATGAGGTTTAGAGGAGACTTGTGGATAAAAAAATTCCTGATAGAGCAGGTTGCCTAATAATAATATTAATAATTAGAGGATATTTGTCTTTTCTTGACTAATACCATGTTTATCTCATCGAGTAAGGTAGAAAGGTTATATTTTCACGAGTGGCGCAGCCACGAGTGAAAATATATAACTTTTCTACCTCACGAGATGAGGTAAATATGGTATTTGTCAAGAAAAGACAAATTTTCTATTTATTATATGACCAAATCTTTGCTTATTCGCCGAAAAAGACTTGCATTTACGTTAAGTCGGCTCCAGAATGAGCCTGTCGCCTCAGCAACAATGTGACGCCATGAACGTGTCATGACGCCGGAGCATTGTTTTATGACGTCAGGTCATTGTTATATCAGTCACTAGTGATTGATAACACGTTCCATTGTTATTTTCACTAGTGACTGATAACACAGTTTATTTTCATTGATAGATCCCGGTATTTCACCTGCAATCATATAATAATAATAAAAATAATAATAATGATAACAGTGGATATTTATATCTCGCTGCCGAAGTGTTGCTTATTGGTATTGGTATTAATCATTGTTGTGCTTTCATGCCAACCGCTATTATGTTTTCTTTAATATCCTCTCTGTCAAGGATCTAGATAGAATCCTTGTCTTGAGACAGATTTGAAGGGGGAACCCGTTGTTGAATATAGCCTGCTAATGCCTCCTCACAGTTAAACACAATGCGCATAATAGAGATACATTTTATCCGAATATTTCTATTACTCAAGGTTTTACTTATTGAACATCTTATGTACATAGAGTATTCCAGTATGAACTCGAACAATGATTGAAGTCTCCGCGGATGATGAAATGACACGCTACCTAAACCTCCCACCTTGTATTCTGTTCTACAATCAGCGGAAGAAATTTCAGCTTTTTTCTTAAAGTGGGACCAAAGTTTAAAATGTCAACAGAATGTCTTACATATAAAGCCATGCCTTTGATATTGACAAGCACAGTATCAGTTACCGTGAAGAAACGATTAAAAACGAGTCGTGGATGTGCTTGAAACTGATGCAACTTTCAGATTGGAAACACAAGACGAGAACAAACAACTGGGCTTGTCGATTTAAATGCCGATGTGGTAACAGTCAAAACTATCTTCAGGTAATCCTTCTTAAATTGTAAAAGCTGTTATTTTACACTATTCACAAAGTCACGACGCTGTAATGACTACAGACACGCCATGAAACACATTTGGCATATATTTGAGAGAAGTAACTCAAACTGTAAAGGTGACTTGAGATAACACAGATTTGAAATGACAGAATAGACATTTGTGACAACGTTTCGAGTAATGTTTCTGTCAGGTAATAATTAGGACGGAAACATGAAGAATACCGGAGGCCTCAATTTCTTGAATTAACTTGTATATTTGTATTTGACACATATTTATTTTAACCAAGCCTATGGTAACGGCGCTGACTTTAAAATGTAATTAAATTCACCATAACATTGCCTTTTGTCATGATAATACTGCCTTTCTCCTGTCAACAAAATTGAGCAGATATATGCATTAAACACAGTGAATTGTGTATTCGTGTCATCAATGTACAAACATCAGGGAGAATAGCAACTTTATTTTGGGGAATTAATTTAGAATACTTTATGTTTAACTCACACCAGAATGTCAGTTGAGATAACCTGTTACGACTATGTAACGACTACTACTGTGCATCCATAGGTATGTAGACTAATCGAAACGACTAGGGCCAGGTGAAGACGTTGTATCATCAGCGACTCACAACGTATCACAACACTGAGGTCAAATTGACTTGGGCTGAAGACTGCGAGGCGCACACTTCTCTGTCACTTGAGACACGCCATCCAATTCTCCCGCACTCCACTTATCTCACGCAGCAATAGAATGCATCACGCATGTGCCGCACTTTAAAGTGAAATAATGTCTGCAATGCTTCATTTCCATGTTCGGTAAGGCTTATTACTTTGTGGACCGTACCTTTTAAAAAAATACGATTACTGCGGAGTTAACTAGCTGACACACTATCAAGGCTTTCGCTTTCGAGTCACTTACTTGCAAACTCCAATCTCGTCTCAGGATTATTCAATTAGAGAGTAAATTAACTGAGAGGTGGAATTCTAATTCATGTGGACAAAGTAGAAGTTGAACAAACGTGCATGGATATGTCAGGAACTATTATCTGAGCCTCTCCTCGGAGCCTGCATGGACATGGGGGGTAACATCATTATAGTCTGTCTTTGGAAGATGTACATGAACACGCAGCAATACATCAATTCAACTTGTCATAGGAAAACTCAAATTGACATCTGCAAAACCATGAAAAGTCGTTCAGATACATGTGGGGTAGATTAAATCAGTGTGTCATGTATACACATACAGACCCCATTGGAATCATACGAGTTTTGATGTTCGAATAATACTGTGATGTCAACAAGACAGTTTACTCCACACACAACCTTGTCTTGCTGTATGTGCCGCAGTGGGTTCTGGTAAGGGCAGGATTACCTCAATCAGTACAAGCAGTTTGGGAATAACTAACAAAATGAGCAATACTTTGGCTTCCGAGGTAAAATGACCAATTAAGAAAGTTAAGATAATTGTCCTAAAGTAAATGCAGTTGAATAAATGCAAAGATTTGATTTATCAAAATGAAAATTTTAGTAGTGTTTGTCTATAGGCATTTATTTCAGTTGTTTGTGTTTGCTTTTCAGGATAACCATAGAATCATTGCTCTGGAAGTTATCGTACGAAAACGTTTACAGTTTGGATGATACAGGCGTGCGAATTAGTGTAGTACGTGTATTTACAAGATCAAAACGATATGCTACACCTTCAGTTTTAAAGGGACACCGCGTCGAGGATAAATATTAAATCATATTTATCTTCCTATGCTGATTAACGTTTAACGATTTCAGACAAATGAAGTAATTGGAAATACAGACAACTCCATGTAAACAGTGAAGCGAAGCGTAACTCGTCAGGAATGTCGCTAATCAACATAGGCAACTAAATTTCATCTCCTTGTTATGCTCGACGCGGTGTCCCTTAAATTCAATGAATAGTACACAAAAATGAAATTATGTATTCTGAATCTACAAACGTACATAGCAGCAATATGATGAAGTCCGCTCGTGACTATAGATGTTAATTCATATTGTGACGGCCACATAGTGTTGGGAAAGTTGAAAGCCCATCCCGCATTGCATCACATCTCTGACCACAATATCACGTCCTGTTGTGATGTGCTGACCCGTTCTCCATTGATGCTTTATCAGTAAATCTATTTCATCTTTTTACTAAAGACTTTCTATTTCATCAAAGAGTCATATTTCAAATACTAAAAAGAACTACTGTCAAATAAATATAGCCTTTCAACTCAAATGAAGTGCTTCGTTGTTCACCAGATTAAGGTGGCCAGATAAAGAATTCTGAAATGTTAACTGCACATATTAGTTGAGACTGAACAAATGAGTTATGACTCCCTAGCACGATCCCAGCACAGGTTTATCGTATTACCCTATATCATGTAGATTCCAGTTAAGAATACAATCTTACCTATAAAAGAGCTGAAATCTACAGAGGAAATTAAGTCTTATACGTTATTCATTTATAGGATATGATCCATTACATAGGACATATAATAGTGAAAGGCAAGAATAAGGATATTATGAAAGAATGTATCGACCGAGTTATATCAAATAAATGTATTTATCATATATTAAATGTTATACATTCAAACTAATCAATGTGTAATAACGACTATTGGTTTTATATAACATGTCTTCTTTTGAAATGTTCCATTAAAATCAATTATACTCGAGTTGATGGTGATATAAGGATGGACGGGCCAAGGTGACCACTTTCCGGATGTCGTCAAACAGTAGGAACTTGATAAAAGATGCTCCCTGAACGAACATCGGGAGCGCTATGTCTCTCCTCCTGGCAGATTAAGAACACCTTGATAGGTCGCTTTAAGGGAATAAAGTTAATGGCGATCCCGTGTGTTTCTGTGTGTCTGTATACGTCACTGAAAGTCCGTATGACTGTTCCAGTATATATAAGTATATACAATCTGTCCCTGTGAGTATCTATTTGTGTCTGTACGTCTGTCTTTGTATCCAGGTGTATGGGTGAGTATCTCGTTGTGTCTGTACGTCTGTCTTTGTATCCATGTGTATGGGTGAGTATCTCTTTGTGTCTGTACGTCTGTCTTTGTATCCATGTGTATGGATGAGTATCTCTTTGTGTCTGTACGTCTGTCTTTGTATCCATGTGTATGGGTGAGTATCTCTTTGTGTCTGTACGTCTGTCTTTGTATCCATGTGTATGGGTGAGTATCTCTTTGTGTCTGTACGTCTGTCTGTGTATCCATGTGTATGGGTGAGTACATCTTTGTGTCTGTACGTCTGTCGTTGTATCCATGTGTATGGATGAGTATCTCTTTGTGTCTGTACGTCGGTCTGTGTATCCATGTGTATGGGTGAGTACATCTTTGTATCTGTACGTCTGTCGTTGTATCCATGTGTATGGGTGAGTATCTATTTGTGTCTGTACGTCTGTCTGTGTATCCATGTGTATGGGTGAGTATCTCGTTGTGTCTGTACGTCTGTCTGACACAACGTATGTGTATGGGTGAGTATATCTTTGTATCTGTACGTCTGTCTTTGTATCCATGTGTATGGGTGAGTACATCTTTGTGTCTGTACGTCGGTCTGTGTATCCATGTGTATGGGTGAGTACATCTTTGTGTCTGTACGTCTCTCTTTGTATCCATGTGTATGGGTGAGTACATCTTTGTGTCTGTACGTCTGTCTGTGTATCCATGTGTATGGGTGAGTACATATTTGTGTCTGTACGTCTGTCGTTGTATCCATGTGTATGGATGAGTATATCTTTGTCTCTGTACGTCTGTCTGTGTATCCATGTGTATGGGTGAGTACATCTTTGTGTCTGTACGTATGTCTGTGTATCCATGTGTATGGTGAGTATCTATTTGTGTATGTACGTCTGTCGTTGTATCCATGTGTATGGGTGAGTACATCTTTGTGTCTGTACGTCTGTCGTTGTATCCATGTGTATGGGTGGGTATCTCTTTGTGTCTGTACGTCTGTCTGTGTATCCATGTGTATGGGTGAGTACATATTTGTCTCTGTACATCGGTCTGTGTATCCATGTGTATGGGTGAGTACATCTTTGTGTCTGTACGTCTCTCTTTGTATCCATGTGTATGGGTGAGTACATCTTTGTGTCTGTACGTCTGTCTGTGTATCCATGTGTATGGGTGAGTACATATTTGTGTCTGTACGTCTGTCGTTGTATCCATGTGTATGGATGAGTATATCTTTGTCTCTGTACGTCTGTCTTTGTATCCATGTGTATGGGTGAGTACATCTTTGTGTCTGTACGTATGTCTGTGTATCCATGTGTATGGTGAGTATCTATTTGTGTATGTACGTCTGTCGTTGTATCCATGTGTATGGGTGAGTACATCTTTGTGTCTGTACGTCTGTCGTTGTATCCATGTGTATGGGTGGGTATCTCTTTGTGTCTGTACGTCTGTCTGTGTATCCATGTGTATGGGTGAGTATCTCTTTGTGTCTGTACGTCTGTCTGTGTATCCATGTGTATGGTGAGTATCTATTTGTGTCTGTACGTCTGTCTGTGTATCCATGTGTATGGGTGAGTACATATTTGTCTCTGTACGTCTGTCGTTGTATCCATGTGTATGGGTGAGTATCTCTTTGTGTCTGTACGTCTGTCTGTGTATCCATGTGTATGGTGAGTATCTATTTGTGTCTGTACGTCTGTCTGTGTATCCATGTGTATGGGTGAGTACATCTTTGTGTCTGTACGTCTGTCGTTGTATCCATGTGCATGGATGAGTACATCTTTGTGTCTGTACGTCTGTCTGTGTATCCATGTGTATGGGTGAGTACATCTTTGTGTCTGTACGTCTGTCTGTGTATCCATGTGTATGGGTGAGTACATATTTGTGTCTGTACGTCTGTCTGTGTATCCATGTGTATGGGTGAGTACATCTTTGTGTCTGTACGTCTGTCTGTGTATCCATGTGTATGGATGAGTACATCTTGTGTCTGTACGTCTGTCTGTGTATCCATGTGTATGGGTGAGTACATCTTTGTGTCTGTTCGTCTGTCTGTGTATCCATGTGTATGGGTGAGTACATCTTTGTGTCTGTACGTCTGTCTGTGTATCCATGTGTATCGGTGAGTACATCTTTATGTCTGTACGTCTGTCGTTGTATACATGTGTATGGGCGAGTATCTCTTTGTGTCTGTACGTCTGTCTTTGTATACATGTGTATGGGTGAGTATCTCTTTGTGTCTGTACGTCGGTCTGTGTATCCATGTGTATGGGTGAGTACCTCTTTGTGTCTGTACTTCTGTCGTTTTATCCATGTGTATGGGTGAGTACCTCTTTGTGTCTGTACTTCTGTCGTTGTATCCATGTGTATGGGTGAGTACATCTTTGTGTCTGTACGTCTGTCGTTGTATCCATGTGTATGGGTGAGTATCTCTTTGTGTCTGTACGTCTGTCTGTGTATCCATGTGTATGGGTGAGTACATATTTGTCTCTGTACGTCTGTCGTTGTATCCATGTGTATGGGTGAGTATCTCTTTGTGTCTGTACGTCTGTCTGTGTATCCATGTGTATGGGTGAGTACATCTTTGTGTCTGTACGTCTGTCTGTGTATCCATGTGTATGGTGAGTATCTATTTGTGTCTGTACGTCTGTCTGTGTATCCATGTGTATGGGTGAGTACATCTTTGTGTCTGTACGTCTGTCGTTGTATCCATGTGTATGGATGAGTACATCTTTGTGTCTGTACATCTGTCTGTGTATCCATGTGTATGGGTGAGTACATCTTTGTGTCTGTACGTCTGTCTGTGTATCCATGTGTATGGGTGAGTACATATTTGTGTCTGTACGTCTGTCTGTGTATCCATGTGTATGGGTGAGTACATCTTTGTGTCTGTACGTCTGTCTGTGTATCCATGTGTATGGATGAGTACATCTTGTGTCTGTACGTCTGTCTGTGTATCCATGTGTATGGGTGAGTACATCTTTGTGTCTGTACGTCTGTCTGTGTATCAATGTGTATGGGTGAGTACATCTTTGTGTCTGTACGTCTGTCTGTGTATCCATGTGTATCGGTGAGTACATCTTTATGTCTGTACGTCTGTCGTTGTATACATGTGTATGGGCGAGTATCTCTTTGTGTCTGTACGTCTGTCTTTGTATCCAGGTGTATGGGTGAGTATCTCGTTGTGTCTGTACGTCTGTCTTTGTATCCATGTGTATGGGTGAGTATCTCTTTGTGTCTGTACGTCTGTCTTTGTATCCATGTGTATGGATGAGTATCTCTTTGTGTCTGTACGTCGGTCGGTGTATCCATGTGTATGGGTGAGTACATCTTTGTATCTGTACGTCTGTCGTTGTATCCATGTGTATGGGTGAGTATCTATTTGTGTCTGTACGTCTGTCTGTGTATCCATGTGTATGGGTGAGTATCTCTTTGTGTCTGTACGTCTGTCTTTGTATCCATGTGTATGGGTGAGTATCTCTTTGTATCTGTACGTCTGTCTTTGTATCCATGTGTATGGGTGAGTATATCTTTGTGTCTGTACGTCGGTCTGTGTATCCATGTGTATGGGTGAGTACATCTTTGTCTCTGTACGTCTCTCTTTGTATCCATGTGTATGGGTGAGTACATCTTTGTGTCTGTACGTCTGTCTGTGTATCCATGTGTATGGGTGAGTACATATTTGTGTCTGTACGTCTGTCGTTGTATCCATGTGTATGGATGAGTATATCTTTGTATCTGTACGTCTGTCTTTGTATCCATGTGTATGGGTGAGTACATCTTTGTGTCTGTACGTATGTCTGTGTATCCATGTGTATGGTGAGTATCTATTTGTGTATGTACGTCTGTCGTTGTATCCATGTGTATGGATGAGTATCTCTTTGTGTCTGTACGTCTGTCGTTGTATCCATGTGTATGGATGAGTATCTCTTTGTGTCTGTACGTCTGTCGTTGTATCCATGTGTATGGGTGAGTATCTCTTTGTGTCTGTACGTCTGTCTGTGTATCCATGTGTATGGGTGAGTACATATTTGTCTCTGTACGTCTGTCGTTGTATCCATGTGTATGGGTGAGTATCTCTTTGTGTCTGTACGTCTGTCTGTGTATCCATGTGTATGGGTGAGTACATATTTGTGTCTGTACGTCTGTCTGTGTATCCATGTGTATGGTGAGTATCTATTTGTGTCTGTACGTCTGTCTGTGTATCCATGTGTATGGGTGAGTACATATTTGTGTCTGTACGTCTGTCGTTGTATCCATGTGTATGGATGAGTACATCTTTGTGTCTGTACGTCTGTCTGTGTATCCATGTGTATGGGTGAGTACATTTTTGTGTCTGTACGTCTGTCTGTGTATCCATGTGTATGGGTGAGTACATATTTGTGTCTGTACGTCTGTCTGTGTATCCATGTGTATGGGTGAGTACATGTTTGTGTCTGTACGTCTGTCTGTGTATCCATGTGTATGGATGAGTACATCTTGTGTCTGTACGTCTGTCTGTGTATCCATGTGTATGGGTGAGTACATCTTTGTGTCTGTACGTCTGTCTGTGTATAGATGTGTATGGGTGAGTATCTATTTGTGTCTGTACGTCTGTCTTTGTATCCATGTGTATGGGTGAGTTTCTCCTTGTGTCTGTACGTCTGTCTGTGTATCAATGTGTATGGGTGAGTACCTCTTTGTGTCTGTACGTCTGTCGTTGTATCCATGTGTATGGATGAGTACATCTTTGTGTCTGTACGTCTGTCTGTGTATCCATGTGTATGGGTGAGTACATCTTTGTGTCTGTACGTCTGTCTGTGTATCCATGTGTATGGGTGAGTACATATTTGTGTCTGTACGTCTGTCGTTGTATCCATGTGTATGGGTGAGTACATCTTTGTGTCTGTACGTCTGTCTTTGTATCCATGTGTATGGGTGAGTACATATTTGTGTCTGTACGTCTGTCTGTGTATCAATGTGTATGGGTGAGTATCTCTTTGTGTCTGTACGTCTGTCTGTGTATCCATGTGTATGGGTGAGTATCTCTTTGTGTCTGTACGTCTGTCTGTGTATCCATGTGTATGGGTGAGTATCTCTTTGTGTCTGTACGTCTGTCTGTGTATCCATGTGTATGGGTGAGTATCTCTTTGTGTCTGTACGTCTGTCTGTGTATCCATGTGTATGGGTGAGTATCTCTTTGTGTCTGTACGTCTGTCTGTGTATCCATGTGTATGGGTGAGTATCTCTTTGTGTCTGTACGTCTGTCTTTGTATCCATGTGTATGGGTGAGTACATATTTGTGTCTGTACGTCTGTCTGTGTATCCATGTGTATGGGTGAGTATCTCTTTGTGTCTGTACGTCTGTCTGTGTATCCATGTGTATGGGTGAGTACATCTTTGTGTCTGTACGTCTGTCGTTGTTTCCATGTGTATGGGCGAGTATCTATTTGTGTCTGTACGTCTGTCGTTGTATTCATGTGTATGGGTGAGTATCTCTTTGTGTCTGTACGTCTGTCTGTGTATCCATGTGTATGGGTGAGTATCTATTTGTGTCTGTACATCTGTCTGTGTATCAATGTGTATGGGTGAGTACATATTTGTGTCTGTACGTCTGTCGTTGTATACATGTGTATGGGTGAGTATCTATTTGTGTCTGTACGTCTGTCTGTGTATCCATGTGTATGGGTGAGTACATCTTTGTGTCTGTACGTCTGTCGTTGTATCCATGTGTATGGGTGAGTATCTCTTTGTGTCTGTACGTCTGTCTGTGTATCAATGTGTATGGGTGAGTATCTATTTGTGTCTGTACGTCTGTCTGTGTATCAATGTGTATGGGTGAGTACATATTTGTGTCTGTACGTCTGTCGTTGTATCCATGTGTATGGGTGAGTATCTCTCTGTGTCTGTACGTCTGTCTGTGTATCCATGTGTATGGGCGAGTACATATGTGTGTCTGTACGTCTGTCGTTGTATCCATGTGTATGGGTGAGTACATCTTTGTGTCTGTACGTCTGTCTGTGTATCCATGTGTATGGGTGATTATCTCTTTGTGACTGTACGTCTGTCGTTGTATCCATGTGTATGGGTGAGTATCTATTTGTGTCTGTACGTATGTCTGTGTATCCATGTGTATGGGTGAGTATCTATTTGTGTCTGTACGTCTGTCTGTGTATCAATGTGTATGGGTGAGTAAATATTTGTGTCTGTACGTCTGTCTGTGTATCCATGTGTATGGGTGAGTATCTCTTTGTGTCTGTACGTCTGTCTGTGTATCCATGTGTATGGGTGAGTACATCTTTGTGTCTGTACGTCTGTCGTTGTATCCATGTGTATGGGCGAGTATCTATTTGTGTCTGTACGTCTGTCTTTGTATCCATGTGTATGGGTGAGTATCTCTTTGTGTCTGTACGTCTGTCTGTGTATCCATGTGTATGGGTGAGTACATCTTTGTGTCTGTACGTCTGTCTTTGTATCCATGTGTATGGGTGAGTATCTCTTTGTGTCTGTACGTCTGTCTGTGTATCCATGTGTATGGGTGAGTACATCTTTGTGTCTGTACGTCTGTCTGTGTATCCATGTGTATGGGTGAGTACATCTTTGTGTCTGTACGTCTGTCTGTATATCCATGTGTATTGGTGAGTATCTCTTTGTGTCTGTACGTCTGTCTGTGTATCCATGTGTATGGGTGAGTACATCTTTGTGTCTGTACGTCTGTCGTTGTATCCAGGTGTATGGGTGAGTACATATTTGTGTCTGTACGTCTGTCTTTGTATCCATGTGTATGGGTGAGTACATATTTGTGTCTGTACGTCTGTCTGTGTATCCATGTGTATGGGTGAGTACATCTTTGTGTCTGTACGTCTGTCTGTGTATCCATGTGTATGGGCGAGGACATATTTGTGTCTGTACGTCTGTCGTTGTATCCATGTGTATGGGTGAGTACATATTTGTGTCTGTACGTCTGTCGTTGTATCCATGTGTATGGGTGAGTACATATTTGTGTCTGTACGTCTGTCTGTGTATCCATGTGTATGGGTGAGTACATCTTTGTGTCTGTACGTCTGTCTTTGTATCCATGTGTATGGGTGAGTACATATTTGTGTCTGTACGTCTGTCGTTGTATCCATGTGTATGGGTGAGTACATCTTTGTGTCTGTACGCCTGTCGTTGTATCCATGTGTATGGGTGAGTACATATTTGTGTCTGTACGTCTGTCTGTGTATAGATGTGTATGGGTGAGTACATCTTTGTGTCTGTACGTCTGTCTGTGTATCCATGTGTATGGATGAGTACATATTTGTGTCTGTACGTCTGTCGTTGTATCCATGTGTATGGGTGAGTACATCTTTGTGTCTGTACGTCTGTCTTTGTATCCATGTGTATGGATGAGTACATCTTTGTGTCTGTACGTCTGTCGTTGTATCAATGTGTATGGATGAGTATCTATTTGTGTCTGTACGTCTGTCTTTGTATCCATGTGTATGGGTGAGTACATCTTTGTGTCTGTACGTCAGTCTGTGTATCCATGTGTATGGGTGAGTACATCTTTGTGTCTGTACGTCTGTCGTTGTATCCATGTGTATGGATGAGTATCTATTTGTGTCTGTACGTCTGTCGTTGTATCCATGTGTATGGGTGAGTATCTCTTTGTGTCTGTACGTCAGTCTGTGTATCCATGTGTATGGGTGAGTATCTCTTTGTGTCTGTACGTCTGTCTGTGTATCCATGTGTATGGGTGAGTATCTATTTGTGTCTGCACGTCTGTCTTTATATCCATGTGTATGGGTGAGTACATCTTTGTGTCTGTACGTCTGTCTGTGTATCAATGTGTATGGGTGAGTACCTCTTTGTGTCTGTACGTCTGTCTGTGTATCCATGTGTATGGGTGAGTACATCTTTGTGTATGTACGTCTGTCGTTGTATCCATGTGTTTGGGTGAGTATCTCTTTGTGTTTGTACGTCTGTCTGTGTATCCATGTGTATGGGTGAGTATCTCTTTGTGTCTGTACGTCGGTCTGTGTATCCATGTGTATGGGTGAGTATGTCTTTGTGTCTGTACGTCTGTCTTTGTATCCATGTGTATGGGTGAGTATCTATTTGTGTCTGTACGTCTGTCTGTATATCCATGTGTATGGGTGAGTACATCTTTGTATCTGTACGTCTGTCTTTGTATCCATGTGTATGGATGAGTACATCTTTGTGTCTGTACGTCTGTCTGTGTATCCATGTGTATGGGTGAGTATCTCTTTGTGTCTGTACGTCTGTCTGTGTATCCATGTGTATGGGTGAGTATCTCTTTGTGTTTGTACGTCTGTCTGTGTATCCATGTGTATGGGTGAGTATCTCTTTGTGTCTGTACGTCGGTCTGTGTATCCATGTGTATGGGTGAGTATGTCTTTGTGTCTGTACGTCTGTCTTTGTATCCATGTGTATGGGTAAGTATCTATTTGTGTCTGTACGTCTGTCTGTATATCCATGTGTATGGGTGAGTACATCTTTGTGTCTGTACGTCTGTCTTTGTATCCATGTGTATGGATGAGTACATCTTTGTGTCTGTACGTCTGTCTGTGTACCCATGTGTATGGGTGAGTATCTCTTTGTGTCTGTACGTCTGTCTGTGTATCATTGTGTATGGGTGATTACCCCTCTGTGTCTGTACGTCTGTCGTTGTATCCATGTGTATGGGTGAGTACATCTTTGTGTCTGTACGTCTGTCTGTGTATCCATGTGTATGGGTGAGTATCTCTTTGTGTCTGTACGTCTGTCTTTGTATCCATGTGTATGGGTGAGTATCTCTTTGTGTCTCTACGTCGGTCTGTGTATCTATGTGTATGGGTGAGTATCTCTTTGTGTCTGTACGTCTGTCGTTGTATCCATGTGTATGGGTGAGTATCTCTTTGTGTTTGTACGTCTGTCGTTGTATCCATGTGTATGGGTGAGTATCTCTTTGTGTCTGTACGTCTGTCTTTGTATCCATGTGTATGGGTGAGTATCTCTTTGTGTCTCTACGTCGGTCTGTGTATCTATGTGTATGGGTGAGTTTCTCTTTGTGTCTGTACGTCTGTCGTTGTATCCATGTGTATGGGTGAGTATCTCTTTGTGTTTGTATGTCTGTCGTTGTATCCATGTGTATGGGTGAGTATCTCTTTGTGTCTGTACGTCTGTCGTTGTATCCATGTGTATGGGTGAGTATCTCTTTGTGTCTGTACGTCTGTCTTTGTATCCATGTGTATGGGTGAGTATCTCTTTGTTTCTGTACGTCTGTCTGTGTATCCATGTGTATGGGTGAGTATCTCTTTGTGTCTGTACGTCTGTCGTTGTATCCATGTGTATGGGTGAGTATCTCTTTGTTTCTGTACGTCTGTCGTTGTATCCATGTGTATGGGTGAGTATCTCTTTGTGTCTGTACGTCTGTCTGTGTATCCATGTGCATGGGTGAGTATCTCTTTGTGTCTGTACGTCTGTCTGTGTATCCATGTGTATGGGTGAGTACATCTTTGTGTCTGTACGTCTGTCTGTGTATCCATGTGTATGGATGAGTATCTCTTTGTGTCTGTACGTCTGTCGTTGTATCCATGTGTATGGGTGAGTATCTCTTTGTGTCTGTACGTCTGTCGTTGTATCCATGTGTATGGGTGAGTATCTCTTTGTGGCTGTACGTCTGTCTGTGTATCATTGTGTATGGGTGAGTATCTCTTTGTGTCTTTACGTCTGTCGTTGTATCCATGTGTATGGGCGAGTATCTCTTTGTGTCTGTACGTCTGTCTGTGTATCCATGTGTATGGGTGAGTATCTCTTTGTGTCTGTACGTCTGTCTGTGTATCCATGTGTATGGGTGAGTACATCTTTGTGTCTGTACGTCTGTCTGTGTATCCATGTGTATGGGTGATTATCTCTTTGTGACTGTACGTCTGTCTTTGTATCCATGTGTATGGGTGAGTATCTCTTTGTGTCTGTACGTCTGTCGTTGTATCCATGTGTATGGGTGAGTACATCTTTGTGTCTGTACGTCTGTCGTTGTATCCATGTGTATGGGTGAGTACATCTTTGTGTCTGTACGTCTGTCTGTGTATCCATGTGTATGGGTGAGTATCTCTTTGTGTCTGTACGTCTCACTTTGTATCCATGTGTATGGGTGAGTATCTCTTTGTGTCTGTACGTCTGTCTGTGTATCCATGTGTATGGGTGAGTACATCTTTGTGTCTGTACGTCTGTCTGTGTATCCATGTGTATGGATGAGTATCTCTTTGTGTCTGTACGTCTGTCGTTGTATCCATGTGTATGGGTGAGTATCTCTTTGTGTCTGTACGTCTGTCGTTGTATCCATGTGTATGGGTGAGTATCTCTTTGTGGCTGTACGTCTGTCTGTGTATCATTGTGTATGGGTGAGTATCTCTTTGTGTCTTTACGTCTGTCGTTGTATCCATGTGTATGGGCGAGTATCTCTTTGTGTCTGTACGTCTGTCTGTGTATCCATGTGTATGGGTGAGTATCTCTTTGTGTCTGTACGTCTGTCTGTGTATCCATGTGTATGGGTGAGTACATCTTTGTGTCTGTACGTCTGTCTGTGTATCCATGTGTATGGGTGATTATCTCTTTGTGACTGTACGTCTGTCTTTGTATCCATGTGTATGGGTGAGTATCTCTTTGTGTCTGTACGTCTGTCGTTGTATCCATGTGTATGGGTGAGTACATCTTTGTGTCTGTACGTCTGTCGTTGTATCCATGTGTATGGGTGAGTACATCTTTGTGTCTGTACGTCTGTCTGTGTATCCATGTGTATGGGTGAGTACATCTTTGTGTCTGTACGTCTGTCTGTGTATCCATTTGTATGGGTGAGTACATCTTTGTGTCTGTACGTCTGTCGTTGTATCCATGTGTATGGGTGAGTACATCTTTGTGTCTGTACGTCTGTCTTTGTATCCATGTGTATGGGTGAGTACATCTTTGTGTCTGTACGTCTGTCTTTGTATCCATGTGTATGGGTGAGTATCTTTTTGTGTCTGTACGTCTGTCTGTGTATCCATGTGTATGGGTGAGTACATCTTTGTGTCTGTAACTCTGTCTGTGTATCCATGTGTATGGGTGAGTACATCTTTGTGTCTGTACGTCTGTCTTTGTATCCATGTGTATGGGTGAGTATCTCTTTGTGTCTGTACGTCTGTCTGTGTATCCATGTGTATGGGTGAGTACATCTTTGTGTCTGTACGTCTGTCTTTGTATCCATGTGTATGGGTGAGTACATATTTGTGTCTGTACGTCTGTCTGTGTATCCATGTGTATGGGTGAGTATCTTTTTGTCTGTACGTCTCACTTTGTATCCATGTGTATGGGTGAGTACATCTTTGTGTCTGTACGTCTGTCTTTGTATCCATGTGTATGGGTGAGTACATCTTTATTTCTCTCTGTCGTTGTGTCTCGATATTTGTATCTCTGTGTATCTCATACGATTCTATATGCTAGCACACTCTTACAGACGAATTTCGAAGAGAAACCCCCGCGGCTTGCATTAACTGACAGAAACAATTTCCGTCTTCTTTTCCTTATTCCCACAAAATCACATATAATGACATTCCATTTACCCAAAAGCAATTCGTTTGATTATTTTTTGTGTGAAAATGTTGTAACGTGTAAAAGAACAATTCAAACCTTGAATCAAACACGAAATTAGAATTACAACGTTTTTATAAGTACCTGAAACAATATCTTAATTTCCTTTTTGTGTTTCTTACGTCCATTCGGTTGTTATTGTATTAACGAGAATAGAAATCACATGATTGTAACATTTTAATTGTCTGCAGATTTCTATTGACATTGTAAATCAATTTAATTGACCTGTTAGTTGTATAAAACTGGTGATGCTGAATAACACGACCTGGGACCCTAGCTCATCACGTACGACTAGGGAAGAGTATCCACGTGTAACCACCACAAACTGTAGCGTGTATAGTGTAACCATCACATAATGTCTGCTGAACTACTGAATATGTTGAACTGTAGCGTGTATAGTGTAACTATCACATGTTGCCCTCTGAACTACTGGACATGTCAAACTGTAGCGTGTATAGTGTAACCATCACATGTTGCCCTCTGAACTACTGAACATGTTGAACTGTAGCGTGTATAGTGTAACCATCACATACTGCGCTGCCTGCTGAACTACTGAACATGTTAAACTGTAGCGTGTGTATAGTGTAACCACCACATACTGTCTGCTGAACTACTGAATATGTTGAACTGTAGCGTGTATAGTGTAATCACTACATAATGTCTGCTGAACTACTGAATATGTTGAACTGTAGCGTGTATAGTGTATCCACTACATACTGTCTGCTGAACTACTGAATATGTTGAACTGTAGCGTGTATAGTGTAACCATCACATGTTGCCCTCTGAACTACTGAACATGTTGAACTGTAGCGTGTATAGTGTAACCATCACATGTTGCCTGCTGAACTACTGAACATGTTGAACAGTAGCGTGTATAGTGTAACCATCACATGTTGCCTGCTGAACTACTGAACATGTTAAACTGTAGCGTGTTTAGTGTAGCCACTACATACTGTCTGCTGAACTACTGACTATGTCAAACTGTAGCGTGTATAGTGTAACCACTACATACTGTCTGCTGAACTACTGAATATGTTGAACTGTAGCGTGTATAGTGTAACCATCACATGTCTGCCCTCTGAACTACTGAACATGTTAAACTGTAGCGTGTATAGTGTAACCACTACATAATGTCTGCTGAACTACTGAATATGTTGAACTGTAGCGTGTATAGTGTAACCATCACATGTTGCCCTCTGAACTTCTGAACATGTTAAACTGTAGCGTGTGTATAGTGTAACCATCACATACTGCCTGCTGAACTACTGAACATGTTGAACTGTAGCGTGTATAGTGTAACCATCACATACTGCCTGCTGAACTACTGAATATGTTGAACTGTAGCGTGTATAGTATAACCATCACATACTGTCTGCTGAACTACTGAATATGTTGAACTGTAGCGTGTATAGTGTAACCATCACATGCTGTCTGCTGAACTACTGAACATGTCAAACTGTAGCGTGTATAGTGTAACCATCACATGCTGTCTGCTGAACTTCTGGATATGTTGAACTGTAGCGTGTATAGTGTAAAATCGCAAACAAGAATATTGCAAGCAGATTGAGTCGGCTTTATCCCCCGTGGTTAAAGTGTACAAGTTCATTGCACTAATATTATGGTGCTTTTTTCTTACCAAATCCCGAATTATTCATAAGTTGTTTTGCTGAAAATTGTTTTTTCCACAAAATGATTGTTCCACATCCCAAGTTTTAGTGAACTCAGCCTGTAGCTGTTTATGAATTCTATTTTAATTGTAAATTGCGTTTACACAGACACAGTCAACAAGTTCAAATCACAAGAAATTGAAATCACCGAAAGATACACATGGCAGTTATTTGCCACACCAAGTTTCATTGAACTAGGCCTTTTTTATTTTTGACTGCTCTTAGAACAAATAATAAGAAGTGTTTCTATTGAACCTGTCTGAAAAGAAAACAATGTAAACGCCAAAGGCACGTAGCGACACATGATTATTGGTTAACCTACAGTTCAGTTGCATTCAAATAGCATTACGTTTTAGTTTTACGCTGTAAATAGAACTTTAAGATTTGTTTTCAGGGAAACTGCAACAATTAAATAACGAAGAATTTTAATACCTTAAAAGCAACATCATAGTTATGATCCATCATTGTTTTACACTCCAAGTTTTACCGAGGTAGGCCGTGTGTTAGTATAGTTCCGCTCCGGATTCTCAGATGCGTTTCAATTTAATCCAAACAAGTTGAAAACCCTAAAAAGTTCATCTACAATTCTTGCTCCATACATATTGTATACATACTATCATTATCAATTTCCGAGTTATGAATTGGAGAGAAATCGCAGACTCAAGGAGGCCAACTCTTGTTTAACATTTTGATAATATGGTGTAACATAAATAATGTTTAGCTTGAATTACAACATAAGTAGATGCAATCATTATTAACCTTGCTTTAAGAAGGCCATGTGGCCAAGAGTACAACAGGTATGAAATATAAATAACATGGTGTTTAGAGCAAATATACAATTAATGGTAATACAATATTATTCAACATAGGTGTTTCTTCAAGAATATACATGTCCCTTTGAGAACATTGATATTTTGTACCTTCAAAAGCGCTTGAAATTCGACAGCTGAAGGTGGACTATAGTAATAAGCTGGACTATATTCAGATCTAGAGTGTTTATATAATGGACATATTAACATTAAGTGGTATTCATCTTCAATTATGTCACTATTACATTTGTTACAAATTAATTTATTATATTGAACCAATGTCTTTGAACGTTCAAGTTATGGGACATTCGCATTAGATCTTCGCTTATTGCGTCACAAGATATATACATTTCAGGTTGTAAAAGTGACTTGAAAGTGCTGTAATTTACAAGAAATGATGAGTTACTTTTTTTTACTATTCCAATGTTGTATATCAATATCTATACAATGCTGTTTAAAATCTAACAAGAAATGGTTTATGGGCTAACCAGACATTTGTAGTAAACAAAAGCATTCTAACATGTGAGACCCAATTTATGCCACTGTTATCATCATATACTTTTAACATATTATAACTGGCATTTGGGTATCTGTCTTCGTCCATACGAACAATTCGACATCAATATTTAACACACTTTGAATAATAATGCACACACAAATTACATCTGCCAATTTCTCCAAGTACAGCACATGAAGCAGTTTTTTTTACTAATAGACAAAAACCTTTTGAAATACTCACTATGGACCTTTACAATACATGTTCTATAGGTATAGCCCCAAATTTCACTGCCATATGTTAAAATTGGCAATATTTTACTGCCGAATATACTATGAGCAATAGATAGAGACATATTTTGGCAGTGTGAAGTTGGTTACTTATTCGTTATTGGACATTGGACATTCGATTTTTCCAGTTACTTATTCATTTGACATTCGATTTTTCCAGTTACTTATTCAAAACAATGGTCTGATAAAGCACTATGGAACAATCCATGACAATATAAGTATACTCATTTTAAAGAAAATACAATTTCCTATCCAATGAGCTATGCTGTTTGATTTGCATAAAATCAGAGTGTACCGTAAAGAACGAAATAATGGCGATGGGGTACGTAAAATCAAGCCAAAAGGGAGAGTAAATATTTAAATGGGTACCAAGAAATATTTGCACCACCATCTAAGGGTACCCAAATGAATGATAATTCAATTTCCTATCCAATGAGGTGTCTTACATGATGTTTGATAGGGGACCTGATACCGTAAAATGCCAAATAACGTCACCAGGTAGTATACATATTAGCTCTGTATTGAGTTTTTCACAATCAAACTAGTCTGAGGGTACCAAGGAATATTTGCACCACCATCTAAGGGTACCCAAATGAAAGATAATTCAATTTCCTATCCAATGAGGTGTCTTACATGATGTTTAATAGGGGACCTGATACCGTAAAATGCCAAATAACGTCACCAGGTAGTATACATATTAGCTCTGTATTGAGTTTTTCACAATCAAACTAGTCTGAGGGTACCAAGGAATATTTGCACCACCATCTAAGGGTACCCAAATGAAAGATAATTCAATTTCCTATCCAATGAGGTGTCTTACATGATGTTTGATAGGGGACCTGATACCGTAAAATGCCAAATAACGTCACCAGGTAGTATACATATTAGCTCTGTATTGAGTTTTTCACAATCAAACTAGTCTGAGGGTACCAAGAAATATTTGTACCACCATCTAAGGGTACCCAAATGAAAGATAATTCAATTTCCTATCCAATGAGGTGTCTTACATGATGTTTGATAGGGGACCTGATACCGTAAAATGCCAAATAACGTCACCAGGTAGTATACATATTAGCTCTGTATTGAGTTTTTCACAATCAAACTAGTCTGAGGGTACCAATGAATATTTGCACCACCATCTAAGGGTACTCAAATGAAAGATAATTCAATTTCCTATCCAATGAGGTGTCTTACATGATGTTTGATAGGGGACCTGATACCGTAAAATGCCAAATAACGTCACCAGGTAGTATACATATTAGCTCTGTATTGAGTTTTTCACAATCAAACTAGTCTGAGGGTACCAAGGAATATTTGCACCACCATCTAAGGGTACCCAAATGAAAGATAATTCAATTTCCTATCCAATGAGGTGTCTTACATGATGTTTGATAGGGGACCTGATACCGTAAAATGCCAAATAACGTCACCAGGTAGTATACATATTAGCTCTGTATTGAGTTTTTCACAATCAAACTAGTCTGAGGGTACCAAGAAATATTTGCACCACCATCTAAGGGTACCCAAATGAAAGATAATTCAATTTCCTATCCAATGAGGTGTCTTACATGATGTTTGATAGGGGACCTGATACCGTAAAATGCCAAATAACGTCACCAGGTAGTATACATATTAGCTCTGTATTGAGTTTTTCACAATCAAACTAGTCTGAGGGTACCAAGGAATATTTGCACCACCATCTAAGGGTACCCAAATGAAAGATAATTCAATTTCCTATCCAATGAGGTGTCTAACATGATGTTTGATAGGGGACCTGATACCGTAAAATGCCAAATAACGTCACCAGGTAGTATACATATTAGCTCTGTATTGAGTTTTTCACAATCAAACTAGTCTGAGGGTACCAAGAAATATTTGCACCACCATCTAATGGTACCCAAATGAAAGATAATTCAATTTCCTATCCAATGAGGTGTCTTACATGATGTTTGATAGGGGACCTGATACCGTAAAATGCCAAATAACGTCACCAGGTAGTATACATATTAGCTCTGTATTGAGTTTTTCACAATCAAACTAGTCTGAGGGTACCAATGAATATTTGCACCACCATCTAAGGGTACCCAAATGAAAGATAATTCAATTTCCTATCCAATGAGGTGTCTTACATGATGTTTGATAGGGGACCTGATACCGTAAAATGCCAAATAACGTCACCAGGTAGTATACATATTAGCTCTGTATTGAGTTTTTCACAATCAAACTAGTCTGAGGGTACCAAGAAATATTTGCACCACCATCTAAGGGTACCCAAATGAAAGATAATTCAATTTCCTATCCAATGAGGTGTCTTACATGATGTTTGATAGGGGACCTGATACCGTAAAATGCCAAATAACGTCACCAGGTAGTATACATATTAGCTCTGTATTGAGTTTTTCACAATCAAACTAGTCTGAGGGTACCAATTAATATTTGCACCACCATCTAAGGGTACCCAAATGAAAGATAATTCAATTTCCTATCCAATGAGGTGTCTTACATGATGTTTGATAGGGGACCTGATACCGTAAAATGCCAAATAACGTCACCAGGTAGTATACATATTAGCTCTGTATTGAGTTTTTCACAATCAAACTAGTCTGAGGGTACCAAGGAATATTTGCACCACCATCTAAGGGTACCCAAATGAAAGATAATTCAATTTCCTATCCAATGAGGTGTCTTACATGATGTTTGATAGGGGACCTGATACCGTAAAATGCCAAATAACGTCACCACGTAGTATACATATTAGCTCTGTATTGAGTTTTTCACAATCAAACTAGTCTGAGGGTACCAATAAATATTTGCACCACCATCTAAGGGTACCCAAATGAAAGATAATTCAATTTCCTATCCAATGAGGTGTCTTACATGATGTTTGATAGGGGACCTGATACCGTAAAATGCCAAATAACGTCACCAGGTAGTATACATATTAGCTCTGTATTGAGTTTTTCACAATCAAACTAGTCTGAGGGTACCAAGGAATATTTGCACCACCATCTAAGGGTACCCAAATGAAAGATAATTCAATTTCCTATCCAATGAGGTGTCTTACATGATGTTTGATAGGGGACCTGATACCGTAAAATGCCAAATAACGTCACCAGGTAGTATACATATTAGCTCTGTATTGAGTTTTTCACAATCAAACTAGTCTGAGGGTACCAAGAAATATTTGCACCACCATCTAATGGTACCCAAATGAAAGATAATTCAATTTCCTATCCAATGAGGTGTCTTACATGATGTTTGATAGGGGACCTGATACCGTAAAATGCCAAATAACGTCACCAGGTAGTATACATATTAGCTCTGTATTGAGTTTTTCACAATCAAACTAGTCTGAGGGTACCAATGAATATTTGCACCACCATCTAAGGGTACCCAAATGAAAGATAATTCAATTTCCTATCCAATGAGGTGTCTTACATGATGTTTGATAGGGGACCTGATACCGTAAAATGCCAAATAACGTCACCAGGTAGTATACATATTAGCTCTGTATTGAGTTTTTCACAATCAAACTAGTCTGAGGGTACCAATGAATATTTGCACCACCATCTAAGGGTACCCAAATGAAAGATAATTCAATTTCCTATCCAATGAGGTGTCTTACATGATGTTTGATAGGGGACCTGATACCGTAAAATGCCAAATAACGTCACCAGGTAGTATACATATTAGCTCTGTATTGAGTTTTTCACAATCAAACTAGTCTGAGGGTACCAAGAAATATTTGCACCACCATCTAAGGGTACCCAAATGAAAGATAATTCAATTTCCTATCCAATGAGGTGTCTTACATGATGTTTGATAGGGGACCTGATACCGTAAAATGCCAAATAACGTCACCAGGTAGTATACATATTAGCTCTGTATTGAGTTTTTCACAATCAAACTAGTCTGAGGGTACCAAGGAATATTTGCACCACCATCTAAGGGTACCCAAATGAAAGATAATTCAATTTACTATCCAATGAGGTGTCTTACATGATGTTTGATAGGGGACCTGATACCGTAAAATGCCAAATAACGTCACCAGGTAGTATACATATTAGCTCTGTATTGAGTTTTTCACAATCAAACTAGTCTGAGGGTACCAAGGAATATTTGCACCACCATCTAAGGGTACCCAAATGAAAGATAATGCAATTTCCTATCCAATGAGGTGTCTTACATGATGTTTGATAGGGGACCTGATACCGTTAAATGCCAAATAACGTCACCAGGTAGTATACATATTAGCTCTGTATTGAGTTTTTCACAATCAAACTAGTCTGAGGGTACCAAGGAATATTTGCACCACCATCTAAGGGTACCCAAATGAACGATAATTCAATTTTCTATCCAATGAGGTGTCTTACATGATGTTTGATAGGGGACCTGATACCGTAAAATGCCAAATAACGTCACCAGGTAGTATACATATTAGCTCTGTATTGAGTTTTTCACAATCAAACTAGTCTGAGGGTACCAAGGAATATTTGCACCACCATCTAAGGGTACCCAAAGGAAAGATAATTCAATTTCCTATCCAATGAGGTGTCTTACATGATGTTTGATAGGGGACCTGATACCGTAAAATGCCAAATAACGTCACCAGGTAGTATACATATTAGCTCTGTATTGAGTTTTTCACAATCAAACTAGTCTGAGGGTACCAAGGAATATTTGCACCACCATCTAAGGGTACCCAAATGAAAGATAATTCAATTTCCTATCCAATGAGGTGTCTTACATGATGTTTGATAGGGGACCTGATACCGTAAAATGCCAAATAACGTCACCAGGTAGTATACATATTAGCTCTGTATTGAGTTTTTCACAATCAAACTAGTCTGAGGGTACCAAGGAATATTTGCACCACCATCTAAGGGTACCCAAATGAACGATAATTCAATTTCCTATCCAATGAGGTGTCTTACATGATGTTTGATAGGGGACCTGATACCGTAAAATGCCAAATAACGTCACCAGGTAGTATACATATTAGCTCTGTATTGCGTTTTTCACAATCAAACTAGTCTGAGGGTACCAAGAAATATTTGCACCACCATCTAAGGGTACCCAAATGAAAGATAATTCAATTTCCTATCCAATGAGGTGTCTTACATGATGTTTGATAGGGGACCTGATACCGTAAAATGCCAAATAACGTCACCAAGTAGTATACATATTAGCTCTGTATTGAGTTTTTCACAATCAAACTAGTCTGAGGGTACCAATGAATATTTGCACCACCATCTAAGGGTACCCAAATGAAAGATAATTCAATTTCCTATCCAATGAGGTGTCTTACATGATGTTTGATAGGGGACCTGATACCGTAAAATGCCAAATAACGTCACCAGGTAGTATACATATTAGCTCTGTATTGAGTTTTTCACAATCAAACTAGTCTGAGGGTACCAAGAAATATTTGCACCACCATCTAAGGGTACCCAAATGAAAGATAATTCAATTTCCTATCCAATGAGGTGTCTTACATGATGTTTGATAGGGGACCTGATACCGTAAAATGCCAAATAACGTCACCAGGTAGTATACATATTAGCTCTGTATTGAGTTTTTCACAATCAAACTAGTCTGAGGGTACCAAGGAATATTTGCACCACCATCTAAGGGTACCCAAATGAAAGATAATTCAATTATCTATCCAATGAGGTGTCTTACATGATGTTTGATAGGGGACCTGATACCGTAAAATGCCAAATAACGTCACCAGGTAGTATACATATTAGCTCTGTATTGAGTTTTTCACAATCAAACTAGTCTGAGGGTACCAAGGAATATTTGCACCACCATCTAAGGGTACCCAAATGAAAGATAATGCAATTTCCTATCCAATGAGGTGTCTTACATGATGTTTGATAGGGGACCTGATACCGTTAAATGCCAAATAACGTCACCAGGTAGTATACATATTAGCTCTGTATTGAGTTTTTCACAATCAAACTAGTCTGAGGGTACCAAGGAATATTTGCACCACCATCTAAGGGTACCCAAATGAACGATAATTCAATTTCCTATCCAATGAGGTGTCTTACATGATGTTTGATAGGGGACCTGATACCGTAAAATGCCAAATAACGTCACCAGGTAGTATACATATTAGCTCTGTATTGAGTTTTTCACAATCAAACTAGTCTGAGGGTACCAAGGAATATTTGCACCACCATCTAAGGGTACCCAAATGAAAGATAATTCAATTTCCTATCCAATGAGGTGTCTTACATGATGTTTGATAGGGGACCTGATACCGTAAAATGCCAAATAACGTCACCAGGTAGTATACATATTAGCTCTGTATTGAGTTTTTCACAATCAAACTAGTCTGAGGGTACCAAGAAATATTTGCACCACCATCTAAGGGTACCCAAATGAAAGATAATTCAATTTCCTATCCAATGAGGTGTCTTACATGATGTTTGATAGGGGACCTGATACCGTAAAATGCCAAATAACGTCACCAGGTAGTATACATATTAGCTCTGTATTGAGTTTTTCACAATCAAACTAGTCTGAGGGTACCAAGGAATATTTGCACCACCATCTAAGGGTACCCAAATGAAAGATAATTCAATTTCCTATCCAATGAGGTGTCTAACATGATGTTTGATAGGGGACCTGATACCGTAAAATGCCAAATAACGTCACCAGGTAGTATACATATTAGCTCTGTATTGAGTTTTTCACAATCAAACTAGTCTGAGGGTACCAAGAAATATTTGCACCACCATCTAAGGGTACCCAAATGAAAGATAATTCAATTTCCTATCCAATGAGGTGTCTTACATGATGTTTGATAGGGGACCTGATACCGTAAAATGCCAAATAACGTCACCAAGTAGTATACATATTAGCTCTGTATTGAGTTTTTCACAATCAAACTAGTCTGAGGGTACCAATGAATATTTGCACCACCATCTAAGGGTACCCAAATGAAAGATAATTCAATTTCCTATCCAATGAGGTGTCTTACATGATGTTTGATAGGGGACCTGATACCGTAAAATGCCAAATAACGTCACCAGGTAGTATACATATTAGCTCTGTATTGAGTTTTTCACAATCAAACTAGTCTGAGGGTACCAAGAAATATTTGCACCACCATCTAAGGGTACCCAAATGAAAGATAATTCAATTTCCTATCCAATGAGGTGTCTTACATGATGTTTGATAGGGGACCTGATACCGTAAAATGCCAAATAACGTCACCAGGTAGTATACATATTAGCTCTGTATTGAGTTTTTCACAATCAAACTAGTCTGAGGGTACCAAGGAATATTTGCACCACCATCTAAGGGTACCCAAATGAAAGATAATTCAATTATCTATCCAATGAGGTGTCTTACATGATGTTTGATAGGGGACCTGATACCGTAAAATGCCAAATAACGTCACCAGGTAGTATACATATTAGCTCTGTATTGAGTTTTTCACAATCAAACTAGTCTGAGGGTACCAAGGAATATTTGCACCACCATCTAAGGGTACCCAAATGAAAGATAATGCAATTTCCTATCCAATGAGGTGTCTTACATGATGTTTGATAGGGGACCTGATACCGTTAAATGCCAAATAACGTCACCAGGTAGTATACATATTAGCTCTGTATTGAGTTTTTCACAATCAAACTAGTCTGAGGGTACCAAGGAATATTTGCACCACCATCTAAGGGTACCCAAATGAACGATAATTCAATTTCCTATCCAATGAGGTGTCTTACATGATGTTTGATAGGGGACCTGATACCGTAAAATGCCAAATAACGTCACCAGGTAGTATACATATTAGCTCTGTATTGAGTTTTTCACAATCAAACTAGTCTGAGGGTACCAAGGAATATTTGCACCACCATCTAAGGGTACCCAAATGAAAGATAATTCAATTTCCTATCCAATGAGGTGTCTTACATGATGTTTGATAGGGGACCTGATACCGTAAAATGCCAAATAACGTCACCAGGTAGTATACATATTAGCTCTGTATTGAGTTTTTCACAATCAAACTAGTCTGAGGGTACCAAGAAATATTTGCACCACCATCTAAGGGTACCCAAATGAAAGATAATTCAATTTCCTATCCAATGAGGTGTCTTACATGATGTTTGATAGGGGACCTGATACCGTAAAATGCCAAATAACGTCACCAGGTAGTATACATATTAGCTCTGTATTGAGTTTTTCACAATCAAACTAGTCTGAGGGTACCAAGGAATATTTGCACCACCATCTAAGGGTACCCAAATGAAAGATAATTCAATTATCTATCCAATGAGGTGTCTTACATGATGTTTGATAGGGGACCTGATACCGTAAAATGCCAAATAACGTCACCAGGTAGTATACATATTAGCTCTGTATTGAGTTTTTCACAATCAAACTAGTCTGAGGGTACCAAGGAATATTTGCACCACCATCTAAGGGTACCCAAATGAAAGATAATGCAATTTCCTATCCAATGAGGTGTCTTACATGATGTTTGATAGGGGACCTGATACCGTTAAATGCCAAATAACGTCACCAGGTAGTATACATATTAGCTCTGTATTGAGTTTTTCACAATCAAACTAGTCTGAGGGTACCAAGGAATATTTGCACCACCATCTAAGGGTACCCAAATGAACGATAATTCAATTTCCTATCCAATGAGGTGTCTTACATGATGTTTGATAGGGGACCTGATACCGTAAAATGCCAAATAACGTCACCAGGTAGTATACATATTAGCTCTGTATTGAGTTTTTCACAATCAAACTAGTCTGAGGGTACCAAGGAATATTTGCACCACCATCTAAGGGTACCCAAATGAAAGATAATTCAATTTCCTATCCAATGAGGTGTCTTACATGATGTTTGATAGGGGACCTGATACCGTAAAATGCCAAATAACGTCACCAGGTAGTATACATATTAGCTCTGTATTGAGTTTTTCACAATCAAACTAGTCTGAGGGTACCAAGGAATATTTGCACCACCATCTAAGGGTACCCAAATGAAAGATAATTCAATTTCCTATCCAATGAGGTGTCTTACATGATGTTTGATAGGGGACCTGATACCGTAAAATGCCAAATAACGTCACCAGGTAGTATACATATTAGCTCTGTATTGAGTTTTTCACAATCAAACTAGTCTGAGGGTACCAAGGAATATATGCACCACCATCTAAGGGTACCCAAATGAAAGATAATGCAATTTCCTATCCAATGAGGTGTCTTACATGATGTTTGATAGGGGACCTGATACCGTTAAATGCCAAATAACGTCACCAGGTAGTATACATATTAGCTCTGTATTGAGTTTTTCACAATCAAACTAGTCTGAGGGTACCAAGGAATATTTGCACCACCATCTAAGGGTACCCAAATGAACGATAATTCAATTTCCTATCCAATGAGGTGTCTTACATGATGTTTGATAGGGGACCTGATACCGTAAAATGCCAAATAACGTCACCAGGTAGTATACATATTAGCTCTGTATTGAGTTTTTCACAATCAAACTAGTCTGAGGGTACCAAGGAATATTTGCACCACCATCTAAGGGTACCCAAATGAAAGATAATGCAATTTCCTATCCAATGAGGTATCTAACATGATGTTTGATAGGGGACCTGATAACGTAAAATGCCAAATAACGTCACTAGGTAGTATACATATATGCTCTTTAATGAGTTTTTCACAATCAAACTAGCCTGAGGGTACCAAGGCTAGGGGCAAAAACATTTTCTTTAGTTCTTCAAAAAATAGTGTTGTTGACAGTATGTACAGAAATGTCTGTGATGTGTAGGGACAAACTAAATCTGCAAGCAACGTTTGACGGGTTTCAATCAACTCCTTTAACAAATACAAATTCATTTGGTAATACAAATTAATACATAAACAACATAAAACAAAAGTTAGTCAATGCCAAGTGTCAAAGGCCTATCGCAGTCCAATCAGAAGTTATGGCCTTTTTTTTGTCAAAAGTCTCCCTGCCGCATGGTTAATGCCATGAGATCAAAATGTAATACCTCATTTGAAAAATCTCATTACAAGGGAACCACAATTGAAATATCACTGACCATCAAAAGTTATGCTTATGATTTCTGATATGATAAATGTAACGAGGTGAACAATTATGACCTCATATAAACGGTCTTATGACAAGAGATGCCAATGTTAAGTATCAACGGCCTATCACTGACCAATCAAATATAGTTACGTTTTTTAAGGTCTCCCTTCCACAAGGTCTAGTTAATGTGGCCATATGGTGCAAGTTATTGCCAAGGTAACTTCGTTTTGTTCGGACAAACAGACACACATAAAGACAGACAGACAGTCGGACAGGTGTAACAAAATACCCCTGCATCTACAATTCGGGGGAATGTCCATCGAAGTTATCGTCTTATCAATTAAAATAAATTACATTGAATACTTTTAAAAAATAAACATTTCGATCACATTGATGTTATGGTGTTTTTGTATGTTCGCCAACATTACACTCGTTGTTCAATGGCCTAACTTAGTGTTAGTTAGATCACCTTGAACAAAAAGTGTTCTCAGTCTCAGTCGCAAATAGGCATTTGTATTAGTTTTCTTGTCTATTCATGTTTTCCATTTTTAAGCTGTCCTGATAGAGCATTAAAATGTCTTTGATCCGAAATGAAATTTGAATATTACAATTTTGTAAACAATGCTTGCCGGGTCAGTTATATGGGGTTAAATAGTCTATGATATAGTAACAAAATATGTTAAACATCAAATAGATTACTAAAGGGTCGGACATGATATGCACATCTATGTAAAGTTGTAAATTAGAGGCAATATAGCAAAGGTGCTACAATGCAGGAAATACATGTCGCATTTAGACATTTAAATTTAATATTTGGTGATCATCTCGTTGAATATTTTAGTACTTCCCATTGCAGTTGAAACTGTCTATGTCTATATTACTTTTTACATAACTCGGTCTTGAATTAGCTATAACATTCTAAAATAGAATAATTACCACACCAACTGTAAATCAAACAATACATATCACAAATATGTAGCTATGTGTAATGGCTTCGCCTAGTGTACTGTGATTAAATGTCTGCATCTCCATATACCTATGTTATATTATTATTCACTGTATAAATACGATATCACATCCCATCTGTAGAAGCAAACACACAAACAAACAAACACCAAAACTCACATCGACAATGATCTATTACAGTTATTCATTTGTTCAACCGCTATACATTATTGGTTGGAATCACTGACACTTGGGCATCAATTGACAAGACTCAATTCATCAATGATGTTTGAGAATTAAGGGACAGAACCTAAACTTTGAAACAAATACGACCTTCAGTTTATCACAAACATCTGCAAACGATTTTAGACATTCAGTTGGATTTGAACCTTTAAGTTTAAGTCTGTAGTCCAACATCTTATCAATAACGGGGCACTACACCAAAGTGAGGTAAATTACGGTCACTTGAACCTGATGTATACTAGGGAAATGTTTGGCATTAACACTTTCAATATATGATTTGATTGTCAATGTTTGATAAATGTAAATTTTCTTCTACAACTTGTCAATTACATTCATATTTAACATCAGAGATACGGATTCCATAGCCCAACGGTGCTTGGGAAACGCATGCATTGACATGATTAATGAATGAAAGCTGGGGAGGGAGCGTTTTGTTTCAAGTACTCGTAGGTCATGCAATTATTTGTGAGTAAAATAAATAGATGACACAGAGGCAATATTCAAAGCTGCACATATACATTAACAAAATGAAAAGACGACACTTGGGCTATGGTGTTTATTGTGCTGAATATGTGGAAGCAAATTGAAAAATAAAAATGATGAACACTCGGCCCAGGGTCACAATTAATTTGACCTGGAAGTGGTTGAGGGAGATGAGGAAGTGAACTTGGTAACATATGGTCCCGGAAATCATTGGGAGGTGGCAGTGTTTTCTTTTTTTTATAAGCAGTGCCCGATATAAAGTATGTTGCATTTTGCGTTTACACTGAAATAATTGCGTATTTTGTTGGTAATGAATATGAGGGTTTAAAAAAACCCAATAACCCTTAGCAAATATTAAATGGTACCCTTAGATGGTGGTGCAAATATTCCTTGGTACCCTCAGACTAGTTTGATTGTGAAAAACTCATTACAGAGCTAATATGTATACTACCTAGTGACGTTATTTGACGTTTTACGGTATCAGGTCCCCTATCAAACATCATGTAAGATACCTCATTGGATAGGAAATTGAATTATCTTTCATTTGGGTACCCTTAGATGGTGGTGCAAATATTCCTTGGTACCCTCAGACTAGTTTGATTGTGAAAAACTCATTAAAAAGCTAATATGTATACTACCTAGTGACGTTATTTGGCGTTTTACGGTATCAAGTCCCCTATCAAACATCATGTACGATACCTCATTGGATAGGAAATTAAATTATCTTTCATTTGGGTACCCTTAGATGGTGGTGCAAATATTCCTTGGTACCCTCAGACTAGTTTGATTGTGAAAAACTCATTACAGAGCTAATATGTATACTACCTAGTGACGTTATTTGGCAATTTACGGTATCAGGTCCCCTATCAAACATCATGTTAGATACCTCATTGGATAGGAAATTGAATTATCTTTCATTTGGGTACCCTTAGATGGTGGTGCAAATATTACTTGGTACCCTCAGACTAGTTTGATTGTGAAAAACTCATTACAGAGCTAATATGTATACTACCTAGTGACGTTATTTGGCATTTTACGGTATCAGGTCCCCTATCAAACATCATGTACGATACCTCATTGGATAGGAAATTAAATTATCTTTCATTTGGGTACCCTTAGATGGTGGTGCAAATATTCCTTGGTACCCTCAGACTAGTTTGATTATGAAAAACTCATTACAGAGCTAATATGTATACTACCTAGTGACGTTATTTGGCAATTTACGGTATCAGGTCCCCTATCAAACATCATGTACGATACCTCATTGGATAGGAAATTGAATTATCTTTCATTTGGGTACCCTTAGATGGTGATGCAAATATTCCTTGGTACCCTCAGACTAGTTTGATTGTGAAAAACTCATTACAGAGCTAATATGTATACTACCTAGTGACGTTATTTGGCAATATACGCTATCAGGTCCCCTATCAAACATCATGTAAGATATCCCATTGGATAGGAAATTGAATTATCTTTCATTTGGGTACCCTTAGATGGTGGTGCAAATATTCCTTGGTACCCTCAGACTAGTTTGATTGTGAAAAACTCATTACAGAGATAATATGTATACTACCTAGTGACGTTATTTGGCGTTTTACGGTATCAGGTCCCCTATCAAACATCATGTAAGATACCTCATTGGATAGGAAATTGAATTATCTTTCATTTGGGTACCCTTAGATGGTGGTGCAAATATTCCTTGGTACCCTCAGACTAGTTTGATTGTGAAAAACTCATTACAGAGCTAATATGTATACTACCTAGTGACGTTATTTGGCAATATATGCTATCAGGTCCCCTATCAAACATCATGTAAGATATCTCATTGGATAGGACATTGAATTATCTTTCATTTGGGTACCCTTAGATGGTGGTGCAAATATTACTTGGTACCCTCAGACTAGTTTGATTGTGAAAAACTCATTAAAAAGCTAATATGTATACTACCTAGTGACGTTATTTGGCGTTTTACGGTATCAAGTCCCCTATCAAACATCATGTACGATACCTCATTGGATAGGAAATTAAATTATCTTTCATTTGGGTACCCTTAGATGGTGGTGCAAATATTCCTTGGTACCCTCAGACTAGTTTGATTGTGAAAAACTCATTACAGAGCTAATATGTATACTACCTAGTGACGTTATTTGGCAATTTACGGTATCAGGTCCCCTATCAAACATCATGTTAGATACCTCATTGGATAGGAAATTGAATTATCTTTCATTTGGGTACCCTTAGATGGTGGTGCAAATATTCCTTGGTACCCTCAGACTAGTTTGATTGTGAAAAACTCATTACAGAGCTAATATGTATACTACCTAGTGACGTTATTTGGCAATATATGCTATCAGGTCCCCTATCAAACATCATGTAAGATATCTCATTGGATAGGACATTGAATTATCTTTCATTTGGGTACCCTTAGATGGTGGTGCAAATATTACTTGGTACCCTCAGACTAGTTTGATTGTGAAAAACTCATTACAGAGCTAATATGTATACTACCTAGTGACGTTATTTGGCAATTTACGGTATCAGGTCCCCTATCAAACATCATGTTAGATACCTCATTGGATAGGAAATTGAATTATCTTTCATTTGGGTACCCTTAGATGGTGGTGCAAATATTACTTGTTACCCTCAGACTAGTTTGATTGTGAAAAACTCATTACAGAGCTAATATGTATACTACCTAGTGACGTTATTTGGCGTTTTACGGTATCAGGTCCCCTATCAAACATCATGTTAGATACCTCATTGGATAGGAAATTGAATTATCTTTCATTTGGGTACCCTTAGATGGTGGTGCAAATATTACTTGGTACCCTCAGACTAGTTTGATTGTGAAAAACTCATTACAGAGCTAATATGTATACTACCTAGTGACGTTATTTGGCGTTTTACGGTATCAGGTCCCCTATCAAACATCATGTACGATACCTCATTGGATAGGAAATGAAATTATCTTTCATTTGGGTACCCTTAGATGGTGGTGCAAATATTCCTTGGTACCCTCAGACTAGTTTGATTGTGAAAAACTCATTACAGAGCTAATATGTATACTACCTAGTGACGTTATTTGGCAATTTACGGTATCAGGTCCCCTATCAAACATCATGTTAGATACCTCATTGGATAGGAAATTGAATTATCTTTCATTTGGGTACCCTTAGATGGTGGTGCAAATATTACTTGGTACCCTCAGACTAGTTTGATTGTGAAAAACTCATTACAGAGCTAATATGTATACTACCTAGTGACGTTATTTGGCACTTTACGGTATCAGGTCCCCTATCAAACATCATGTACGATACCTCATTGGATAGGAAATTAAATTATCTTTCATTTGGGTACCCTTAGATGGTGGTGCAAATATTCCTTGGTACCCTCAGACTAGTTTGATTGTGAAAAACTCATTACAGAGCTAATATGTATACTACCTAGTGACGTTATTTGGCGTTTTACGGTATCAGGTCCCCTATCAAACATCATGTACGATACCTCATTGGATAGGAAATGAAATTATCTTTCATTTGGGTACCCTTAGATGGTGGTGCAAATATTCCTTGGTACCCTCAGACTAGTTTGATTGTGAAAAACTCATTACAGAGCTAATATGTATACTACCTAGTGACGTTATTTGGCAATTTACGGTATCAGGTCCCCTATCAAACATCATGTTAGATACCTCATTGGATAGGAAATTGAATTATCTTTCATTTGGGTACCCTTAGATGGTGGTGCAAATATTACTTGGTACCCTCAGACTAGTTTGATTGTGAAAAACTCATTACAGAGCTAATATGTATACTACCTAGTGACGTTATTTGGCACTTTACGGTATCAGGTCCCCTATCAAACATCATGTACGATACCTCATTGGATAGGAAATTAAATTATCTTTCATTTGGGTACCCTTAGATGGTGGTGCAAATATTCCTTGGTACCCTCAGACTAGTTTGATTGTGAAAAACTCATTACAGAGCTAATATGTATACTACCTAGTGACGTTATTTGGCAATTTACGGTATCAGGTCCCCTATCAAACATCATGTTAGATACCTCATTGGATAGGAAATTGAATTATCTTTCATTTGGGTACCCTTAGATGGTGGTGCAAATATTCCTTGGTACCCTCAGACTAGTTTGATTGTGAAAAACTCATTACAGAGCTAATATGTATACTACCTAGTGACGTTATTTGGCAATATATGCTATCAGGTCCCCTATCAAACATCATGTAAGATATCTCATTGGATAGGACATTGAATTATCTTTCATTTGGGTACCCTTAGATGGTGGTGCAAATATTACTTGGTACCCTCAGACTAGTTTGATTGTGAAAAACTCATTACAGAGCTAATATGTATACTACCTAGTGACGTTATTTGGCAATTTACGGTATCAGGTCCCCTATCAAACATCATGTTAGATACCTCATTGGATAGGAAATTGAATTATCTTTCATTTGGGTACCCTTAGATGGTGGTGCAAATATTACTTGGTACCCTCAGACTAGTTTGATTGTGAAAAACTCATTACAGAGCTAATATGTATACTACCTAGTGACGTTATTTGGCGTTTTACGGTATCAGGTCCCCTATCAAACATCATGTACGATACCTCATTGGATAGGAAATGAAATTATCTTTCATTTGGGTACCCTTAGATGGTGGTGCAAATATTCCTTGGTACCCTCAGACTAGTTTGATTGTGAAAAACTCATTACAGAGCTAATATGTATACTACCTAGTGACGTTATTTGGCAATTTACGGTATCAGGTCCCCTATCAAACATCATGTTAGATACCTCATTGGATAGGAAATTGAATTATCTTTCATTTGGGTACCCTTAGATGGTGGTGCAAATATTACTTGGTACCCTCAGACTAGTTTGATTGTGAAAAACTCATTACAGAGCTAATATGTATACTACCTAGTGACGTTATTTGGCACTTTACGGTATCAGGTCCCCTATCAAACATCATGTACGATACCTCATTGGATAGGAAATTAAATTATCTTTCATTTGGGTACCCTTAGATGGTGGTGCAAATATTCCTTGGTACCCTCAGACTAGTTTGATTGTGAAAAACTCATTACAGAGCTAATATGTATACTACCTAGTGACGTTATTTGGCGTTTTACGGTATCAGGTCCCCTATCAAACATCATGTACGATACCTCATTGGATAGGAAATGAAATTATCTTTCATTTGGGTACCCTTAGATGGTGGTGCAAATATTCCTTGGTACCCTCAGACTAGTTTGATTGTGAAAAACTCATTACAGAGCTAATATGTATACTACCTAGTGACGTTATTTGGCAATTTACGGTATCAGGTCCCCTATCAAACATCATGTTAGATACCTCATTGGATAGGAAATTGAATTATCTTTCATTTGGGTACCCTTAGATGGTGGTGCAAATATTACTTGGTACCCTCAGACTAGTTTGATTGTGAAAAACTCATTACAGAGCTAATATGTATACTACCTAGTGACGTTATTTGGCACTTTACGGTATCAGGTCCCCTATCAAACATCATGTACGATACCTCATTGGATAGGAAATTAAATTATCTTTCATTTGGGTACCCTTAGATGGTGGTGCAAATATTCCTTGGTACCCTCAGACTAGTTTGATTGTGAAAAACTCATTACAGAGCTAATATGTATACTACCTAGTGACGTTATTTGGCAATTTACGGTATCAGGTCCCCTATCAAACATCATGTTAGATACCTCATTGGATAGGAAATTGAATTATCTTTCATTTGGGTACCCTTAGATGGTGGTGCAAATATTCCTTGGTACCCTCAGACTAGTTTGATTGTGAAAAACTCATTACAGAGCTAATATGTATACTACCTAGTGACGTTATTTGGCAATATATGCTATCAGGTCCCCTATCAAACATCATGTAAGATATCTCATTGGATAGGACATTGAATTATCTTTCATTTGGGTACCCTTAGATGGTGGTGCAAATATTACTTGGTACCCTCAGACTAGTTTGATTGTGAAAAACTCATTACAGAGCTAATATGTATACTACCTAGTGACGTTATTTGGCAATTTACGGTATCAGGTCCCCTATCAAACATCATGTTAGATACCTCATTGGATAGGAAATTGAATTATCTTTCATTTGGGTACCCTTAGATGGTGGTGCAAATATTACTTGGTACCCTCAGACTAGTTTGATTGTGAAAAACTCATTACAGAGCTAATATGTATACTACCTAGTGACGTTATTTGGCGTTTTACGGTATCAGGTCCCCTATCAAACATCATGTTAGATACCTCATTGGATAGGAAATTGAATTATCTTTCATTTGGGTACCCTTAGATGGTGGTGCAAATATTACTTGGTACCCTCAGACTAGTTTGATTGTGAAAAACTCATTACAGAGCTAATATGTATACTACCTAGTGACGTTATTTGGCGTTTTACGGTATCAGGTCCCCTATCAAACATCATGTACGATACCTCATTGGATAGGAAATGAAATTATCTTTCATTTGGGTACCCTTAGATGGTGGTGCAAATATTCCTTGGTACCCTCAGACTAGTTTGATTGTGAAAAACTCATTACAGAGCTAATATGTATACTACCTAGTGACGTTATTTGGCAATTTACGGTATCAGGTCCCCTATCAAACATCATGTTAGATACCTCATTGGATAGGAAATTGAATTATCTTTCATTTGGGTACCCTTAGATGGTGGTGCAAATATTACTTGGTACCCTCAGACTAGTTTGATTGTGAAAAACTCATTACAGAGCTAATATGTATACTACCTAGTGACGTTATTTGGCACTTTACGGTATCAGGTCCCCTATCAAACATCATGTACGATACCTCATTGGATAGGAAATTAAATTATCTTTCATTTGGGTACCCTTAGATGGTGGTGCAAATATTCCTTGGTACCCTCAGACTAGTTTGATTATGAAAAACTCATTACAGAGCTAATATGTATACTACCTAGTGACGTTATTTGGCAATTTACGGTATCAGGTCCCCTATCAAACATCATGTACGATACCTCATTGGATAGGAAATTGAATTATCTTTCATTTGGGTACCCTTAGATGGTGGTGCAAATATTACTTGGTACCCTCAGACTTGTTTGATTGTGAAAAACTCATTACAGAGCTAATATGTATACTACCTAGTGACGTTATTTGGCAATATACGCTATCAGGTCCCCTATCAAACATCATGTAAGATACCTCATTGGATAGGAAATTGAATTATCTTTCATTTGGGTACCCTTAGATGGTGATGCAAATATTCCTTGGTACCCTCAGACTAGTTTGATTGTGAAAAACTCATTACAGAGCTAATATGTATACTACCTAGTGACGTTATTTGGCAATATACGCTATCAGGTCCCCTATCAAACATCATGTAAGATACCTCATTGGATAGGAAATTGAATTATCTTTCATTTGGGTACCCTTAGATGGTGGTGCAAATATTCCTTGGTACCCTCAGACTAGTTTGATTGTGAAAAACTCATTACAGAGCTAATATGTATACTACCTAGTGACGTTATTTGGCGTTTTACGGTATCAGGTCCCCTATCAAACATCATGTAAGATACCTCATTGGATAGGAAATTGAATTATCTTTCATTTGGGTACCCTTAGATGGTGGTGCAAATATTCCTTGGTACCCTCAGACTAGTTTGATTGTGAAAAACTCATTACAGAGCTAATATGTATACTACCTAGTGACGTTATTTGGCAATATATGCTATCAGGTCCCCTATCAAACATCATGTAAGATATCTCATTGGATAGGACATTGAATTATCTTTCATTTGGGTACCCTTAGATGGTGGTGCAAATATTCCTTGGTACCCTCAGACTAGTTTGATTGTGAAAAACTCATTACAGAGCTAATATGTATACCACTTAGTGACGTTATTTTGCGTTTTACGGTATCAGGTTCCCTATCAAACATCATGTAAGATACCTCATTAGATAGGAAATTGAATTATCTTTCATTTGGGTACCCTTAGATGGTGGTGTAAATATTCCTTGGTACCCTCAGACTAGTTTGATTGTGAAAATCTTATTAAACAGTTAATATGTATACTACCTAGTGACGTTATTTGGCGTTGTACGGTATCAGGTCCCCTATCAAACATCATGTAAGATACCTCATTGGATAGGAAATTGAATTATCTTTCATTTGGGTACCCTTAGATGGTGGTGCAAATATTCCTTGGTACCCTCAGACTAGTTTGATTGTGAAAAACTCATTACAGAGCTAATATGTATACTACCTAGTGACGTTATTTGGCAATATACGCTATCAGGTTCCCTATCAAACATCATGTAAGATATCTCATTGGATAGGAAATTGAATTATCTTTCATTTTGGTACCCTTAGATGGTGGTGCAAATATTCCTTGGTACCCTCAGACTAGTTTGATTGTGAAAAACTCATTACAGAGCTAATATGTATACCACTTAGTGACGTTATTTTGCGTTTTACGGTATCAGGTTCCCTATCAAACATCATGTAAGATACCTCATTAGATAGAAAATTGAATTATCTTTCATTTGGGTACCCTTAGATGGTGGTGCAAATATTCCTTGGTACCCTCAGACTAGTTTGATTGTGAAAATCTTATTAAACAGATAATATGTATACTACCTAGTGACGTTATTTGGCGTTGTACGGTATCAGGTCCCCTATCAAACATCATGTAAGATACCTCATTGGATAGGAAATTGAATTATCTTTCATTTGGGTACCCTTAGATGGTGGTGCAAATATTCCTTGGTACCCTCAGACTTGTTTGATTGTGAAAAACTCATTACAGAGCTAATATGTATACTACCTAGTGACGTTATTTGGCAATATACGCTATCAGGTCCCCTATCAAACATCATGTAAGATATCTCATTGGATAGGAAATTGAATTATCTTTCATTTGGGTACCCTTAGATGGTGGTGCAAATATTACTTGGTACCCTCAGACTTGTTTGATTGTGAAATACTCATTACAGAGCTAATATGTATACTACCTAGTGACGTTATTTGGCGTTTTACGGTATCAGGTCCCCTATCAAACATCATGTACGATACCTCATTGGATAGGAAATTGAATTATCTTTCATTTGGATACCCTTAGTTGGTGGTGCAAATATTCCTTGGTACCCTCAGACTAGTTTGATTGTGAAAAACTCATTACAGAGCTAATATGTATACTACCTAGTGACGTTATTTGGCAATATATGCTATCAGGTCCCCTATCAAACATCATGTAAGATATCTCATTGGATAGGACATTGAATTATCTTTCATTTGGGTACCCTTAGATGGTGGTGCAAATATTCCTTGGTACCCTCAGACTAGTTTGATTGTGAAAAACTCATTACAGAGCTAATATGTATACCACTTAGTGACGTTATTTTGCGTTTTACGGTATCAGGTTCCCTATCAAAAATCATGTAAGATACCTCATTAGATAGGAAATTGAATTATCTTTCATTTGGGTACCCTTAGATGGTGGTGCAAATATTCCTTGGTACCCTCAGACTAGTTTGATTGTGAAAATCTTATTAAACAGTTAATATGTATACTACCTAGTGACGTTATTTGGCGTTGTACGGTATCAGGTCCCCTATCAAACATCATGTAAGATACCTCATTGGATAGGAAATTGAATTATCTTTCATTTGGGTACCCTTAGTTGGTGGTGCAAATATTCCTTGGTACCCTCAGACTAGTTTGATTGTGAAAATCTTATTAAACAGTTAATATGTATACTACCTAGTGACGTTATTTGGCGTTGTACGGTATCAGGTCCCCTATCAAACATCATGTAAGATACCTCATTGGATAGGAAATTGAATTATCTTTCATTTGGGTACCCTTAGTTGGTGGTGCAAATATTCCTTGGTACCCTCAGACTAGTTTGATTGTGAAAAACTCATTACAGAGCTAATATGTATACTACCTAGTGACGTTATTTGGCAATTTACGGTATCAGGTCCCCTATCAAACATCATGTTAGATACCTCATTGGATAGGAAATTGAATTATCTTTCATTTGGGTACCCTTAGATGGTGGTGCAAATATTCCTTGGTACCCTCAGACTTGTTTGATTGTGAAAAACTCATTACAGAGCTAATATGTATACTACCTAGTGACGTTATTTGGCGTTTTACGGTATCAGGTCCCCTATCAAACATCATGTAAGATACCTCATTGGATAGGAAATTGAATTATCTTTCATTTGGGTACCCTTAGTTGGTGGTGCAAATATTCCTTGGTACCCTCAGACTAGTTTGATTGTGAAAAACTCATTACAGAGCTAATATGTATACTACCTAGTGACGTTATTTGGCAATATATGCTATCAGGTCCCCTATCAAACATCATGTAAGATATCTCATTGGATAGGACATTGAATTATCTTTCATTTTGGTACCCTTAGATGGTGGTGCAAATATTCCTTGGTACCCTCAGACTAGTTTGATTGTGAAAAACTCATTACAGAGCTAATATGTATACCACTTAGTGACGTTATTTTGCGTTTTACGGTATCAGGTTCCCTATCAAACATCATGTAAGATACCTCATTGGATAGGAAATTGAATTATCTTTCATTTGGGTACCCTTAGATGGTGGTGCAAATATTCCTTGGTACCCTCAGACTAGTTTGATTGTGAAAATCTTATTAAACAGTTAATATGTATACTACCTAGTGACGTTATTTGGCGTTGTACGGTATCAGGTCCCCTATCAAACATCATGTAAGATACCTCATTGGATAGGAAATTGAATTATCTTTCATTTGGGTACCCTTAGTTGGTGGTGCAAATATTCCTTGGTACCCTCAGACTAGTTTGATTGTGAAAATCTTATTAAACAGTTAATATGTATACTACCTAGTGACGTTATTTGGCGTTGTACGGTATCAGGTCCCCTATCAAACATCATGTAAGATACCTCATTGGATAGGAAATTGAATTATCTTTCATTTGGGTACCCTTAGTTGGTGGTGCAAATATTCCTTGGTACCCTCAGACTAGTTTGATTGTGAAAAACTCATTACAGAGCTAATATGTATACTACCTAGTGACGTTATTTGGCAATTTACGGTATCAGGTCCCCTATCAAACATCATGTTAGATACCTCATTGGATAGGAAATTGAATTATCTTTCATTTGGGTACCCTTAGATGGTGGTGCAAATATTCCTTGGTACCCTCAGACTTGTTTGATTGTGAAAAACTCATTACAGAGCTAATATGTATACTACCTAGTGACGTTATTTGGCAATATACGCTATCAGGTCCCCTATCAAACATCATGTAAGATATCTCATTGGATAGGAAATTGAATTATCTTTCATTTGGGTACCCTTAGATGGTGGTGCAAATATTACTTGGTACCCTCAGACTTGTTTGATTGTGAAAAACTCATTACAGAGCTAATATGTATACTACCTAGTGACGTTATTTGGCAATATACGCTATCAGGTCCCCTATCAAACATCATGTAAGATATCTCATTGGATAGGAAATTGAATTATCTTTCATTTGGGTACCCTTAGATGGTGGTGCAAATATTCATTGGTACCCTCAGACTAGTTTGATTGTGAAAAACTCATTACAGAGCTAATATGTATACTACCTAGTGACGTTATTTGGCGTTTTACGGTATCAGGTCCCCTATCAAACATCATGTAAGATACCTCATTGGATAGGAAATTGAATTATCTTTCATTTGGGTACCCTTAGATGATGGTGCAAATATTCCTTGGTACCCTCAGACTAGTTTGATTGTGAAAAACTCATTACAGAGCTAATATGTATACTACCTAGTGACGTTATTTGGCAATATACGCTATCAGGTCCCCTATCAAACATCATGTAAGATATCTCATTGGATAGGAAAATGAATTATCTTTCATTTGGGTACCCTTAGATGGTGGTGCAAATATTCCTTGGTACCCTCAGACTAGTTTGATTGTGAAAAACTCATTACAGAGCTAATATGTATACCACTTAGTGACGTTATTTTGCGTTTTACGGTATCAGGTTCCCTATCAAACATCATGTAAGATACCTCATTAGATAGGAAATTGAATTATCTTTCATTTGGGTACCCTTAGATGGTGGTGCAAATATTCCTTGGTACCCTCAGACTAGTTTGATTGTGAAAATCTTATTAAACAGTTAATATGTATACTACCTAGTGACGTTATTTGGCGTTGTACGGTATCAGGTCCCCTATCAAACATCATGTAAGATACCTCATTGGATAGGAAATTGAATTATCTTTCATTTGGGTACCCTTAGTTGGTGTTGCAAATATGCCTTGGTACCCTCAGACTAGTTTGATTGTGAAAATCTCATTAAACAGTTAATATGTATACTACCTAGTGACGTTATTTGGCAATATACGCTATCAGGTCCCCTATCAAACATCATGTAAGATATCTCATTGGATAGGAAATTGAATTATCTTTCATTTGGGTACCCTTAGATGGTGGTGCAAATATTCCTTGGTACCCTCAGACTAGTTTGATTGTGAAAAACTCATTACAGAGCTAATATGTATACCACTTAGTGACGTTATTTTGCGTTTTACGGTATCAGGTTCCCTATCAAACATCATGTAAGATACCTCATTAGATAGGAAATTGAATTATCTTTCATTTGGGTACCCTTAGATGGTGGTGCAAATATTCCTTGGTACCCTCAGACTAGTTTGATTGTGAAAATCTTATTAAACAGTTAATATGTATACTACCTAGTGACGTTATTTGGCGTTGTACGGTATCAGGTCCCCTATCAAACATCATGTAAGATACCTCATTGGATAGGAAATTGAATTATCTTTCATTTGGGTACCCTTAGTTGGTGTTGCAAATATTCCTTGGTACCCTCAGACTAGTTTGATTGTGAAAATCTCATTAAACAGTTAATATGTATACTACCTAGTGACGTTATTTGGCATTTTACGGTATCAGGTCCCCTATCAAACATCATGTAAGATACCTCATTGGATAGGAAATTGAATTATCTTTCATTTGGGTACCCTTAGATGGTGGTGCAAATATTCCTTGGTACCCATTTAAATATTTACTCTCCCTTTTGGCTTGATTTTACTAACCCCATCGCCATTATTTCGTAATTTACGGTACACTCTGATTTTTTGCGAATCAAACAGCATAGCTCATTGGATAGGAAATTGAATTTTCTTTAAAATGAGTATACTTATGTTGTCATTGATTGTTCCATAGTGCTTTATCAGACCATTGTTTTGAATAAGTAACTGGAAAAATCGAATGTCCAATGAATAAGTAACTGGAAAAATCGAATGTCCAATGTCCAATAACGAATAAGTAACCAACTTCACACTGCCAATTATTATAGCTTAACTATCCACATTTTGATACTAAGTGTCGAAACAAAATCTTTTTTTTAAATTGGGCATACGTAGTGGTAAACCATATTTAGATAGCGTATTACATTTTAGGTAAGGTGTGACATTTCTATAGACTTTGATGAAATTGGAGATTTTACAAACAATTGTTCAATTGCCTGTCACTCATGTGGCATGATATATGTTCGTTTGTTAGTTGTCTTATTAAATTGATATCCCAGCTTCAAAATAAGCAATCAACCATTTTGGTATCTCTAGCGATTTAAGAGCAAACATTATCTAATGGAAAATGTCCTTCGAGGCTTTGTCTTAAAAAGCTAACTAGTCTTAATGTCTCACTCTTGCAACACGGGTTTCTCAGTTTAAAAGAGGGTAAACAATTGGAAGGGACACTCGAATAGACCTAACCATGACAAATATCGGGTTATCTTTCAAATCCCACCCATTCCTGCTATTGGCACGAATACGATACATGATAATGAATTATAGTCGAGTCTGAATGAAACTACCTGCGTCGACCTAGGCCTCAAGGATGTGAAGTTCGTCAAAATGTGTCAACTACCTTATTCAACCTCATTTAACTCGTCCTGTGCATTATTGCCTTATATTACCCATACGGGTTAGGATACACAGGTGATTATTTTGTGATATTCGCACATGTGTTCTTTAGTGATTCTCAACGCTGATTGGTCAGTAGCCAGAGAATGACACGACGATTGGTTGACGGTACTACTTTCTTGTTTTATTGATAAATAGAACGTGCCGAACACAGTCACACATCTCGATTTTAAAAATGAAAACAGAGATCAAGAATATAAAACATATTTAGTTTATTAGATGTTCTGTATTCGAAATTATGATATATTTATGTATCTACATTGTCATTATTACTTTAATTGACACGTTATTGACGATCATTTTTAATAATTGTCACGGCTTCACGTTGTCGTTGTTTGTAAACAAACATGGCTGCCATCAGAGTAAAACATGAACAGTTTCGGACACGACGAAGTTCAATCCATAAATAATTAGATCTACCTAACCATCAACGAGAGACAACATCAGAAAATATTGGACAATCTATGCACTGCTCTCTTTGTTTCTGAATATCAGAATAAGCGTGCAGAATGAGATCAAACCTGTCGTTTGACATCGGGACTGCAGTCTGAAGTTCAATCACGCCACGGTCGAAAGAAATCTTTCACCAGGGCGTCCCTTTGCACGCAGTGTATCTACATTCGGCACACATTACGATACATTTGCCCAGGTATACACTTCCTGTGTGCAATGTTTTATTGTTGTAATCGTCATCTCCATCGACTAAACGTTCGATTAGAGGTATCGTTCTTTGTTGTGGATCTACGGCCGACGTGACGTGAACTGAATCCACAATCCTGAGACGAAATATTGATCAAACTTCAGATTGGTTGACCCTCTTGGCATACACATGTGATTCTATGCATTCGTTGTAGATTCATCTTTTGGGCATTACTACTTTTAACCATTGTCGACAAAATTGACAGGTTTTTCCAATTTTCGGTTCAACGCTATGCTGTTCAGTCACTCACACACGTAAGCCATTCATACTGTGGGTACTGCAGTAAGACGTAATGATCACGATGTATATGTATGATAATAATTTCAGGTTGTATCGTACATATATTTATAATGTATATGTGCGTCATATATGACAACTATGTTATGGGCTATACAAACTGACCAATAACATATTAGTTTCTCGTCGTTTTATTGACGAACTATTTTGTATAGTGTTTGACCACTGGATATGTTCGGTGTAACACGCGCATGAATACAAATCAGCTGATCAATGTCACTTACTACAGTCTGGGGAAGGTCAAGTCGTCTATACTGTCTTGTGAAGTGCTATTGCTATGAGTTATTGAGTCAGGCTGGCAAGAGTATCCGTGTCATGTGCATCTTCGTGAGTATTGGAACTAAAGACATTATTCTACTGTTGCAGAGGATGCCATCATCAAAGGTGTCGCACAGAATAGTTATTCTGATATTACTAAGGGCGTATATGCCAGATGATATCTTTGCTGGTCACCGTGCAAGGGTTAGTCTGAACGAAGATCCAGAGAAGCTCTATCTTGTTCAAGACTCAATCAAGAAACATTTTCACAGAAACAAAAAGCAAACCGAATTTTATCAGACCTACGAGCCAGTCTCTCGTTCTTGGTAGAAAGTTGCAGCATATGTGTTTTACTGTGGTGGGAAGAATTATATAGTGATTGTTTCTCAAGCTGTCCAGAAGAATGTTCCTTGACTGATACGTCCTGCCTGACACGTGAAGCTCGTCACCCTGTACAGACACATTGCAATCGTATCCAGTCTTGCATTAATTCTCGTGATGTGAACTTGCCTTCCTGTTTTCCTTGTATGTCGTATTCGTCTCATCTGTGTATGTGAGCAAATGTGGTGTGTAGAGTTAATTCTGGTCACAGTTTCTGGGGCGGGATAGAACAGTGGCTTCGTATTTACAGATCGGGTTTAATCCCACCAGGACCTGGGTAAATGTTTCCCTAGAGAACTGTTTTATGAGAAATGATGCGTGGCTGTAAAGCTACATTGAATTTATGCAGTTTCTTACCCAAGCGGGAACAGATATGCCGGGTATTAAAGTTTTCATAATGGTCATGGGAATAACAGTTTTTCTAAATATAACTTGCGTTTTGATTGGTTGACGGAACAACTTTGCGATCATTCATGAATTGCTTAGCTCTCCTGTTCAAGCTAAATCACATAATTGAAAAATTTCGAGCATACCATACGCGTCAGTAAAACATATTAAATATAAACTAATGTTCAACCTATGTTTCCGAGACTGTACTTACAGTACTAAACTTGCAAAGCGACGTCATTGCTTTGTGACGTCATTAACCATGACGTCATTTGATGACACTCCTATCTTGCATTCCAACAGAGCGATTATCAGTTCACGTTTTCACAAATTTTCTCTCATTCTGCGACATTGTTTACGATATAAATGAGTCGTTTCAACCATTAAACCATTCAGTCAGTAAACCATTTTGGGAATAAAATTCAACAGTTACTTTAGAATCTTTCTGGGAAAAAGAGCGCAAGTTGTATACTATTTAGATGTGCGCATCTTGAAGATGTGAAAGAGTTTATGAATGGCGTATGAGTACAATTCGTATTTTGAAGTCTCATCAAAGATCGTGAATTCGTGTCTTGTTTTTCAATACATATATACATAAAGTTCACAATCGGAAGATTGTCTAACTCTCAGGGAGTAAATATGGAAAAAATAATGAATTAAGAAGTAGAAATAATCCATTTTAATGTCGAGCGCTTTCAGCTGCACAGCCCCTTCAGGCCATACATAACGGATAATACGTTGTCATATATGACTAGTATATGACATTGTGTATGAAACTAGAAAGCAGAAATATGCCAGGATTACTTGTTTTAATTGATTTGAAAAAGCCTTTGACACAATATCAAAAGATTTCATCAACTCGGTTGAATATAAATTTGGATTTGGGTTCAGAAATAATTCGCTGGATTAATGTTCTTACATATCATTCAAGTTCTTGCGTGATACAAAATGGCCTCTTATCAGTTTTTTTTAAATGAAAGGGGCTGTAGACAGGGTGATCCCTTATCTCCATATTTATTCCTCTTGGTAGCTGAAATCTTGTGGTATATAGGCAGAAAGGAAATACCATAGGCGTATGGAGAAAAAGACATTTAACATTGATAGGAAAAGTACTGTCATAAAAACATTGGCCCTCTTAAAGTTGGTACATATTTTAAGTTCATTGCCCAATCCCCAAGATGACTTTATTAATCTCTTGAACAGATATTTTTCAAATTCATCTGGCATGACAAAAATGATAAAAAAAGGAATAACAATGAAAAGACTAAATACTGAAGAAGGATTGGGTATGGTTGATGTAAAAGTATTCATCAAAGCTCTGAAGTTATCCACTCTTAGACTTTACTGTAAACAATTATCTGATAATATTCCCTGTAGCCATATCTTTAAATATGGAGCAAATGTTGACAAATTATTCAACATTGAAAACCCTTACTGGAAAGATGTGTTTCGGAGCATGGAACAGTTATTGTAAAATGTTAAATTTTGATTCAGACAGTATTGAAAATATTCTTGCTCAACCTTTATGGCTCAACCATAATGATAAAAATCCATGCTTTATTACTAAACATTGGCCTGATAAGGGTTATTGATAGTAAAAGACTTTTGTGATGAACATGGATTTATACCGTAAAATATAAAATAAGAAGAACACTATTAGACTATAATTATCTACTACACATCCTACCTGATTCTTTAAAAAATATTATTAAAGGGACAAGAATAATTCCCTCTTATAACTTATACATACAAATTTAACATAGTAATATTTAAAAACATTCCAAAGGTTCAAGTTTATTTTATGTTCGGCTAATTTCCAAAAACGATAAACTTAGAATTTGTACTAAATGGGAAATGCTGTTCACTGTGTTTAAATTTAACTGGCACAGTGTGTTTAATGTTTATAGACATGGTTTGAAAGATGGCTTTTGCATAGATTTATTATACTAAAATGGAATCACTTAGAATGAATTTGATTGACAATGATTTGTGCAGTTTTGTAAGGTTTCTTCTCAGAGCATATGTCATGTTTATTGGGAATGTTGTGAAACTACAAGTTTTCGTATGATTTAGAACTCTGGGTGAATAACCTTTTAATCCAAAAAGTTAAATTGCAAAATACTTGTTTGGGTTCGGTTTTGCTTAATCAAACCATTATCTCTGCCAAAACATACCCATCTGTGTAATATTAGAAATACAGTGCCAAACTTCAACATTTATAAAATGATATTAAAAGAAATATTTTCTGTAGAATAATTCATTTCAAAGAAAAACAATGAAATTAATAAATTCCATCAAAATATAATTTACTCATCCCAGCCTTCAGCAACTAATTATTTTGTCTACCTGTTCATATTCTGACTATATGACTTGTTGTTTGACTCTTGTGTTTGAATCTGTAACAATTTAAACATATACACATTTATTTTAAAAAAACCCAAACGTTTTAGAGTAATTTTTGCACAACTATTTGCTTCCATGCTTATATAAAATAGCTAACATGCAATCACTGAACGGGATGTTTGGTTTATTTTTGTAAAATGTCATTATGACCAATTTGACTGGTAACTTCCCAAAACTTATACATGCAAAAACTTCTACAGACTAAAACAACACAGTTCCGGGTCCACTGCACATGGTCATTACCTCAAATAAGAATGGTCTCGTCTGATTAATATGCCAAAACTTATACATCAGGCTACGAGTAAATAATAGACATATCACTAGAGTTTGAAGGTTGTATAACTGTTTATTCTCATATATAATACTATAGAATGTTTTTGCTGCTGCATTACTTTAAATGCGTTTGTGAACATGCATTTCGTGATTCTCGACTTAAAAGCGTGTTTTTCATTTTTTTTTAAATTTCGACAATGTTTATTGACTAAAATGCGTTTTGTGCGCAATTTTCATATCTTTCACAAGCGCTGACGTCTTGACATCAATCTAGTAACAGGCATAAGACTACGCTGCAGTAGGGTTATAGAAAAGTTTGCTACTTGCCTACGTATGATGTTATCATGTTTTCATCTGCCAAAACTATTCACGCATTAGATCAAAGAGCTAATGTTATGTTAATGTATTCAATTTGAAACTGTGGTAACAATGACTTATCTAATGAGCTATTTGTACATTTATTGACTTACCAATTAAGCAAACGTTTCCAGTAATTTAAAAAGTACATGTCTTATTTGTTAGCATACAACAGCATACATTTTGTATTTTTAAATATGTCAATGAACATAGATTGTGTTAAATTGTTGAATTTACATATTCAGTTATTGATATAATGGAAATATTAAAATTGTTTCTTGGTATAATGTATGTTACATGTTATATTGTATAAATTCTGTCAATGGCATGGGGGAGAGATATTTAAATAGGGATAACCCTGTTTATCAATTCCCCTTTTCATGTACTATCTGGATATAAATTTACAAATCATAAGCGCATATAAACATAAGCACTGAATTCAATATTAATTGTCAAACACACTCGACAGCAATACACAGAATATACTCTGTCATCTTTCTTAAGCCCTGTTTATACGGCGAGCGTTTACATATGAGTAAACCATTACACATATGCAAATTTGCTCATATGAGCAAAATTCGCCGTATGGACGCATTTGCGCATATGTATATTTTACTACCGTAAGCAAATATTTCACTACCGTAAGCAAATTTGCACCTAGCCAAGGGCAGGTGCAAATGTTTACTACCGTGAGTAAATATGGTATTTCCACTATTCTAGTAAAGGTTTGTCGTATACAGACATAGTGACTTCACACAGGTTGGGACAATATATTAGAGACCTTTAGAAACTCTTAATAATGTTTTTCAAATTCTCTATATAGGATAATCTTCTTCTTGCACGCGGTGACCTTCGAAATCCATCTGACTATCCAATTTTCGTTATAATTAGGGCGATATAGTCAAACCAATGTTGACAGATAATACATTTATGTCATTTATTTAGTTTACATCTAAAACATATTCATTGGCATGTTTAGGAAATTCTCTATTCATATATTAGATTAGTTGGAAGCCCATTTGCTTAGGCAGAAATTAAACACGTATGAACGCACAGTAATTTTACTTTTACTCACATGTATATATTACTACCATAAGCAACATTGCATATGTGCAAAGTTCGCCGTATAAACAGGGCTTATGTAAGTAATAAGCTTGACCTGTTTTAGTCCTCTACTCCAGTAATCATCTACCCTCATCAGCTGTAGCAATTTTGGCAAATTACATTGAATCATATCCTGGGCTGTTCCATTATAGAATAGGTAATTTATAATTCTTCTCTGACTTAGGAGGAGTTTTGGCAGGTAGAAGTATTGGCATATAGAAGGTTTGGGTGGTAATCGTTTGACGTTACAACTGGGGATATATAAGGGCAAGAAATTCTTTCTGTCAAAAACATGGCATTATATCCAAGTTGGCATTATCACCAGGGTACAGTGAACTCATGAAGCTGTGGAGCGCATTGTGTGACAAATGCCGAGGTGAAGCAGTTCGTAAGTCAATATATGTATGTGCTAATGTGATACTATCAAGCATTGATAGTATACTCATGGTCTGTATCTGCTGTCTGTTTGATCCCTTCCTCAGCATTTCGCTCGTGTAGTGTGACACATACATTTCTATACTTTCACTTCCACACTTTCTTACTCTTTACATAGCTTGCTCAAAAGATTAATTTAACGCTGAAGCATTGAGGTAATCTGCAAAGTTTTCAGTCTATTTCTCTATTGATTTTTATAAACTTGTTTGTCTCTATATAACCAAATCAAGGATTTTGTTTCGGTTAACGATTCTGTTTTAGAACATTGAATTTTATCTCCAACCAGGATGCAAACAGTTATTAAAACGAGAATGCGATAAATGAAAGTTTTATAACTTGCTGCTAACATCACGTAAAACAAACATGCGAGCTTTCCAATTGATTGAAACATTCTTATTGACGACTCGTAAATGTGGAGAGATAATTAGCTCTCATGATTTCAAGTCCAGTTAATTCCCTTTCATCACTTTTGATTAAACAAACCAAAAGGTTTAAACAATGATTATCCTATTTTAGAGGCAAAGTTTTATCTCAGTCAGTGACTTTGAAGTCTCTGCATAGACTGTGAAATGAAACGGTCTGCCACTGCAGAAAAACTTCACTTTGCGAAATGGGTTTATATCCCTGATGGTATATTTGATATGTTTAAGTGTATCAAACGTATAAATGGCAAGATTACCAATTCATGATGTTTATAACATTTATCACTGACGTGTTCCCTCAATGCTGGTGTATGATACGATTAGCTCTAACTGATTTCTTACTGACGTGTTCCCTCAATGCAGGTGTATGATACGATTAGCTCTAACTGATTTCTTACTGACGTGTTCCCTCAATGCAGGTGTATGATACGATTAGCTCTCACTGATTTCTTACTGACGTGTTCCCTCAATGCTGTTGTATGAGACGATTAGCTCTAACTGATTTCTTACTGACGTGTTCCCTCAATGCAGGTGTATGATACGATTAGCTCTAACTGATTTCTTACTGACGTGATCCCTCAATGCTGGTGTATGATACGATTAGTTCCAACTGATTTCTTACTGACGTGTTCCCTCAATGCAGGTGTATGATACGATTAGCTCTAACTGATTTCTTACTGACGTGTTCCCTCAATGCTGGTGTATGATACGATTAGCTCTAACTGATTTTTTACTGACGTGTTCCCTCAATGCTGGTGTATGATACGATTAGGTATAACTGATTTCTTACTGACGTGATCCCTCAATGCTGGTGTATGATACGATTAGCTCTAACTGATTTCTTACTGACGTGTTCCCTCAATGCTGGTGTATGATACGATTAGGTCTAACTGATTTCTTACTGACGTGTTCCCTCAATGCTGGTGTATGATACGATTAGTTCTAACTGATTTCTTACTGACGTGATCCCTCAATGCTGGTGTATGAAACGATTAGCTCTAACTGATTTCTTACTGACGTGTTCCCTCAATGCTGGTGTATGATACGATTAGCTCTAACTGATTTCTTACTGACGTGATCACTCAACGCTGGTGTATGATACGATTAGCTCTAACTGATTTCTTACTGACGTGTTCCCTCAATGCTGGTGTATGATACGATTAGTTCTAACTGATTTCTTACTGACGTGATCCCTCAATGCTGGTGTATGATACGATTAGCTCTAACTGATTTCTTACTGACGTGTTCCCTCAATGCTGGTGTATGATACGATTAGCTCTAACTGATTTCTTACTGACGTGTTCCCTCAATGCAGGTGTATGATACGATTAGCTCTAACTGATTTCTTACTGACGTGATCCCTCAATGCTGGTGTATGATACGATTAGTTCCAACTGATTTCTTACTGACGTGTTCCCTCAATGCAGGTGTATGATACGATTAGCTCTAACTGATTTCTTACTGACGTGTTCCCTCAATGCTGTTGTATGATACGATAAGCTCTAACTGATTTTTTACTGACGTGTTCCCTCAATGCTGGTGTATGATACGATTAGGTATAACTGATTTCTTACTGACGTGATCCCTCAATGCTGGTGTATGATACGATTAGTTCTAACTGATTTCTTACTGACGTGTTCCCTCAATGCTGGTGTATGATACGATTAGCTCTAACTGATTTCTTACTGACGTGTTCCCTCAATGCTGTTGTATGAGACGATTAGCTCTAACTGATTTCTTACTGACGTGTTCCCTCAATGCAGGTGTATGATACGATTAGCTCTAACTGATTTCTTACTGACGTGATCCCTCAATGCTGGTGTATGATACGATTAGTTCCAACTGATTTCTTACTGACGTGTTCCCTCAATGCAGGTGTATGATACGATTAGCTCTAACTGATTTCTTACTGACGTGTTCCCTCAATGCTGTTGTATGATACGATAAGCTCTAACTGATTTCTTACTGACGTGTTCCCTCAATGCTGGTGTATGATACGATTAGGTATAACTGATTTCTTACTGACGTGATCCCTCAATGCTGGTGTATGATACGATTAGCTCTAACTGATTTCTTACTGACGTGTTCCCTCAATGCTGGTGTATGATACGATTAGGTCTAACTGATTTCTTACTGACGTGTTCCCTCAATGGTGGTGTATGATACGATTAGTTCTAACTGATTTCTTACTGACGTGATCCCTCAATGCTGGTGTATGAAACGATTAGCTCTAACTGATTTCTTACTGACGTGTTCCCTCAATGCTGGTGTATGATACGATTAGCTCTAACTGATTTCTTACTGACGTGATCACTCAACGCTGGTGTATGATACGATTAGCTCTAACTGATTTCTTACTGACGTGTTCCCTCAATGCTGGTGTATGATACGATTAGTTCTAACTGATTTCTTACTGACGTGATCCCTCAATGCTGGTGTATGATACGATTAGCTCTAACTGATTTCTTACTGACGTGTTCCCTCAATGCTGGTGTATGATACGATTAGCTCTAACTGATTTCTTACTGACGTGTTCCCTCAATGCAGGTGTATGATACGATTAGCTCTAACTGATTTCTTACTGACGTGATCCCTCAATGCTGGTGTATGATACGATTAGTTCTAACTGATTTCTTACTGACGTGTTCCCTCAATGCTGGTGTATGATACGATTAGCTCTAACTGATTTCTTACTGACGTGTTCCCTCAATGCTGTTGTATGATACGATAAGCTCTAACTGATTTTTTACTGACGTGTTCCCTCAATGCTGGTGTATGATACGATTAGGTATAACTGATTTCTTACTGACGTGATCCCTCAATGCTGGTGTATGATACGATTAGCTCTAACTGATTTCTTACTGACGTGTTCCCTCAATGCTGGTGTATGATACGATTAGGTCTAACTGATTTCTTACTGACGTGTTCCCTCAATGGTGGTGTATGATACGATTAGTTCTAACTGATTTCTTACTGACGTGATCCCTCAATGCTGGTGTATGAAACGATTAGCTCTAACTGATTTCTTACTGACGTGTTCCCTCAATGCTGGTGTATGATACGATTAGCTCTAACTGATTTCTTACTGACGTGATCACTCAACGCTGGTGTATGATACGATTAGCTCTAACTGATTTCTTACTGACGTGTTCCCTCAATGCTGGTGTATGATACGATTAGTTCTAACTGATTTCTTACTGACGTGATCCCTCAATGCTGGTGTATGATACGATTAGCTCTAACTGATTTCTTACTGACGTGTTCCCTCAATGCTGGTGTATGATACGATTAGCTCTAACTGATTTCTTACTGACGTGATCCCTCAATGCTGGTGTATGATACGATTAGGTCTAACTGATTCATCACTGACGTGTTCCCTCAATGCTAATGTGGGATACGATTAGGTCTAACTGATTTCTTACTGACGTGTTCCCGCAATGCTGGTGTATGATACGATTAGGTCTAACTGATTCATCACTGACGTGTTCCCTCAATGCTAATGTGGGATACGATTAGGTCTAACTGATTTCTTACTGACGTGTTCCCGCAATGCTGGTGTATGATACGATTAGGTCAAACTGATTTCTTACTGACGTGATCACTCAATGCTGGTGTATGATACGATACGGTCTAACTGATTCATCACTGACGTGATCCCTCAATGCAGGTGTATGATACGATTAGGTCTAAAAGATTTCTTACTGACGTGTTCCCTCAATGCAGGTGTATGATACGATTAGCTCTAACTGATTTCTTACTGACGTGTTCCCTCAATGCAGGTGTATGATACGATTAGCTCTAACTGATTTCTTACTGACGTGATCCCTCAATGCTGGTGTATGATACGATTAGTTCCAACTGATTTCTTACTGACGTGTTCCCTCAATGCAGGTGTATGATACGATTAGCTCTAACTGATTTTTTACTGACGTGTTCCCTCAATGCTGGTGTATGATACGATTAGGTATAACTGATTTCTTACTGACGTGATCCCTCAATGCTGGTGTATGATACGATTAGCTCTAACTGATTTCTTACTGACGTGTTCCCTCAATGCTGGTGTATGATACGATTAGGTCTAACTGATTTCTTACTGACGTGTTCCCTCAATGGTGGTGTATGATACGATTAGTTCTAACTGATTTCTTACTGACGTGATCCCTCAATGCTGGTGTATGAAACGATTAGCTCTAACTGATTTCTTACTGACGTGTTCCCTCAATGCTGGTGTATGATACGATTAGCTCTAACTGATTTCTTACTGACGTGATCACTCAACGCTGGTGTATGATACGATTAGCTCTAACTGATTTCTTACTGACGTGTTCCCTCAATGCTGGTGTATGATACGATTAGTTCTAACTGATTTCTTACTGGCGTGATCCCTCAATGCTGGTGTATGATACGATTAGCTCTAACTGATTTCTTACTGACGTGTTCCCTCAATGCTGGTGTATGATACGATTAGCTCTAACTGATTTCTTACTGACGTGATCCCTCAATGCTGGTGTATGATACGATTAGGTCTAACTGATTCATCACTGACGTGTTCCCTCAATGCTAATGTGGGATACGATTAGGTCTAACTGATTTCTTACTGACGTGTTCCCGCAATGCTGGTGTATGATACGATTAGGTCTAACTGATTCATCACTGACGTGTTCCCTCAATGCTAATGTGGGATACGATTAGGTCTAACTGATTTCTTACTGACGTGTTCCCGCAATGCTGGTGTATGATACGATTAGGTCTAACTGATTTCTTACTGACGTGATCACTCAATGCTGGTGTATGATACGATAAGGTCTAACTGATTCATCACTGACGTGATCCCTCAATGCAGGTGTATGATACGATTAGGTCTAACTAATTTCTTACTGACGTGTTCCCTCAATGCTGGTGTATGATACGATTAGCTCTAACTGATTTCTTACTGACGTGTTCCCTCAATGCAGGTGTATGATACGATTAGCTCTAACTGATTTCTTACTGACGTGTTCCCTCAATGCTGGTGTATGATACGATTAGGTCTAACTGATTTCTTACTGACGTGTTCCCTCAATGCTGGTGTATGATACGATTTGTTCTAACTGATTTCTTACTGAGGTGATCCCTCAATGCTGGTGTATGATACGATAAGCTCTAACTGATTTCTTACTGACGTGTTCCCTCAATGCTGGTGTATGATACGATAAGCTCTAACTGATTTCTTACTGACGTGTTACCTCAATGCTGGTGTATGATACGACTAGGTATAACTGATTTCTTACTGACGTGTTCCCTCAATGCTGGTGTATGATACGATTAGCTCTAACTGATTTCTTACTGACGTGTTCCCTCAATGCTGGTGTATGATACGATTAGCTCTAACTGATTTCTTACTCACGCGTTCCCTCAATGCTAATGTGGGATACGATTAGCTCTAACTGATTTCTTACTGACGTGTTCCCTCAATGCTGGTGTATGATACGATAAGCTCTAACTGATTTCTTACTGACGTGTTCCCTCAATGCTGGTGTATGATACGATTAGCTCTAACTGATTTCTTACTGACGTGTTCCCTCAATGCTGGTGTATGATACGATTAGCTCTAACTGATTTCTTACTGACGTGATCCCTCAATGCTGGTGTATGATACGATTAGTTCCAACTGATTTCTTACTGACGTGTTCCCTCAATGCAGGTGTATGATACGATTAGCTCTAACTGATTTTTTACTGACGTGTTCCCTCAATGCTGGTGTATGATACGATTAGGTATAACTGATTTCTTACTGACGTGATCCCTCAATGCTGGTGTATGATACGATTAGCTCTAACTGATTTCTTACTGACGTGTTCCCTCAATGCTGGTGTATGATACGATTAGGTCTAACTGATTTCTTACTGACGTGTTCCCTCAATGGTGGTGTATGATACGATTAGTTCTAACTGATTTCTTACTGACGTGATCCCTCAATGCTGGTGTATGAAACGATTAGCTCTAACTGATTTCTTACTGACGTGTTCCCTCAATGCTGGTGTATGATACGATTAGCTCTAACTGATTTCTTACTGACGTGATCACTCAACGCTGGTGTATGATACGATTAGCTCTAACTGATTTCTTACTGACGTGTTCCCTCAATGCTGGTGTATGATACGATTAGTTCTAACTGATTTCTTACTGGCGTGATCCCTCAATGCTGGTGTATGATACGATTAGCTCTAACTGATTTCTTACTGACGTGTTCCCTCAATGCTGGTGTATGATACGATTAGCTCTAACTGATTTCTTACTGACGTGATCCCTCAATGCTGGTGTATGATACGATTAGGTCTAACTGATTCATCACTGACGTGTTCCCTCAATGCTAATGTGGGATACGATTAGGTCTAACTGATTTCTTACTGACGTGTTCCCGCAATGCTGGTGTATGATACGATTAGGTCTAACTGATTCATCACTGACGTGTTCCCTCAATGCTAATGTGGGATACGATTAGGTCTAACTGATTTCTTACTGACGTGTTCCCGCAATGCTGGTGTATGATACGATTAGGTCTAACTGATTTCTTACTGACGTGATCACTCAATGCTGGTGTATGATACGATAAGGTCTAACTGATTCATCACTGACGTGATCCCTCAATGCAGGTGTATGATACGATTAGGTCTAACTAATTTCTTACTGACGTGTTCCCTCAATGCTGGTGTATGATACGATTAGCTCTAACTGATTTCTTACTGACGTGTTCCCTCAATGCAGGTGTATGATACGATTAGCTCTAACTGATTTTTTACTGACGTGTTCCCTCAATGCTGGTGTATGATACGATTAGGTCTAACTGATTTCTTACTGACGTGATCCCTCAATGCTGGTGTATGATACGATTAGTTCTAACTGATTTCTTACTGACGTGATCCCTCAATGCTGGTGTATGATACGATTAGCTCTAACTGATTTCTTACTGAATTGTTACCTCAATGCTGGTGTATGATACGACTAGGTCTAACTGATTTCTTACTGACGTGTTCCCTCAATGCTGGTGTATGGTACTATTTGTTCTAACTGATTTCTTACTGACGTATTCCCTCAATGCTGGTGTATGATACGATTAGTTCTAACTGATTTCTTACTGACGTGATCCCTCAATGCTGGTGTATGATACGATTAGTTCTAACTGATTTCTTACTGACGTGTTCCCTCAATGCTGGTGTATGATACGATTAGCTCTAACTGATTTCTTACTGACGTGTTCCCTCAATGCAGGTGTATGATACGATTAGCTCTAACTGATTTCTTACTGACGTGTTCCCTCAATGCTGGAGTATGATACGATTAGCTCTAACTGATTTCTTACTGACGTGTTCCCTCAATGCTGGTGTATGATACGATTAGCTCTAACTGATTTCTTACTGACGTGTTCCCTCAATGCTGGTGTATGATACGATTAGGTCTAACTGATTTCTTACTGACGTGTTCCCTCAATGGTGGTGTATGATACGATTAGTTCTAACTGATTTCTTACTGACGTGATCCCTCAATGCTGGTGTATGAAACGATTAGCTCTAACTGATTTCTTACTGACGTGTTCCCTCAATGCTGGTGTATGATACGATTAGCACTAACTGATTTCTTACTGACGTGATCACTCAACGCTGGTGTATGATACGATTAGCTCTAACTGATTTCTTACTGACGTGTTCCCTCAATGCTGGTGTATGATACGATTAGTTCTAACTGATTTCTTACTGACGTGATCCCTCAATGCTGGTGTATGATACGATTAGCTCTAACTGATTTCTTACTGACGTGTTCCCTCAATGCTGGTGTATGATACGATTAGCTCTAACTGATTTCTTACTGACGTGATCCCTCAATGCTGGTGTATGATACGATTAGGTCTAACTGATTCATCACTGACGTGTTCCCTCAATGCTAATGTGGGATACGATTAGGTCTAACTGATTTCTTACTGACGTGTTCCCGCAATGCTGGTGTATGATACGATTAGGTCTAACTGATTCATCACTGACGTGTTCCCTCAATGCTAATGTGGGATACGATTAGGTCTAACTGATTTCTTACTGACGTGTTCCCGCAATGCTGGTGTATGATACGATTAGGTCTAACTGATTTCTTACTGACGTGATCACTCAATGCTGGTGTATGATACGATAAGGTCTAACTGATTCATCACTGACGTGATCCCTCAATGCAGGTGTATGATACGATTAGGTCTAACTGATTTCTTACTGACGTGTTCCCTCAATGCTGGTGTATGATACGATTAGCTCTAACTGATTTCTTACTGACGTGTTCCCTCAATGCTGGTGTATGATACGATTAGCTCTAACTGATTTCTTACTGACGTGTTCCCTCAATGCTGGTGTATGATACGATAAGGTCTAACTGATTTCTTACTGACGTGTTCCCTCAATGCTGGTGTATGATACGATTAGGTCTAACTGATTTCTTACTGACGTGTTCCCTTAATGCTAAATTGGGATACGATTAGCTCTAACTGATTTCTTACTGACGTGATCCCTCAATGCTGGTGTATGATACGATTAGCTCTAACTGATTTCTTACTGACGTGTTCCCTCAATGCTGGTGTATGATACGATAAGGTCTAACTGTTTCATCACTCACGTTTTCCCTCAATGCTAATGTTGGATACGATTAGTTCTAACTGATTTCTTACTGACGTGTTCTCTCAATGCTGGTGTATGATACGATAAGGTCTAACTGTTTCATCACTCACGTGTTCCCTCAATGCTAATGTTGGATACGATTAGTTCTAACTGATTTCTTACTGACGTGTTCCCTCTATGCTAATGTGGGATAAGATAAGCTCTAACTGATTTCTTACTGACGTGTTCCCTCAATGTTAATGTGTGATACGATTAGTTCTAACTGATTTCTTACTGACGTGTTCCCTCAATGCTGGTGTATGATACGATTAGGTCTAACTGATTTCTTACTGACGTGTTCCCTCAATGCTGGTGTATGATACGATAAGCTCTAACTGATTTCTTACTGACGTGTTCCCTCAATGCTGGTGTATGATACGATTAGCTCTAACTGATTTCTTACTGACGTGTTCCCTCAATGCTGGTGTATGATACGATTAGCTCTAACTGATTTCTTACTGACGTGATCCCTCAATGCTGGTGTATGATACGATAAGCTCTAACTGATTTCTTACTGACGTGTTCCCTCAATGCTGGTGTATGATACGATTAGCTCTAACTGATTTCTTACTGACGTGATCCCTCAATGCTGGTGTATGATACGATTAGTTCTAACTGATTTATTACTGACGTGATCCCTCAATGCTGGTGTATGATACGATTAGTTCTAACTGATTTCTTACTGACGTGATCCCTCAATGCTGGTGTATGATACGATTAGCTCTAACTGATTTCTTACTGACGTGTTACCTCAATGCTGGTGTATGATACGACTAGGTCTAATTGATTTCTTACTGACGTGTTCCCTCAATGCTGGTGTATGGTACTATTTGTTCTAACTGATTTCTTACTGACGTATTCCCTCAATGCTGGTGTATGATACGATTAGTTCTAACTGATTTCTTACTGACGTGATCCCTCAATGCTGGTGTATGATACGATTAGCTCTAACTGATTTCTTACTGACGTGATCACTCAATGCTGGTGTATGATACGATTAGGTCTAACTGATTTCTTACTGACGTGTTCCCTCAATGCTGGAGTATGATACGATTAGCTCTAACTGATTTCTTACTGACGTGTTCCCTCAATGCTGGTGTATGATACGATTAGCTCTAACTGATTTCTTACTGACGTGTTCCCTCAATGCTGGTGTATGATACGATTAGGTCTAACTGATTTCTTACTGACGTGTTCCCTCAATGGTGGTGTATGATACGATTAGTTCTAACTGATTTCTTACTGACGTGATCCCTCAATGCTGGTGTATGAAACGATTAGCTCTAACTGATTTCTTACTGACGTGTTCCCTCAATGCTGGTGTATGATACGATTAGCTCTAACTGATTTCTTACTGACGTGATCACTCAACGCTGGTGTATGATACGATTAGCTCTAACTGATTTCTTACTGACGTGTTCCCTCAATGCTGGTGTATGATACGGTTAGTTCTAACTGATTTCTTACTGACGTGATCCCTCAATGCTGGTGTATGATACGATTAGCTCTAACTGATTTCTTACTGACGTGTTCCCTCAATGCTGGTGTATGATACGATTAGCTCTAACTGATTTCTTACTGACGTGATCCCTCAATGCTGGTGTATGATACGATTAGGTCTAACTGATTCATCACTGACGTGTTCCCTCAATGCTAATGTGGGATACGATTAGGTCTAACTGATTTCTTACTGACGTGTTCCCGCAATGCTGGTGTATGATACGATTAGGTCTAACTGATTCATCACTGACGTGTTCCCTCAATGCTAATGTGGGATACGATTAGGTCTAACTGATTTCTTACTGACGTGTTCCCGCAATGCTGGTGTATGATACGATTAGGTCTAACTGATTTCTTACTGACGTGATCACTCAATGCTGGTGTATGATACGATAAGGTCTAACTGATTCATCACTGACGTGTTCCCTCAATGCTGGTGTATGATACGATTAGCTCTAACTGATTTCTTACTGACGTGTTCCCTCAATGCTGGTGTATGATACGATTAGCTCTAACTGATTTCTTACTGACGTGTTCCCTCAATGCAGGTGTATGATACGATTAGGTCTAACTGATTTCTTACTGACGTGTTCCCTCAATGCTGGTGTATGATACGATTAGGTCTAACTGATTTCTTACTGACGTGTTCCCTCAATGCTGGTGTATGATACGATTAGGTCTAACTGATTTCTTACTGACGTGTTCCCTCAATGCTGGTGTATGATACGATTTGTTCTAACTGATTTCTTACTGACGTGATCCCTCAATGCTGGTGTATGATACGATAAGCTCTAACTGATTTCTTACTGACGTGTTCCCTCAATGCTGGTGTATGATACGATAAGCTCTAACTGATTTCTTACTGACGTGTTACCTCAATGCTGGTGTATGATACGACTAGGTCTAACTGATTTCTTACTGACGTGTTCCCTCAATGCTGGTGTATGATACGATTAGCTCTAACTGATTTCTTACTGACGTGTTCCCTCAATGCTGGTGTATGATACGATTAGCTCTAACTGATTTCTTACTCACGCGTTCCCTCAATGCTAATGTGGGATACGATTAGCTCTAACTGATTTCTTACTGACGTGTTCCCTCAATGCTGGTGTATGATACGATTAGCTCTAACTGATTTCTTACTGACGTGATCCCTCAATGCTGGTGTATGATACGATTAGTTCTAACTGATTTCTTACTGACGTGATCCCTCAATGCTGGTGTATGATACGATTAGTTCTAACTGATTTCTTACTGACGTGATCCCTCAATGCTGGTGTATGATACGATTAGCTCTAACTGATTTCTTACTGACGTGTTACCTCAATGCTGGTGTATGATACGACTAGGTCTAACTGATTTCTTACTGACGTGTTCCCTCAATGCTGGTGTATGATACTATTTGTTCTAACTGATTTCTTACTGACGTATTCCCTCAATGCTGGTGTATGATACGATTAGTTCTAACTGATTTCTTACTGACGTGATCCCTCAATGCTGGTGTATGATACGATTAGCTCTAACTGATTTCTTACTGACGTGTTCCCTCAATGCTGGTGTATGATACGATTAGTTCTAACTGATTTCTTACTGACGTGTTCCCTCAATGCTGGTGTATGATACGATTAGCTCTAACTGATTTCTTACTGACGTGTTCCCTCAATGCTGGTGTATGATACGATTTGTTCTAACTGATTTCTTACTGACGTGTTCCCTCAATGCTTGCGTATGATACGATTAGGTCTAACTGATTCATCACTCACGTGTTCCCTCAATGCTGGTGTATGATACGATTAGGTCTAACTGATTTCTTACTGACGTGTTCCCTCAATGCAGGTGTATGATACGATTAGTTCTAACTGATTTCTTACTGACGTGTTCCCTTAATGCTAAATTGGGATACGATTAGCTCTAACTGATTTCTTACTGACGTGTTCCCTTAATGCTAAATTGGGATACGATTAGCTCTAACTGATTTCTTACTGACGTGATCCCTCAATGCTGGTGTATGATACGATTAGCTCTAACTGATTTCTTACTGACGTGTTCCCTCAATGCTGGTGTATGATACGATAAGGTCTAACTGTTTCATCACTCACGTTTTCCCTCAATGCTAATGTGGGATACGATTAGTTCTAACTGATTTCTTACTGACGTGTTCCCTCAATGCTGGTGTATGATACGATAAGGTCTAACTGTTTCATCACTCACGTGTTCCCTCAATGCTAATGTTGGATACGATTAGTTCTAACTGATTTCTTACTGACGTGTTCCCTCTATGCTAATGTGGGATAAGATAAGCTCTAACTGATTTCTTACTGACGTGTTCCCTCAATGTTAATGTGTGATACGATTAGTTCTAACTGATTTCTTACTGACGTGTTCCCTCAATGCTGGTGTATGATACGATTAGGTCTAACTGATTTCTTACTGACGTGTTCCCTCAATGCTGGTGTATGATACGATAAGGTCTAACTGTTTCATCACTCACGTTTTCCCTCAATGCTAATGTGGGATACGATTAGTTCTAACTGATTTGTTACTGACGTGTTCCCTCAATGCTGGTGTATGATACGATAAGGTCTAACTGTTTCATCACTCACGTGTTCCCTCAATGCTAATGTGGGATACGATTAGTTCTAACTGATTTCTTACTGACGTGTTCCCTCTATGCTAATGTGGGATAAGATAAGCTCTAACTGATTTCTTACTGACGTGTTCCCTCAATGTTAATGTGTGATACGATTAGTAATAACTGATTCCTCACTGACAGTTCCCTGTCTTGATGTATGATACGACAAATTTGCCTCTGAATGACGCGGAAGTGCGCCATGTAGATATAGCGAGTGAAGCACAGCGAGGAGCGACATCGTGGCCAGGGAGACGTGGTATAGCGAGTGAAGCACAACGAGGAGGGATATCGTGGCCAGGGAGACGTGGTATAGCGAGTGAAGCACAGCGAGGAGGGAAATCGTGGCCAGGGAGACGCGGTATAGCGAGTGAAGCACAACGAGGAGGGAAATCGTGGCCAGGGAGACGTGGTATAGCGAGTGAAGCACAACGAGGAGGGAAATCGTGGCCAGGGAGACGTGGTATAGCGAGTGAAGCACAGCGAGGAGGGATATCGTGGCCAGGGAGACGCGGTATAGCGAGTGAAGCACAGCGAGGAGCGACATCGTGGCCAGGGAGACGCGGTATAGCGAGTGAAGCACAACGAGGAGGGATATCGTGGCCAGGGAGACGTGGTATAGCGAGTGAAGCACAGCGAGGAGGGAAATCGTGGCCAGGGAGACGTGGTATAGCGAGTGAAGCACAACGAGGAGGGAAATCGTGGCCAGGGAGACGTGGTATAGCGAGTGAAGCACAGCGAGGAGGGAAATCGTGGCCAGGGAGACGCGGTATAGCGAGTGAAGCACAACGAGGAGGGATATCGTGGCCAGGGAGACGCGGTATAGCGAGTGAAGCACAACGAGGAGGGATATCGTGGCCAGGGAGACGTGGTATAGCGAGTGAAGCACAGCGAGGAGGGATATCGTGGCCAGGGAGACGTGGTATAGCAAGTGAAGGACAACGAGGAGGGAAATCGTGGCCAGGGAGACGTGGTATAGCGAGTGAAGCACAGCGAGGAGGGATATCGTGGCCAGGGAGACGAGGTATAGCGAGTGAAGCACAACGAGGAGGGATATCGTGGCCAGGGAGACGCGGTATAGCGAGTGAAGCACAACGAGGAGGGATATCGTGGCCAGGGAGACGTGGTATAGCGAGTGAAGCACAGCGAGGAGGGATATCGTGGCCAGGGAGACGTGGTATAGCGAGTGAAGCACAGCGAGGAGGGATATCGTGGCCAGGGAGACGTGGTATAGCGAGTGAAGCACAACGAGGAGGGAAATCGTGGCCAGGGAGACGTGGTATAGCGAGTGAAGCACAGCGAGGAGGGAAATCGTGGCCAGGGAGACGCGGTATAGCGAGTGAAGCACAACGAGGAGGGATATCGTGGCCAGGGAGACGCGGTATAGCGAGTGAAGCACAACGAGGAGGGATATCGTGGCCAGGGAGACGTGGTATAGCGAGTGAAGCACAGCGAGGAGGGAAATCGTGGCCAGGGAGACGTGGTATAGCGAGTGAAGCACAACGAGGAGGGAAATCGTGGCCAGGGAGACGTGGTATAGCGAGTGAAGCACAACGAGGAGGGAAATCGTGGCCAGGGAGACGTGGTATAGCGAGTGAAGCACAGCGAGGAGGGAAATCGTGGCCAGGGAGACGCGGTATAGCGAGTGAAGCACAACGAGGAGGGATATCGTGGCCAGGGAGACGTGGTATAGCGAGTGAAGCACAGCGAGGAGGGAAATCGTGGCCAGGGAGACGTGGTATAGCGAGTGAAGCACAACGAGGAGGGAAATCGTGGCCAGGGAGACGTGGTATAGCGAGTGAAGCACAACGAGGAGGGAAATCGTGGCCAGGGAGACGTGGTATAGCGAGTGAAGCACAGCGAGGAGGGAAATCGTGGCGAGGGAGACGCGGTATAGCGAGTGAAGCACAACGAGGAGGGATATCGTGGCCAGGGAGACGTGGTATAGCGAGTGAAGCACAGCGAGGAGGGAAATCGTGGCCAGGGAGACGCGGTATAGCGAGTGAAGCACAGCGAGGAGGGAAATCGTGGCCAGGGAGACGTGGTATAGCGAGTGAAGCACAACGAGGAGGGATATCGTGGCCAGGGAGACGTGGTATAGCGAGTGAAGCACAGCGAGGAGGGAAATCGTGGCCAGGGAGACGTGGTATAGCGAGTGAAGCACAACGAGGAGGGATATCGTGGCCAGGGAGACGCGGTATAGCGAGTGAAGCACAGCGAGGAGGGAAATCGTGGCCAGGGAGACGCGGTATAGCGAGTGAAGCACAACGAGGAGGGAAATCGTGGCCAGGGAGACGCGGTATAGCGAGTGAAGCACAGCGAGGAGGGAAATCGTGGCCAGGGAGACGTGGTATAGCGAGTGAAGCACAGCGAGGAGGGAAATCGTGGCCAGGGAGACGTGGTATAGCGAGTGAAGCACAGGGAGGAGGGATATCGTGGCCAGGGAGACGTGGTATAGCGAGTGAAGCACAGCGAGGAGGGAAATCGTGGCCAGGGAGACGCGGTATAGCGAGTGAAGCACAGCGAGGAGGGAAATCGTGGCCAGGGAGACGCGGTATAGCGAGTGAAGCATAGCGAGGAGGGACATCATGGCCAGGGAGACGCGGTATAGCGAGTGAAGGACAGCGAGGAGGGATATCATGGCCAGGGAGACGTGTTGTGAGTGACATGCCACCTCCCGATTAATGAGGCTTGCGAATATCTGTGAGGCAGACAAACTCCCTTGATTAATAAGAAACTGCTAGCATAAAATTCTCTTTGGATTGCTGCGGCTTTTAGAGTAATCCAATTAAAGACATTGTCTATAACTGTGAAAGCAACGATAAATCGATAATGACGTTGACGCTCACTGGTTATGCTCAAGGAATCAACTTTAATTGATTTAATAATTTACGTGAATGTCTTAATGATGCAGATGCCTTTTAGCTTCCAAATACAACTTTATCTAAGCGTTTATGAGAAGTATGCTTAATCATAAATTCTATGTTTCTGTGCCATTAGTCGCCTAGTGGTTTCATGTTTATTGATGTTGATGTAAATATTGGTTTTAGTTTTATATAATTTTCTATTCCAAATTTAACATGAAATTATATTTGAAGATGAATTGTGCAGTAGCTTTATGCTCGTAGACATTTAAACGGTCTCGCCTTATTGAGATTGGGACATAAAGCTTTAAGGAAATTAATAGTAAGCTGTGAACAATAATATTAGTATTTACTCTAATAAGTATAGTGAACTATCATCCTGTATGCTGAATGTATGTATTTATAGCCCGGGTGATAGACGATTATAGATGAATTTTCCTCTATTCTACAAGGAGATGTTTTCCCGCTGAAGTCAATGTAAGGATACAGTGGCGGATTATGAGGGGCTTGAGTGGATTTGAAAACTATCGTATTAAATTGCATGTAAATTTTACGCACCCAGTGAATGCCCAGAATTCACAGGATTAAATGCCACACTTAGTCTCGGGAACGTCCATTATGTGTTCTTTGTATGTGGTACGATGGTTGGGCGTCTATATCAGGCAGCTGCCACAAAGCCGGAGCAAGTCGTGATGCACGTGCAACACGCTGAAATGTACAAGTCTGTAACACAAGGATAAGACACAACAGTGTCACCGGTTTACACGCAATAAAACCCCATTTCCTAACATTTTAAACATTTTGCATTTCAGTTACACGTTTTTTTTAGTAAGTACATATACGTGAACCGGTTTTGTAAATATAACTATCGATATGTACAATCGAGCCTGGGCAACTAGTTGCCGAGGAAAATAGGTATGATAGTTGAAACGATTGAAAAGTACTGCCGTGAAATTTGCAGGGCAGGTTTTGAAAACAGTTGTGTGAACGGGAACATACCTCAGTCAAAATGGCCGTACAAACAAGTCTAAATGACCACAACCCCTAGTGAAAAAGGCCTTACAAAACGACAAAATAGCCATACAGAATTAGATTACCATTTTCTTCGTAATACAATTACTTCATTTAAACGAGTTAGGATTCTGTATTTGGCCCTACCGATCAAGACTATCTGGCAAGGATTGCAAATAGATGTCAAGAGAAGAATCGTCCCAAAGCCTTAATTTCAGAAAATGGTAATTGTTGATTTTGAGGTCATTGTTTGTTGTCATATGATCGTTTTTAGAGTAGCAGGTTATGTTACGTTTCGTTTCCTCCACGCTTTGGGTTTTGTATGTACCCTTCGTGTTTACAGCCATCGCCATGTTCAAGCTATGGAATATAAATGCCATGGACTGAATAAGTTCTCAATGATGATGTGTGGATTAGTAGATCAGTTGTCTTGCACAGTTGAGGTTATGATCATACTGCCAGTATAACAGTAAATGAAGTAATGAAGGCCATGTTTGATAGTATAGTAGATAGTCATTTTCATTTCAGATAACAGAGGACTGACTACCTTCCAGACCACTTCCTCCGTGGAGACAAAGTTGTGAAAGGAGAGCCCATCTTCCCTTTGCTTTTAGAGTATCATCTCTCCCATCTTTCACTTGCACAACACTTGTTTATAGACGGGACGTTTGAAATAGTAAAGGTTTCTTTCTATCAACTTCTATATGTACATTGAAAGCTGAAAGCTGGCCAGCAAATGAAGATGATGCCGCTTTTCTTTGCAATTATGTCACGAAAGAGAAAACTACCCAATATCAAAGTGCCTCCCGGAGACCCTGCCTCACCCGCCCACAGTGAAAGCTGTACAATGGATTTGACTTGATTTGCCATTGAACAAGTTTGTCAAATGTGTAAATACACGACTGTGTATTTCACTTTACCCAAGCTGTATTGAGATAATGTTAGGAGTTTGGCCTGCAGGTAAAACTGAAATATTATATTAATTTGATATTGTCTTCCAATGCATTTGGTTAAATGTGTGCATTCAATATGTGTTCCTTCTCCACAGAAATCCTACATGTCCAATCAAGGAATTCAGAAATTCATCAAGATGTTGGTGGCTGTAGGCTAGCTACCACCTAGCCACATTGGAGTATATTGCATATTACTTCTTCCCTCAAACACTTAATGCATATCTCCTATACAAGTGTATTATTGTTGTTTTAGATGCACGAGACTTTGGATACACTGAAGACCAAGGCGCCCTGCCCGGCCATGTACGAGGAGGAGATCCGTGCTCTCTGAGATGGACCCTGGACCGATGCCCACCGTGGAAACCTGTTGGAAGCAATGCCAACAGGCTACTCCAGGAAGGATTCCCTGTATCAGCTCGACGGTCCATGTTCTAATAGACATCAAGGTCTCCACTTCATCACGATTCATAGTTTGTATGTATACGTATTCAATTTCATTTTTTTAGGTTGAAGACGTGTGGCTACAGGATTCGGCTGACATGCCAAACTACAACAGATGTCATCAATTGACCGATATACATCACTATTAACTGGATCGAGGGCAGTCTGCCGATGGGTTCATTACAAACACAACTTTTGAAGGCTGGCACGGGCACCTGAAGAATCTCTTTGGAAAAGCACATCCTAAAATTTTTGAGCTGATTCGTTTCTTGCCGGAAGAACAGAAGACCGCATAAATTAATTGAGTGCAGTATGTTGCAGAACAACACCTCCCTCCATAAATGCAGTACCAGGACCTGCATAGGACGACCTGAAAGCCAGACTGGACTCCTCGACTGCGCTGCCAGAGAACACACGTTCTAAAATTATCTTAATTGCTTGAAAGTTGTCCATTAATTATTTGATATTTAACCTAAATGTATAAGTACATTATTTATATAAATGAACAACATGTAAGAAATAAGATATGTACATATGTAATAAAAGTTGTGTTTTGATATGGTCAACATATATTGTTTCAGGTAGATTTACTATAATTGGGAAGGGGATACCATTGCGCAAAGACGAAAATGAAAATGTTAATGCACGCTGAGAATTTTCGTCTTTGCGCGAATGAACCGCTACATCAGACCTGTGTTCGCAAGTCTACAGAAGACGGATACAACTCTAAGGACCCTATGAGACTACTTCCAGGGACAGGGGATCAGCGGCAGCACCTTCACTGTCACCAGCTGGTCTGTGTTCGCTGAGGCCGAGTACTGTCAAAATTCCATCTATATAAAATATCAACATTTACATTAGAATCTAAGTATTAGATAAAACGTATACAAAGAACAAAGTGTCTTTGTCTTGATGTAGGACTGAAACGGAGAATAATAAAGGAATGGAGAAACCGAGTCCCTTCGAGCTGCTCCATCTTTGTGCAGAGCTGACTGAGCGGTTAAGTGAACTAGCCAGACATTTTACCAACCGACCATATCGGATGTATGCAACATATTTCTAATGTTGTTTAATCTATATTCACAGGCAATAAACTAGTTTTGACTCTTGGCGATGTTCCCCGTCATCAATTATTGTCCACGGATATGGGGGGTGATTTGGAGGGGTTGTGTTTATATGTGATCAATAATTGGTGTAATAACTATGTTTTACGTGATACCGTATGCTCAAGGGATGTGCAAATATCACTATCATTCAGACCATTTTATTTACCGAGAGAATTTGGACAGATGTTTATAACTCGTGTGTATATCCCACCAAATGCAAATTCAATCAAGGCCGCTGGTTCAATTCGCGCAACTACAGAAACATTGCAAGCTCTGTCACCGGATGATCCAAACTTTATTATGAGTGACTTTAATCAATGTTCTTTAAAACGAGTTCTTCCACACTTTTCCAATACGTTACATGTCCATCGAGGAGAGACAAGACTTTGGATATGTGCTACGGTAATATTCACAACGCGTATAAGTCCTACGCAAAACCGCCGATTGGAACATCAGATCATAATGCAATTCAACTACTGCCTTTCTATAAACAGAAACTGAAGTCGGAAAAACCTATTGTGACACAAATTAAATCGTGGACAAAAGATTCATTGGAACAACTCAGAGGATGTTTTGACTGTACAAATTGGGACATTTTTGAAAGGGCATCGGATAGTTTGGACGATTTTACCAATTCAGTAACTGATTACATTAATTTTTGTGTTGAAAATATTATTCCAATTAAGGGAATCAAAGTTTACCCAAACAATAAGCCATGGGTTACGAAAGAATTCGAATCCTTATTGAACGACAAGAAACGAGCCTTTTGTTCAGGTGATAAGTTTAAAGTCAAAGAAATACAAAAGGACATTGTGCGCCAAACAGCGAAATGTAAGAAGATAAATATAAAGATACAATTGAAAACAATTTTTCTACAAACAATTTGAAGCACGCATGACAAGGACTTAAAACTGTTATTGGCACAAACAAAAAGCAATCATCTATAACTGTCCAAGATAATCATGGTTTTGTAAATGAACTGAATACGTTTTATGCAAGGTTTTACTCTCATGATTTTTCCAATGATATTGATAAGACGTATACATCTCTGCCCCCATCTAATGATTTGAAAATAACAGAAAGTGTATTTCGCTGTCATTTAAACAACTCAAAGTTGGTAAATCTTGTGGTCCAGATAGCTTGCCGGGTATTGTTTTGAAAGAATGTCGAGAGCAACTTTGTGCTATTTTTCAGAAAATGTTTCAATGGTCAGTGAGTTCAGCTGTTGTCCCTACTCTATGGAAAACGTCCAATATCATTCCTGTTCCGAAAAAGACTAATCCTGTCGAAAATAAAGACTATCGCTCAGTTGCCTTGACGTCTATTTTAATGAAGTGTTTGGAAAGGGTTATACACAATATTTTACTTAATAATGTCAGCAATTTGTTAGATCCCCTTCAGTTCGCATACAGACCACAGCGAGGGACTGAGGATGCAACACTAACACTCGTGCATCGTATTTACTCTCACCTTGAAACGTGTAACAACTATGTCAGGATTCTCTTTATTGACCTTTCTTCAGCCTTCAATACTATCCAACCTCACCTTTTGATGAGTAAACTATTAAATATTGGCGTAAACTCCAACATTATCAGATGGGATACAGAATTTATGGTAAATCGCCACAAGGATGTGTACTGTCCCCTCTTCTTTTTATTATGTACACCAATGATTGTCAGTTGTCATTAAATGATGTGTTTACGGTGAAATTCGCAGATGATGCTGCTCTTACCGGTCTAATTGCTGATTCAGAACTTAATTATCGTCAAGGGATTGAAATGTTCTTGTCCTGGTGTAGAAATAATTATCTTCATTTGAATGTAAAACAAACTAAGGAAATGATTGTTGATTTTCGAAGAAATAAGGAACCACTTCAGCCTATTAGAATAGATAATGAAGAAATTGGAGTTGATCATTACAAATATTTCGGCGTCATTTTAGATTCAAATCTCTCGTTTTAAAAACACGTGGATTACATTTACAAAAAAGGTCAATAGCGTCTCTATTTTCTTCGCTGCTTAAGGAAATTTTCAATTGATAAATCCATAATGACAGGTTTTTTTTACCAAACTTTCATACAAAGTGTATTGACTTATACTTTTTTAAGTTGGTATAGAGGTTTGTCTGTTCGCAACACAAATAAACTTCTAATATTGTAATATAAAATAATATAAAATTGTTAATACCGAGAGCAAAATCAGTTGAGTACCATTCGAAAACATTCCATTTATCTATGAGCGCCAGATTGTAAAGAAAGCTACCAAAATAAGAATCGATAGTACCCATATATTGTCCCATCATTTCGAACTACTTCCTTCTGGGCGCCGCTTTCAGTTACCCTTTTTAAAAACAAACAGCTAGACAATCCTTCATACCAGCAAGTATTCGTGAAATTAATAAATGTGAATTATTCAGTCGTAGAAACTATAATTGTTCATCCTGTTATGAAATTTTTACTGTACACACATTAGTGTATGTTATATATGTTGCTTATATGTGGGTTTATGCCATATTGTTCATGTAATTTAATTTATAGTTGTACTCTCTCTCTCTCAGGCCGTTTAATGCAGTAACTGACACACAGTACATAGCACTATGACGTCACACAGGAACCTATGACGTCATAATGTACTTTGACAACAATAGATGGTTATGATGTAAACACGATCATGTTTTGCCATTTAATTTTGGCGCATATTTATGAATGAAATGCGATTCTTTCAAAAGTAAATCATTATCATTGTTGAAATTGAGTTTGTAAATCGGGAAAACTTTGAATTTGCCTTTACCACATTTATCTAAATGTTCACTGAGAGGGATAGTACGATTTCGGGGTTGATTAATGTGGGATCGATGTAGGTTCATTCTTCTTTTTAATTTTTGTTCTGTTTTCCCGATATACTTCTCATTACACCCAGAACACGTGATGACATTTTTCGTATCACAATTCATATTTTGTTTAACAACAAAATTATCTTTTGGTGAAATGTTAATGGAACTTCCTTCAACTATACTTTAACATGTGTGGCAACGAGAGTCTCCACATTTAGAGACTTTGGGAACAACATCAATCGAGTCAAATATATATATATATATACCGGTTTTATGTAATGAAGCGAAAACGCGAAACAACAGTTTAAAACCATGTCAGCATCTTCACTTCTCTCAACCATGGCCCACAAGAACAGTGAGGTTTGTGAGCACAATGAGGGCCAGAGAAGAACACAGGCACAGTGAGATTACTCAGCAACATGAGGGACAGACGAGATATACCCCGATGTAAACCATGTTCCAGTACGCAATGCCCCACACGACCTGGACATAGTTCTCATCTATCATCCCATACAAGTCTTAGCAGTGCATTGTACCCACGTAGATATCATCCCATACAAGCCTTAGCAGTGCACTGTACCCACGTAGATATCATCCCATACAAATCTTAGCAGTGCACTGTACCCAAGTAGATATCATCCCATACAAGTCTTAGCAATGCACTGTACCCACGTAGATATCATCCCATACAAGTCTTAGCAGTGCACTGTACCCACGTAGATATCACCCCATACAAATCTTAGTAGTGCACTGTACCCACGTAGATATCATCCCATACAAGTCTTAGCAGTGCATTGCACCCACGAAGATATCATCCCATACAAGTCTTAGCAGTGCACTGTACCCACGTAGATATCATCCCATACAAGTCTTAGCAGTGCACTGTACCCACGTAGATATCATCCCATACAAGTCTTAGCAGTGCACTGTACCAACGTAGATATCATCCCATACAAATCTTAGTAGTGCACTGTACCCACGAAGATATCATCCCATACAAGTCTTAGCAGTGCATTGCACCCACGAAGATATCATCCCATACAAGTCTTAGTAGTGCACTGTACCCACGTAGATATCATCCCATACAAGTCTTAGCAGTGCACTGTACCAACGTAGATATCATCCCATACAAGTCTAAGTAGTGCACTGTACCCACGTAGATATCATCCCATACAAATCTTAGTAGTGCACTGTACCCACGTAGATATCATCCCATAAAAGTCTTAGCAATGCACTGTACCCACGTAGATATCATCCCATACAAGTCTTAGTACTGCACTGTACCCACGTAGATATCATCCCATACAAGTCTTAGCAGTGCACTGTACCCACGTAGATATCACCCCATACAAATCTTAGTAGTGCACTGTACCCACGTAGATATCATCCCATACAAGTCTTAGCAGTGCATTGCACCCACGAAGATATCATCCCATACAAGTCTTAGCAGTGCACTGTACCCACGTAGATATCATCCCATACAAGTCTTAGCAGTGCACTGTACCCACGTAGATATCATCCCATACAAGTCTTAGCAGTGCACTGTACCAACGTAGATATCATCCCATACAAGTCTTAGCAGTGCACTGTACCCACGTAGATATCATCCCATACAAGTCTTAGCAGTGCACTGTACCCACGTAGATATCATCCCATACAAGTCTTAGCAGTGCACTGTACCCACGTAGATATCATCCCATACAAGTCTTAGCAGTGCACTGTACCAACGTAGATATCATCCCATACAAGTCTTAGCAGTGCACTGTACCCACGTAGATATCACCCCATACAAGTCTTAGCAGTGCACTGTACCCACGTAGATATCACCCCATACAAGTCTTAGCAGTGCACTGTACCCACGTAGATATCACCCCATACAAGTCTTAGCAGTGCACTGTACCCACGTAGATATCATCCCATACAAGTTTTAGCAGTGCACTGTACCCACGTAGATATCATCCCATACAAGTCTTAGCAGTGCACTGCACCCACGTAGATATCATCCCATACAAGTCTTAGCAGTGCACTGTACCCACGTAGATATCACCCCATACAAGTCTTAGCAGTGCACTGTACCCACGTAGATATCATCCCATACAAGTTTTAGCAGTGCACTGTACCCACGTAGATATCATCCCATACAAGTCTTAGTAGTGCACTGTACCCACGTATATATCATCCCATACAAGTCTTAGCAGTGCACTGTACCCACGTAGATATCATCCCATACAAGTCTTAGCAGTGCACTGTATCCATGTAGATATCATCCCATACAAGTCTTAGCAGTGCACTGTACCCACGTAGATATCATCCCATACAAGTCTTAGTAGTGCACTGTACCCACGTAGATATCATCCCATACAAGTCTTAGCAATGCACTGTACCCACGTAGATATCATCACATACAAGTCTTAGCAATGCACTGTACCCACGTAGATATCATCCCATACAAATCTTAGCAGTGCACTGTACCCACGTAGATATAATCCCATACAAATCTTAGCAGTGCACTGTACCCATGTATATATCATCCCATACAAGTCTTAGCAGTGCACTGTACCGACGAAGATATCATCCCATACAAGCCTTAGCAGTGCACTGTACCCACGAAGATATCATCCCATACAAGCCTTAGCAGTGCACTGTACCCACGTAGATATCATCCCATACAAGTCTTAGCAGTGCACTGTACCAACGTAGATATCATCCCATACAAATCTTAGCAGTGCACTGTACCCACGTAGATATCATCCCATACAAGTCTTAGTAGTGCACTGTACCCACGTAGATATCATCCCATACAAGTCTTAGCAGTGCATTGTACCGACGTAGATATCATCCCATACAAATCTTAGCAGTGCACTGTACCCACGTAGATATCATCCCATACAAATCTTAGCAGTGCACTGTACCCTCGTAGATATCATCCCATACAAATCTTAGCAGTGCACTGTACCCTCGTAGATATCATCCCATACAAGTCTTAGCAGTGCACTGTACCCACGTAGATATCATCCCATACAAGTCTTAGCAGTGCACTGTACCCACGTAGATATCATCCCATACAAGTCTTAGCAGTGCACTGTACCCACGTAGATATCATCCCATACAAATCTTAGCAGTGTACTGTACCCACGTAGATATCATCCCATACAAGCCTTAGCAGTGCACTGTACCCTCGTAGATATCATCCCATACAAGTCTTAGCAGTGCACTGTAGCCACGTAGATATCATCCCATACAAGTCTTAGCAGTGCACTGTACCCACGTAGATATCACCCCATACAAGTCTTAGCAGTGCACTGTACCCACGTAGATATCACCCCATACAAGTCTTAGCAGTGCACTGTACCCACGTAGATATCACCCCATACAAGTCTTAGCAGTGCACTGTACCCACGTAGATATCACCCCATACAAGTCTTAGCAGTGCACTGTACCCACGTAGATATCATCCCATACAAGTCTTAGCAGTGCACTGTACCCACGTAGATATCATCCCATACAAGTCTTAGCAGTGCACTGTACCCACGTTGATATCATCCCATACAAGTCTTAGCAGTGCACTGTACCCACGTAGATATCATCCCATACAAGTCTTAGCAGTGCACTGTACCCACGTAGATATCATCCCATACAAGTCTTAGCAGTGCACTGTACCCACGTAGATATCATCCCATACAAGTCTTAGCAGTGCACTGTACCCACGTAGATATCATCCCATACAAGCCTTAGCAGTGCACTGCACCCACGTAGATATCATCCCATACAAGTCTTAGCAGTGCACTGTACCCACGTAGATATCATCCCATACAAGTCTTAGCAGTGCACTGTACCCACGTAGATATCATCCCATACAAGTCTTAGCAGTGCACTGTACCCACGTAGATATCATCCCATACAAGCCTTAGCAGTGCACTGTACCCACGTAGATATCATCCCATACAAGTCTTAGCAGTGCACTGTACCCACGTAGATATCATCCCATACAAGTCTTAGCAGTGCACTGTACCCACGTAGATATCATCCCATACAAGTCTTAGCAGTGCACTGTACCCACGTAGATATCATCCCATACAAGTCTTAGCAGTGCACTGTACCCACGTAGATATCATCCCATACAAGCCTTAGCAGTGGACTGTACCCTCGTAGATATCATCCCATACAAGTCTTAGCAGTGCACTGTAGCCACGTAGATATCATCCCATACAAGTCTTAGCAGTGCACTGTACCCACGTAGATATCACCCCATACAAGTCTTAGCAGTGCACTGTACCCACGTAGATATCACCCCATACAAGTCTTAGCAGTGCACTGTACCCACGTAGATATCACCCCATACAAGTCTTAGCAGTGCACTGTACCCACGTAGATATCACCCCATACAAGTCTTAGCAGTGCACTGTACCCACGTAGATATCATCCCATACAAGTCTTAGCAGTGCACTGTACCCACGTAGATATCACCCCATACAAGTCTTAGCAGTGCACTGTACCCACGTAGATATCATCCCATACAAGTCTTAGCAGTGCACTGTACCCATGTAGATGTCATCCCATACAAGTCTTAGCAGTGCACTGTACCCACGTAGATATCATCCCATACAAGTCTTAGCAGTGCACTGTACCCACGTAGATATCATCCCATACAAATCTTAGCAGTGCACTGTACCGACGAAGATATCATTCCATACAAGCCTTAGCAGTGCACTGTACCCACGTAGATATCATCCCATACAAGCCTTAGTAGTGCACTGTACCCACGAAGATATCATCCCATACAAATCTTAGCAGTGCACTGTACCCACGTAGATATCATCCCATACAAGTCTTAGCAATGCACTGTACCGACGAAGATATCATCCCATACAAGCCTTAGCAGTGCACTGTACCCACGTAGATATCATCCCATACAAGTCTTAGCAGTGCACTGTACCCACGTAGATATCATCCCATACAAATCTTAGCAGTGCACTGTACCCACGTAGATATCATCCCATACAAGCCTTAGCAGTGCACTGTACCGACGTAGATATCATCCCATACAAGCCTTAGCAGTGTACTGTACCAATGTAGATATTTTCCCATACAAATCTTAGCAGTGCACTGTACCCACGTAGATATCATCCCATACAAGCCTTAGCAGTGCACTGTACCGACGTAGATATCATCCCATACAAGCCTTAGCAGTGTACTGTACCAATGTAGATATTTTCCCATACAAGTCTTAGCAGTGCACTGTACCCACGTAGATATCATCCCATACAAGTCTTAGCAATGCACTGTACCCACGTAGATATCATCCCATACAAATCTTAGCAGTGCACTGTACCGACGTAGATATCATCCCATACAAGCCTTAGCAGTGCACTGTACCCACGTAGATATTATCCCATACAAATCTTAGCAGTGCACTGTACCCACGTAGATATCATCCCATACAAGCCTTAGCAGTGCATTGTACCCACGAAGATATCATCCCATACAAGCCTTAGCAGTGCGCTGTACCCACGTAGATATCATCCCATACAAGCCTTAGCAGTGCACTGTACCCACGTAGATATCATCCCATACAAGTCTTAGCAGTGCACTGTACCCACGTCGATATCATCCAATACAAGTCTTTAATATGGCAGTGCACTGTACCGACGTAGAGGACAAACTATACCAGCAATTGCTCAGATGATGTTGAACTTCAGGGACAGTAGCCAATCTTACCTGTTGTTTGTTGATGGTGAAGGCGATGAAAGGGAGTTAGGTTTGTCCGCTTTGAATCAATTGACTGTTTTGCAGTGCGCAGATAACCTTTATATGGATGGAACCTTTTCATCATGTTCAGCGCAGTGGAATCAAATTAAATTATCCATGCCAGAGGAGTTTTGGAGACATACCGTACATCGTTTTGACTTTGACGTACCTGTGACGTCACGTGTTTTGTCAAGGACACACTGACCTGATGGAGTCGGATGTCGTAGAGACATAGTGGTTGTGAACATGGAATGGTGTACTTCGTTCCCGCGGATGTTGTAAATTGAGACAAAACGAATATATCGATTGATGTATTGACTTGTAAATAGTGTTGTGCTGTGTTAAGTTGAATAAATGTGTGAGTAAGTAAACGTGTAGTGGGCTGATTGAAATTGTATGTGCTTGGGGGTGTGGTTCATAGTAAAGAGCGATTGTTGAAAGATCTTGTGTGTAAAGGTGAGTTTGAGTTTGATTGAATGGGATGATGGGGGAATTTATATTATTCATGTTTTGAACTTTTGATACATTTTATTTATTTAATCACTGCTTTTGTTTTCATTCCATATCGTGACAGACTATATGGTTACAACTAGATTTGATGATGGTACATGATATCCCATCCCTATATGGAAGAACGAACACTTACATTCACTACAGTCGGAATAAAATGTTGACACATCCTTACCCTTTCATGTATGGTTATGTTGTCTGTGTCCGCCAAGATGCGCCAAATAGACCTCTATGCTTCCCCCTTGACGCTGTCTTTCGTGAGAAAGAATATCGACTCATCACATTATGGGATCAGCTTCAAGCACGCCAGAAAAACCATCATTTGTGAATGCTGTTGTTGTTTTGTTTCAAACTGAGCACTTAGTGAAAATGCAGTAATATATCAACGATACATTTTGACATGTAGTGCTATGTTTGTTATTTATCATCCAAAACTGGCTCCCAGAGTAGATACCACTTGTGTGAGATCAAGCAATATCTACATTGTAGATAACTATTTGTAGTAATATACTATGCTACATCTATCACAGATTAAGTTTATTTGTTATTATTTGCTTGTTAATGTGCAAAGGTACCTGTTGGCAAAGCCAATCATATCATACTTTGTGTTAACCTGTATAACCAATCTTCACATTCTGCCTACATCACAGTTTGCCTACACAGAAATAAAGGCAAATGTGGACACAAGTAAATACTTATATAATGGGTAAGGCCCTTGAGATTGATATTATTGATGTCTGAGATTAGTTTATTGTTTACCAAAAATGGTTTTGAAAAACAACCTTATCAGTGACGGTAGTAATCAGTGATTTCTCTGTTTATGTAAACATACGAAAAAGAAAAACTTGTTTTTAAAACAACATAGGTGTTAATGAATTAAATATTACACATTAGTAGCATACTCATATTTTGCAATTTGTGAAAGGAAGTAGACAATTAACAATGCTCATGTACTCCTAAATGCAGTGATAGTAACATTTGTGTTACTTTTTAAGCTGACAGAATGACGTTTGCATCACTAGACGTTGCCACTGCTACTGCTACTTCATAGCGTCAGATCGCTCCGGTTCTTCTTGCAGTCCCACAGACATTGGCAGATGTCGACTTTCAAGGATCCTGGACCGAAGCAGGAGATAGCAGACAGTTCCTATGATGACATCGACATCAAAATCCTGTTGTTTGGGACAGACGAGATGCTGGACAACAGGAGAGACAAAGTTTGTACATGGACGGGGCATTCTCTGCTGGCCTGTGGACCCACATATATGGGATGGTGATCCTGTGTCAGGCAATATGTATCCCGTGGTCATTTCTCTGCTCCCAAACTAGACACAAGACATCTGCACAATACACTTTACTCACTTCAAGGAAGCAGTGGCAGCCGTCTGTGGTGTAAAGCTTTCACCAGGGTTTGTCCAGACAGACTTTGAAGCTGCAGATATTGGTGTTGTTGAGACATTCTTCACCAGATGTAAAAGCCCAATCCTTCTCGCGCCAAGTTGTAGAGAAAGGCCTAGCTGCAGATGACTACACGACTGTTCCAGCAGTCAGAGACGTGGACCAGCAGTAACTTGCCACCGGAAGACGAACAACACTTTATTTGTTTGTGGATGCCGGTGGACACTCACATAACTTTTATGCAGCTGGACACATTGTGAAACAGTGTTAATGATAATGTGTACTGTACTTATTGGTCTCTGAAACCCAGTTTGATAAAACATTGTTTGTAAGTTTATATGTTATGATAAAATAGTAATAATACTGCAACTCAGTCTGTACACAAATCTATCAATACTATAGATCCACATCTTGAAAAGTCATGACAAACTATGGAGAAAGATGTTATGAAAATAGTGAATGTCATTGTCTTCTTTATAAAGATCCAGTGATGACTAATGACTAATTATGCATTAAATAGTAGTAACCAGACCGAATTATGTTGTTTTAAGAGTGAAGACAGATTGATATCAATCAAATCATATCAATCAAAACAGTTTATTGAGATATAGATAAAATGCGAACCAACCAAGGACACCCCCGTGATCTAACTGACAATGGTGTTTACATCAAAGAAGCCATGGTCTTAACGGGATTATGTTATTGTATTGGTAACGTTGTAAAAGGATTATACTATCACAATGTATGCTTAGCATGTATTGGAGGATGATAATGCTCATTTACCGTATATTCGCGTGTAATCGTATCATCAGGTAATGGTGCTATGGGCACACAATCATAAGTGATTAAGTCGTATCAACCAATCCTGAGTACTACTGTAAACAATTACCTGGTTTTTTTTTTATCTTTTTTGTTTTTTTTGTTTACATATGTATGCATTTGCACATATTTAGCTTTCCACGAGGCACATACATGACAATATGAATGTATTTTCATTCTAAATAGACATAATACATGCATTATTTTCACCCAAAGACATATTTTAACTGATTCTTTTCCCAGTCTCTTTGCAAACGAAGTGGTTTGACAAAGTATTTCTGTTAGCAAACGTATCAAATGTATCATTCCTCGCCGTTTTAAATTGCCCTCTGCAATGAATTTAAAGGTTTAAAGGATCATTTCGGTGAATATTTCATTATAAGTTTTCTTTGCAAAACAACAAAATGTTTAAAGGAGTATGATAATCAGGATCATAGATTGAAACTTGTTGTGGATGTTATTATTGATATTATTCTGATGATACATGTAAATAATGAACTTGTTCTTTTATATTCCAAATATTCATAATTCTAATCATAACGATGTTTGTGTCCCGTTCACTTTGCTGCTGAAGCTGGTTGAGGATCTGAGTAGTTCATGTTGGGTGCCATGCACACATAAGCATTGATAGGAAACTTACACATGTGACACATTCATCGATTGTCGCATGACTTTCTATATACTTTAACGACTCTATGTTCATCTTTTATGTAATGGAGAAGGCATGAGGAGATGTGGATTCGTTAAAAATAATCAACGAGCCCCGAAGGGGCGAGTTGATTATTTTTAACGAATCCACTGCTCCGAATGCATTCTCCATCTTAATCCATGTATGACGTCACGAAACATGCATACAAATGTGTGTGATCATTTTACATTTGAAACAATAAATTTCAATTATGGGACACCAAAATCAATTATTGTGCAAATTTCAGTGCTCATTGATCGGATATGGTACAAGTAGCTGCGACCCTCATGAAATGGATTCATCCACGCACGTGCAGCGCAAAACCTCCACGCGAAGCGATGTGATTGACAGCTAAAAATCTGCCTTTTCATGCCTTCCGTGCATTACAAGTCTTGAATAGAACGCGGGATTCTTACTGACAAACAATCCCAAGGTTTCTAACAGCGTCTCGTGGCCTAGTGGTTTGAAGCGCTGACTACCAAGCGAAGGGTTGCATGTTCGATTCATGTGCATACATTACAACAATTAATTTGTCTATAGTTGTCTAAATATTTTAAGATCCTATCCTATACACCAAGACAAAATACATCAGTCTTGAAAAATGTTCCATTACTGAAAATGTCTAAACCTAACAACCCTCCTGACTGGGACAGTCAACGACCAGTAGATTCCTAAATTATAATCAACTGATAACACAATAGAGCGACACCATGACCATGGATTAACTTGCATGAATTCACGAACCTAATTTCCCCAAACCTTCTTATCGAGGGTATCTACATGTATCAAGCATTGCTCCGTGTATCAGAAGACTCTAGGCCCTCCACACCACAACTCAATTCCCTTGGCGTTGATGCTAACCTATACAGACGGACCACCGTATCACTGTAGCAGCGCAGCGTGCAGGGACATGGGTCGGAGCAATTAGCAACTTAACAGACCACTCACATCAGTCTGTCTGTATCTCCCATTACACGCATACCAAGGGTTTCAACATAATCATACTTCAAATATACACCAGAAAGTTCCCTTTCAATGCAAGTGATTCATGACTTAACTATTGTCGAACTGAAACATTATCTTAATATTACCTTCCCTGTCTGCTTTATTGCCAGACCATGGAGACTACACATGTGGAGAAAAAATTAATCGTCTAAGATGTCGGTATATTGTGTTGAAGTGCTCTAAACGCTGATTTGTGCATTATAATTATTGTGTCGATATCTAAGTTGGCATGAGAGAACAAAATTGAATAAATGTTTAACATGCCTAATTCATTTTTAAATAATTTAATTTGATATCATAACTATCTTCATATTCAATTTGCCCAGTGCAAGTGTAATTAATGATTATAATGTCATGCAAAGGTTCAGAAAAGTATTGTGTATATGTCATAGTTACCATGCCATGGGTTACCGAACCTCTAAACGCTCCGAAATATTTTTTTGATATAATTGATATAAAGAAACTAATGTTTCTACAGTAGCAAGTGTATGGTGTGAAAGACAGGAGCTTCCTCTACAGTAGCAAAACAATACTCCAGTGGTCAAACATTTGGCTCTGGTCGTGTGCAGAAGAATATGTAAGGGCATACCAACCATAATCAAATCAAGTCACATCTCATGCAAAAGCTGCAACATAATATTCTCTTCTCCATGTCACCCGTTATACCAAATATAGGTTATAGAATTGTCTTCAGGTGACAACACATTATTCTTTCTGCTGGCAAAACAAAACCATTGTGAAGTACCAAATGATCGAAGCCCTTTTCTCTGAATTTGCAATGTGGAGATGTATCGCATGTTATCGAGAGGGTTGTTCTGGGAGGGAGGGACCGGGAGGAGAGGGATAATCTCACCAAGTGACGTATATATCCCGCAGGACATCCCTGCTCATCCTGTATAAAATACAGTAAATTCCCTCTCATCCTGTTAAATGTTCATCCTCTGCTCATGGGCAACTGTACCGAATACCAGCAGAGAATATGAATTACTTTTCTTCATGTTGTGACCCTTGTTGAAAAGAAAATTAATGTATATTTCTCTTGATAATAGTTACTTTCGTGCTATTTTCACATTTAATTGGATGATAGTTCTGTGGTGAAACTGGACACCCATCCGTCCATGGAAGTGCCTGCCTAAAAGCCTGAGAGTGTTACAGCTACACGATATCAGTCCTCAGATCAATACTCTATCTCTTCATTGGCTATATCCTACCTTGCGAACTACAATTGGTATTCCACTGATACACACAGGGTAACTCAGAATTGTTATCTTTAAACTAAAAGGGTTCTAACTATCAATATGAAGCACGGTGGAATTCTGAACTCTTCGCGCTGTTCTTGACTTGCTGATAAGATAAGATAAGATAAGAAGATAATAATACCCACAAGTCTCCTTTAACGACCTTTTCACCATTGATAAATTAGACGAGAATAACAGGAAATTGCAAGAACATATTTCATTTTACACCAATAAGCAAGTAAAAGATTACTTAGGTCTTCACGGTGAAAACTTGAATAATCCTACATTTCAGAATATATCCAACTTCAAGATGTTATTGCCTGATTTATTGCTTCTATCGACCGAGGATGTAAGGAAGGATCTTCCAATATTTAATCTAAGACCGCCCTGCTTCAAACAGTTTATCAAACTAAAGCAACGATCACTAACAACAAGTAAATAAATGCATTAAATAAAACACAATAAAGAGAAAAGGAATACGGGAATAATGTTTTTGAATATATAAAGTAGGAACGTGTGTCTTGATGTAAATTCGTACTATCTTAGTATGACTGACAACAGTTAATGTACATATTCACAGAACGGTTTGTTGTATGTTTTATGAAGTTTTTGTGACATTTAAATATTCGTTCATAATCAATAAACATAGTGCACGTGCAACACGTATCCCACACTGCATTCTCACTAGGAAGGTAAAGGAAGTTTAATTCTTCAGTTACCCATAACAACAAAAATAGTTTAATCACCAATATGAGTTTGGCGGATATTACGCTGGAAAGAACTGAACCAACAAATACACATAGCTTCTGATAAACCTCGCAATGCTGAGTATGATAGTTTAGCATATATGACAATAAATTAACTAGTTTGAAACATAAATTGTTTCAATGAAAACTGGTAAATTATTGATATATCTCAAATAAGGAATAAGAAGTTCAAGTTACCTACAAAGGGACAGTCCGAGCGACAGTCCTAGTAAGAATCCACAAAATAATACTTTCACTGTGCACAATAGATGATGCGTCACTTGGAAATGTTATCAATTTAAATTAAATAATTGGTTTCATTTCATTTCACTCAGAATAAGTAAGATGTAAGTCAGTTCAACCATAATTTCCTCGTTGCATCGGACACTCGCAGACAAAGTGTCCTTGTATCTCCCTATAAACTCGGAAACTATGGTAGTTAATATTCCATAGAATATGCTGCGTTGGGTGATGATCTACTGTAATAATCCCTCTGAAGAAGAGGCTGATATCCGGTGTATCTAGTGTGTATATATGTCAGCACAATATCACAGATAAACAGTATGACAGATAAACCTTATGACATTTCTTCACTCTGACTGTCCAGTAAATATAGTACACGTACTTGAAGGAAGCAAATTCCATCATCAAATGGAAACCTTAAAGTTTTTTGTTTGCAAAAACGTAGCGTGTAGCCACAAGAGTGATTGTTCACTGTAAATTGAACCGAAAAAAGTGAATGACAATGCACTAAACTCCCTTCGGGATGTACTTGAGTGGGGATTTATGAAAATTACCAACACTCTCTTACTGTCCACATCTCAAACTTCTTGAAGACAAGATCGAATCTGATATTTTGCCATTTTATAAGGACTTTGCAAGATGCACTTACAAGTGTTGACAGAATCTAACAATTTTGTTTAAAAAATAGTAAGAGTGAAAGACAGGTATTGAATATTCGAATTTAAATTTCAACTCATTTTGGAAGAAGTTTTATGTGTAATTGTACCTACATGTACACATGTTCTCTTTAGATGCTCATGGTATCCAAACATCGCAAAAACTCCCATCTATCATGAGCGTTCCTTGATCAGCAGTTTACACTTTATCAATCGTGAAATGTGTTTCATTATTTAATCCAGTCAAATTAGATTAAATAAATAACTGCCATTGGCAGTTAAGCTTCCTGAACATTTTCTAAAAGTACAGCATATCAAATTCATATTAAACGACAAAACAAAAGAATTATGTCAAAGATTCACCTATCAGATATCCTTCTAAAATCAGATTGTTTAAAACTTAAGGAAAAGGAAGTAAATATACTATAAACATCAGCATTAACAAAAATGACATGAACATATGTTCTTTTGTAGCTATACTAAAATGGGAAGATAACATTATCAATAATAAAAAAAACTTCAAACATGTACATTTACATGTGATCTATTGGTGAATTGTAGTTTAATTACAAGTATCATAATTCGTGCAAGCAAAACATACTTACACCCTTGTCTTTATTTGAGGTGACCATGAAATATTTCCCTTTCCCTTTTGGGGGCGGGATAACGCAGTGGTTTCGGCTTCGGAACAAGAGGTTCGAGGTTCGCATCTTGCCAGGGCTCGGTAACTTTGTTTGCTGTAGAGAACGGTTCTTCATGCAGTAAGGTTTGGGTGCACTAAATACCAGCGCAGTACCACCGATGGTTCGCTAGTTCCATCCGATGCTTACTGGTTTCGCCGGCATAGCCATAATGGTGTTCCGGGCTTTCACCCTGCAATACTACTAGCAGTCGTGATATAAGTGAAATACTATTGAAAACGGCCTTAAACTCAAAATAACCTCACCTCACCTTTCCCTTTTCAATGACATGGTTATGGTTGAACTTTCAGTAAACGTTACTGAGAGACGAATCTGCCTTCATCCACAAGTGAGTGATACGTGACCTCCTCAACAATGTACCGTATTTGATCCGGACAAACGTTCTTCATTGAGAAATATGTTCCAGATTTGTGGTGCAACATCAACTAAACCACTCATCCATGCTTTACAGTGGGAGATAATATCTGATTGAACTTTTGATTAAAGATATGTTAGGACGATAATGTATCTTGGCCTGATGCTCTAATCTCTATGTGGATGAATATTCGACATTGGCTGTCTTCGACAACTGTTCAAAAGTAATTATCCTTTTGACTACAACAAGGGGGGGGGGGGGGGGGGGGTTGTGTTGTTTGAGGTAGAGGAGGACGACTACGGGGTTATAATATGGGACGGTGAAGGTGACATCCGACTTTCTGAACATGCAAAGTGGTTGGAAAGGGGTTGTGGGTTATGATGAATTCAATTATTAACAGACTGAGGTGAATCAATGAATGTGGAGGATTTCACCAAGTGGAAGGTTAGTGAACAGATCTTCATCATGTAGCTAACCCTTGTCCAAGTTAGGCGAACGTCACAGTCACTTATGAAGGCTTTGCCTTCTTTGCTTAATGGAGATATAAATGGTGTACAGAGCTACAAAAAGGATCAAAAATCTGTTTTTACGGTATTTTTCTTTTTCTTTTTACAGTTTAACGGACATACAGAGAGTCTCAATTGAATACTTTAAGATTGTTGAACACCGATCCACTTATCTCAATATTCTCATGAAGTGGTATTCAGAGTTATCCTAAAATCTACAAATACTTTTAGTAATTACTGTTTTAAGGATTATTTTGCTTCACTTGCGTATGAAGTGCCTAGCAAATGCAGTGAGATATTGCATAACAGTTAAAATTATTATTTTCCTTTAAATCGATAAAGAACAATGGTATATGTTTATACATAAGTGCAAACGAAACTCAACTCTTAAACTTAACTTATTTACATAGTACCAGAACACTCCAGTGCTCACAGTAATTTTAAAGTTCACCCTCCCGGAGACGAGGAACAAATGTCAGATATTTGGTTTCAGCTGTGGTTCAGTCATAACTCCTCTGCAGGTAGGAGCTCGAATAATTTGAGTACGCGTATAGCTGCGAAGCTATTTTCTGAATATAATATATCTGGCAGCACTGAAAGTTTCTTTCGAACCAACCATTTGGAACGATATGTCCCGACAATAAGATAAATGTCTAATCTTTGAACTGAGTTAAAGTGAGCAACCCAATATAGTGTATACACTGACATCAATAAACGTAAGCCCCCTAAATTGAGAATTGACCAAGGAACAGGGTCTATATATTTAAAAAAAGTGTTAGACACTTTATTTACTTCATTATTGTTAATGTTCAAACTGAATACACACGATTGTGATGCTTATTCTCTGGTCCTCGTTCTCTCAGTGATTCCCCGTCGTCGACAAATTTCATTATATAAGTTATTAGACTCCGATGTTAATATCGAACAACGATTTAAGACAAAGATATTAGTTTATTGTATGATATGATGTTTCCAACAGTATTTCGACATTTACAGCGACCTGGTATTTATTACTGTAAGTGAAGACGTGACTTTTGCAAATGCATTGCTTAAGGTAATAAGCTTTGAATTGAAAATAGTTATAAACTTCCTAACCTTAACCAGGGTTGGTGTAATAATAACATGCTAAAATTTGATTCCCACACCATTATGCTATGGACAAATTATTGTATATTGTGGTCACATGCAGATATCTGCAAATTTTTAGCATCTATACAATTGCAGTATTACAGCTGAAGTGTGTCAGTTTTAAATGCAATGTTATAGAGACAAGGTAATAGCCGTAAGTTCGCTTCCTCCATTATGTCACTGACAGGATTATTGTTAAACAGTGGTTGACGTCTCTAGATATGAAACATATCTCCTCCTTTGCTTGAACGTGCTGATGAACAATTGTTTATTTACCTAACTGCTGATTTAACTAACCGTAATATAAAAGCAATAACTCACGAACCTCTACGGTCCAGCTAGCATCTCCAGAATCATCGTAGCATTTTGATATATTTATAAGATAATGTAGTTCTGGATTTCGGCAATAAGCTTGTCTGAGCAACCATGTTCAATACGATAGAACTCGGTTAGTAGTAAACATTTAGCTTTTGTGAATGAACAAAAAGCCATTTCGTAACACAATTTTACAAACTTTGGAATGTATCTTTTCTGTGTTATGGCGATACATTGTTCCTCGAAGTCCTGCCCGTACCATAGGATAGATGAATTTGTCGATTACATACCTTAAAAGCTAAGTCTGACAGTTCTGATTTCATATGAGTTTATTTGACTACAGAGCCTGGTTCGTCATTTAATAATAGGTTACTAATTTATTACTTTATTTAATTACGGCGTTTGATTTTGTTAAGAAACCAGAAAACCGATGTTTGGGAACTCAATAATGCGCCACCAAACAAGGACGGAAGGTTGAAAAGTGATGCCTTATCATTTTACATGAAACATCATAATATATGTTCTGATGGTTTCACATCTCACAATAGTGAACGGAATACTCAGTTCTCTCGATGCCGATCACATAGCATATCAATATGTAGCTGCAACATACGATAACAGACAAAGAGCAATAAAGTGTGACATATTGCTGTCCAAGAGCAATGCATACTCGAAAATCCGATTGGATTCCTACAGGTTTTGTTGGTAAAAATGTACACTATAGAGTGATGGTACATTGTCAATTGAAAGAAAAAAGTCAAAGGCAGTGCAATTATATATATTAAACTCCCTCTGGGATGCACTAAAAGTGAGTTTCTTGAAATTGCGTTTACCGTGTTACCTGAAGGCAATGTCGAATTGGTTTGCTGTCATCTGGAAAGGGCCTTTGACATTCTTACAAATTAGGGCAAAAGTTTTAATTGTTATTGCAAGTAATCAATCGGGTTGAAAACAAAAACATTTTTACTTCAACTTAACGTTAAACTCGGTATGGAATTAACATTTTGTTTATTGCACACTAGAGAAATTTGGGTAGAAGATAATGAATCCACAATATCATATTCTACATATAGCTAGTGCCTACAGCTCTCTTGATTCTGTCATTACAAACCAAGCTCTCGCTTTTACATGGTGTGTTTCTCCGATGAGTTTCTCCTCATGAAACGAGTCCGGAATAATCTCAGTGATCGATCAATTTCTCGCTCTTGTAATCGCAGTCTATTAATGTCATGTCATTTCAGTTGGTTCGTGTTTTGCTGTAAAGCGTGTCGTAACACAAATATACAAAATGAAAATGACAATTAGAGAGTTAGCTCATAAAACACTTCAAAACTAATTTAAATATTTTGAAAATGTTTTTCTTTTTTAAATTTAACTTATACAAAAATTAAGGAGTAACATTGCTACTCCCTATCAAACAACGTGAAACGTTTGTGTTAACTATCTCACAAATTCTAAATGTATTTTACAATACCTAGTGTCAATCCGTCCAAACAGAGGTGAGGTGAGTTGGGGTTTAACGCCGCTTTCAATAGTATTTCACTTATATCGGGGCTGCTAGTATTATGGCAGGGAGAAAGCCCGCAACGCCATGTGGCTATGCCTTGCGGTGAAACATGCGAGCATCGACTGGAACTAGCGAAACATGGGTGATACTACGCTGAAATTCAGTGTAGCATTGCACCCACGTTCAGACAGACAGTATTTACGTAGTATTATTAATTTGTAATGAAATCTTTTCAGTTTCCTTTGAAAATGCCAGTTATATTTTCAAATGACTTAATAGAAGAGTTTGTCTTCCCCTTTTAAGTAGTGAGGAAAGTGACACGTGACCTACTGTAATGTACCGTGATACACAAATGTATATCCTTGCTGTAGACAAACTGACCTCAAACAATGTCAACGAGAGACCCGTTTAATCAGTCATACCTGTGTGGAGGAGCATCATATGAAACGCTCTCTCAGACTTCTCTATTGATGTAGAAAATCTAATGATATTACCCATACGGGTTCGGATACACAGGTGATTATTTTTGTGATATTCGCACATGTGCTCTTTAGTGATTCTCAACGCTGATTGGTCAGTAGTCAGAGATTGACACGACGATTGATTGACGGTACTACTTTCTTGTTTCATTGATAAATAGAACGTGCCGAACTCGGTCACACATCTCGATTAAAATAAAAACAGAGATCAAGAATATGAAAATGTTTAGTTTGTTATCAAACGTTCTAAATACGAAATTATAATAGGTGTATTCATCCTTATTGTCATCATAACTCTAATTGACAAGTTATTGACGATTATGTTTTAAAATTTCAACGGCTTTGCGTTGTCGTCGTTGTTTGTAAACAAACATGGCTACCAACAGAGCAAAACCATAAACAGTTCAGGACACGAGAATGTTCAAACCATAAATATTTAGATATATCTAATCATCAACGAGAGACAACATCAGAAAATATTGAACAACCGAACCTATACACTATTCTTGTTGGTCCTGAATCTGACTGAAAGTGTGCATATCAAACCTGTCGTATGGGGCTGCAGTTCAATCAAGCCACGATCGAAAGAATCTTTCACTAGGGCGTCCATTTGCATGCAGTGTATCTATTCGGCATTCACTACGATAAATATTTCCATAGGTACACACTATTCCCGGGTCTAATGTTCCGTTTTTGTTTTCGTTTACTTCATCTCGATCGACTTCACCTTAAGAAAAAGAGTTATCGTTCTTTGTTGTGTATCTACGGTCGACATGACGTTCAAACCACATTCCTGAGACGAATTGTTGGTCAAACTTCAGATTTGTTGACCCTTTTGGCGTACAAACTTCATTCTATGCATTCGTTGTAGATTCTTCTTGTGGGCATTACTACTTTTAACTTTTAACTTAATTTTACAGGTTTTTCCAATTTTCGATTCAACGCTTTATGCTGTTCATTCCCTCATTCATACTATGGGTACTGCAGCAAAGCATAATGATAATTAAAATAATTTGAGGTTGAACGTACATCTTTTTATAATGTAAATGTGAGTCATAAATGGAAACTATGTTATGTGTTATCCAAAAAGACTAACAATATAAGTTTCTCGTCGTTTTATTGAAGAACTTTCTTTTATAGTGTTGGACCATTGGAGATGTTCGGTGTAACACGCGCATGAATACAAATCAGCTGACCAATGTCACTTATTACAGTCTCAAAAACGAAACGTTTATCGTTCGTAGATGTGTATTTTGATTGAATGTAATGGGTAATATATAGAATAACCAACTCGGTACGAGTGATTACGGGAAATATATGCACTCGTCGAATTAAAGTAGAATTTTTTAATCAATACTTGTGGCAGTTGCAAACGATTTTTATAAAATAACACGAGAAAATAAACTGCAAAATGAATTTAAAAGAAATCGAACTTGATGAACATCGAAGGTACACTCAATGTGTTCATCATTTGGATGCCAACGTCCGAATAAAACAATCTCCATGTAAAACAGTTGAATGAGATCATCAAAATATCTAAATATATCTAACTTGTCTATGTTGGTGCAAACATTTGATATTTATTAAGTGATAAATCACAGAATTGAATGCAGTTGTCAATGACTTGAACATGCATGGGCGCTGTGTGGCTGACCCCACTTAAGATAACAGCATAACATTCACATAGTCCAACTCCTTGCAGTAAATCTGTTTCAACAGTTGGAAATAATCAATGGATGTGGTCTTTTCTCAATCTGTAGTGATAAACACATAAAGATAAACGTGGTTGTACAGATTGAGTTTACTGAGTAAACATTGCTTCATTTTATCAGATAAGAAATGCAACTTCCTTTACATTGAGTTTTAATAAGTCTTCCTGAATGATTTTATTGCTCATATCCATTTCGACAGCTACCAACAATCTCCAACATGTGATTGCCAAGAAAACATCATGTGCAAGTCCTGACAGAACAGTCTGCAAATCATGCCAGACTGATGGTCATTGATAGCAAGTGACTTACTTGATGAGAATCTGGATACCGTTCCGCTTACCGATCTTAGTCCTAACATCAATCTTAGCCAATAATAGAAGATAGGTTTATGATTGATCCCAGTGCTAAGATGCGTTAGTGGAAGGACTCCTTGATCGGAAGAAACCATGGTTACCATTTGTTTGTAATGATAAGATAACAATACGTGTACGAGAAAATCATCAGGATTATTTAACATATAGTTTTGTTCACGTCTTGACTGTGGAACAAATAGTACATTCGTTACATGTATATCATATTTATCTACCAATATATTACCTAACATATGAATAAATGGGGGGAAATGATTTCTCCTCATACATTTAGTGTTGAATAGAATTTAAAATGTGCATTTAATGTGAACAGATGAGAGTTACTTAACTTAAATCTAAAAGTGTACAGGTATTTCTCCAAATATGTGTAATAAGCACTCTGAAGTCATTTCTTCAAGAATATGATCTTGTTATTTTTTTAAAAGTTGAAATACTGTTTAATTTTTATTATTTATTCTCGTGGCGTTCCTCAAGGCTCGGTGTTGGGCCCTGTACTATTCACACTGTACATCAAGGAGCTTGGTACGATCATTGAGAACCATCATATCAATCGTCATCAATATGCAGACGATGTCCAGTTGTACAAGTTCTTCACCCCGGAGACAGCTTCTGCACATACTGCGCTGGAGAATATGACAGTGTGCTGTAATGACATACAGTCATGGATGTTCAACAACAAGTTGAAGCTCAACAGTGATAAAACTGAGTGTCTGATTGTTGGTACATCTCAGAACCTGTCAAGACCTGTTTCACAGCCCTGAAGAATATCAGCAGCATTCGGCAGTATCTGACAAAGGAATCATGTATTACACTTCTGCTGTCATTAGCCATCTCCAGGCTTGACTATTGTAATAGTCTGCTTGTCGGCGCTACCAACTGTCAGCTCAACATATATATATATATATAGAAAAGAGTAAACATCAGATGGGTTTGACTGGATCAATCTTCTTTAATACGATGAGCTCATTTCGTATACATACTTGAAAAGACCGATATACTGGTCGAAATGAGCTCATCGTATTAAAGAAAATTGATCCAGTCAAACCCATCTGATGTTTACTCTTTTCTATATATAACCTTACTTCACGTGAGAAACGACTCATTTTTATTTATATATATATATATATATATATATATATATATATATATATATAAATGTAGAATCGTTATTGTATAACCACAGTTACAGAATAGCTAAGGTGAAACGTCAGAGTCAGTCATAGGATACACTTAACATGTTTAGGATTAAGGTGAATACATTATTCTACATTGTACATCCATGTATTAATTAAGCTACACCATATTTACTTGTGCACAGATAAGGAAGTTCAGTAATGTACTTTAACATTTACCTTTTTTAAACACTTCAGACGGTTAATGAACAAAAACACCACATTCAGCTGAATCTTTTAAGCAATAAAATTCTGTTAATGAACTATAAATGTTAACCTTTCTTAATCTGCTTTAACAAGATTGGAATGATTTGATTGTGTTTTAATGCACTTGTGCCTTTGCTTTTTTCTTCGGAAATTATGTTTAAATTAACCAAAATTACCTTAAATAGTTCGTGATATTGCCAATGCGGCGTTAAACAAACACATGATGTCAATATTCCAAACAAATACCAGATTCGAAATACAAATATCCACATCGGTCATACCAGTGTATCCTGATCATATCCAAATAAGACATCAGATGAACCGGCTCTGTGTATTTGCCAAGACACTGAACAACTCTGTGGTCGAGGGTTGCTTAACTCAAAGAAAACATAATCAAAGATTGTTATCTCACCACAACTGAAGTTGGCGGGTGATGTAGATATAAGTTCCGTCTGTCAGTCGCCCGTCCGTGCGGACGTGCTTTCCTTTAAACCTTATAATTATATTTTCATCAATGTTTGTAGATGTATAAGCAAGCAGGCTAGACATGCCTTCTGGTGTTTTCACCTTTAGATTTTTTATTCTCAAAAGCAGTCAAGTATGAATGAATCCATTTCTGTTGAGCTTTTAAAGGCTATACTCAAAATGTATTTGATGTCTTTATGCACTACGACCCGAATTATTCCGAACCATCACGAAACGGAAATTTGGCACATTCGCCATTCGTTAACATTTTTTTGTTTGTTAACAAAATTCCACTTATCATCTACGAATTGCTAGTATCGTAGATGCTTTGTAAACTACTCGTAATTAAATCGTGTAGTCCGTATCAACTTCGAAAAACGATTCTTGGGTTGTCTGAATTATCTACGAATCACCTACGAATGTCCTGAATTAAGATCTACCTGAGGTTCCAGGAATTATTTAACATATTAAATAACGATGATGAATTAAATACAATTCTCTACAAACATTAACTTGTCAATATTTAACATTGCAGACAGAAGTAATTACATGACTACCCTATAACCAGATACTTGTTTCTGTGATTATATATGTTACACAAAGTGTGTTTAGCAGGATCACGTGGTTGATATTTGATTTAGACCTCATATGTCAAGATGGGACGTGAAGTGAGTATTTATCGTTTTATGAATGAGTTTTTGGAATGATTCATGAAAGGTATTGATATATAAATGTAAATGTTTTGACTTTGAGAACTCCAAAGCTATTTTAGGTTAATTATAGTTTCATGTAATACCTTCCATAAATGTAATAATTTGAAGGTATGAGCTGATGCTGCGCATATGCCTAAACTAAGGGTCAATTTACATGTATACTAGTTATGTGACCTATTAAACAATACCAACCCAAATTTGTGTTATTGTCAAAATTCCAAAACTTACGTTTGACACTGACAAGAATTAGCTTCTAAATAGGACTTGAAACAATCAGCTATTCTTTTATTATGGTATTTGGATGTGATGTTTCTCACGATATTTGAAGGTTAAACTTTATTTATAACGATCTTTTTAGTTTACCTTAGTATTGTCTTAGGTCAGTCTGTTTAAAATTAACCTTTTTCCGATTAATAAAGGTTCAAAACAGTGTGACTGCACGGACGTTGTTCATGTCATTTTGTGATGCACGGACATCATGAAAGTCATGTTGGCAAGCTGTTTTTCTAACTTCACGTGCTGCACACAATGAAAAGCTCGTGGTTGCATGGAGGTTGGTCTAATGTTTCAAACGAGAATCTATATCCGTGCTTAAAGGTCTAGTCGGGGCGAAATGAGGGTGAGTTGTATCATAGAGTTACATCATAGAATTGTATCATAGTACACTGAATAATTTCCTGTTTATTTTATTTGATAATTTTATCTTAAAAATCTGTGAAATATGTAAAAGAGCATATTCACATATCAACACGATGCTGAAGTGTGTTATATTTATACAAATGTGTTTGCTTGGGGGATGAGCTGATTGTGTTTACCAGACTGACATCTTTTATCTCTTTTCCAACAACACATGTCTCAATCTCATTAAAATCAGATCATTGATTTGTTCCCTTGGCTTATTTGCCTCTCATTAATGAGATTGTATTAATGTTAGTGTACTTTGTATTGAGGAATTACATGATAATCTTTCTCATTGGTGTTAGGTGTCATGTCGTGAGTTTTGATCGAAAACTAGACACCCTTACATAGCTGGCAACAATTGATCCAATGTAAGTTTGGAAACTTATCTTAAACAGAAAAGATGGCAAATTTGGAATGTTAGTGTCGAACAGGTTCTATAAGAAGTATATATGTATATAGGACGTGTCATGTCGGCTTCTTTGCATGTATAAACGCCGTTGAGATTTCATTAGAAAATTAGCATTGTCCTCATTGAATTTGATATAAGGAGATGAAGATGCAAGCCAAGAAAGAAAATTTGAATTTAAATGTAAATCAGCATACGCATTTCTTGAAACAAAGCCAGATTAATGCCATTGAGTAAAGAAAAAGGATTCACAATGTTAATGTATGTTGCCACATACCAAATGAAACAGCGACAGTGAGCAACTATCTAAGTTTGATTGCTTCATCAAGTTGAAAAGGTTTGAGATAAAAAAAACACAACAACTGTTAGTGGATAGAAAAACACACGTAAACGTCTACATTGAATTGTTCCCTGGAGGGCATAATCAGACACGCCATTACACACACAAATGTAACTGTTCTTCTGAAGTATCGCTTCTTAACCCCTTCACCCCTACATTCCTCTACAGAAGCCAGAAATCGTATTAGCGTTTTGGTTTCCTAGTGGTGAAAGGGTTAACTCTCTGTCTCTCTCCCTATCTGTCAGTCTCTGTCTCTCTGTCAGTCTCTGTCTCTCCCTCCCTCTCCAATGTTTATACAACATGCCAGTTAACTACATGTTAGTTAGCATCAGGGAATAACACCGTGACAAACAACACCTGTAGAACAAATCCCAGATCATGATGTAAATGAGGTAAAAAAGTAAATCTATGAATCGTGAGACTAAACTCACATCACACTATTAATTGCTCATCTGAGCCAGCCATCACCTAATCGAATTATCACCATCCATCCTATCACATGTGTGCTGGGAGAGCCAGACGCTGGAATGATTGCATGTTAAACTTGCCTTGTTAGATGGATAACAAGCTGTAACGATTATATTACACGTGATGAAACATGACTATATGCTGTTAAATACAAAAATACATGTTGGTGTGGCGATGAGATAACAAAGACATCAAGTTTAAATATTTCTTTCTTACCTCATTAACGATACCAAATAGCGTTTCATTTGTCTGGTAGTTTACTTACGTTACCAGTCTTTTTCATGCACCAAAAAAAATGTTTCAGTCAATACGTATAGTATATAACAGTAGCAGCCCATATGAACAAGAAGCACACACGTATAAACTGGAGAATACTTATAAAGGATAACTTCTGAAAATAATATCGACTTCCCATTTCAGTGAGTTATAAATACATTTTCTTTCAACTTGATTGGTATTTTTAAATATGTGTGCACGCTGATTGCATAGTCGGTATCATCAATCTGTTAAAACAGAGATTTATACCCGACTGTTAATTTGTAGTGGTAATAAAAGGTTCCAATGCCTTTGAATACCAGGTTTATGGTAAACCTGTCAGCAAGTTACCTCAGGACAAGGATCTGCCCTCATCCACAAACGAGTGATGGAAGTGACATGTGACCTCCTCAATGATGCATCTTGGAATATTTTTGTGACAGAGAAACATCCTGCAATGAGAAAAATGCCCAAGCTCTAATATAAAAGCTATGTCTTTTTAAGTTTCTGTCTTAGGCAAAGACGATGAGAGATTTATAAAGTAAAGTTAACGGTGTTTTAGTTTTGATCAAAATGAATGTTCATAGTAAACAATACTTGTTTTACTCTTTTGAGAAAACATATTCATATATGAGAGTCACCTGTCATTTGGCTAACCGTATTTTAATCTGTTAATACTTGATTAAACTGGCATTATAATATTGTAAACCAGGTAGTTAATTTTTCTTTATCAAATAACCAAACTCATATTAAATCCACCACCGACTTGGAAATCTGATAACTCTGTATGCAAAAAGGTACTCTATGCACACAAGCCTGGTTTTATATTGAACATGGAAAATATCAACTGTGAGGTATGAGATTCCTTTAAAGTTTTACTTAAATTTGTGTGTGTTTTTTTTCTGTGAAAAATATCAATTGCATGTTTTCATTCTTAAAATTATCATTTCATAACATGCTGCTAATGCATGACGTTACATGTTTGTCCTTACTATTGTGAGTTGTCAGAAGATTGAGATTGAGATGTTGTTTTCAGTATTTGAACTTGTGGAACTCACTTGACTTGATGATTAAGTTAATTTTCCTCTGTGACAAAGAACGTTAGATTCAGGATGGCAGCATTCTCTCGATATAGCCGAGTTTCAATTACGTCTACCAAAAGGACTTGAGTCGTTACTTATGAACTCAAACACATCAACTTCATCATTATCATCCTTATATTTCCCTTCTTTTGGAGATCTCTGAAACACCACAAGGACAGTGGGGAGACATTAACAATGTTTGTGAAGGGTAAGACCTAGAATTATCAACCTACTAGCAATATAATGTGATACTAAGCCATATCACCCCGGACGAGGAACTTACAACATTGTAAGTCCAGGAGGCTAAAAAAAGACATACAATGAGTGTAAACCCTGATATATTTGCTAAGATGATGGCTTGAAAGTAAAGATCTGAAAAAACTAACTTTGACTAATTTTGAAATATTTCTCAAATTTATGACACAGCAAATGTTTTGAAGAAAGTACTCTTATCCACTAACACCTGTAGTACGTGAGCTAGCGCTTTAGTCTACTGCGGCAACGAGGCAGATGAAATTCCACAGTACAAAAGCAACTCATTTAGCGCGGTTGTTAAAAGGGTGATTTCAAGTTCAAAACAAGGATTTTTAAACGTCTCTTTTTACCAGGGATCCTCAATACAACGTGATAACAATTAAAAAGCCTGTTAAAAACTCAAAAACGGTTAATAATATGGAGAAACCATATGGAGAGGTTGTAGACGCTGATAGTCAGGGTCCACAACCTTACCATATCCTCAGTATCATGGTTTCTCCTTGTAGTATTAGTCGATTTATTTGGAAGTAGAATAATGTGATTAGGAACAATAAATTACATCTTCTCTCTGGTAGACGACCATGACGTTCATCACACACAAGTCCATATGATAGGATATGAATCTTGCATGCTGATACAGTGTTCGGTGGAATCACAACCCAGAGCTAAGCATTATGTGTATCAGAATTCAAGTAGTCACTTTTTGGCAGGTGTCGACACCGTTACTGCTCAAAGAACTTGTTGAGAATTTGGATGTCTGTCATGATTAAGGTGGTTGCTCCGCATATCCGCAAGTTGTATATGTACAGCATATTGACAATGTGTGGAATGAAACCTTTCTAAAAGTAGTTTCCAGTTGAAAGTATCTATGCAGTCGTCTATAAACAGTTTCTGGAGGATAGTTAGCATAGTCTATGAAAGAACACCAGTTGTCGTTTGTGTATAGCTTCAGTGATGTGTTGCCAATTGATCATGCTCATGTTAGTTCTTGTTCGTATCGGGAACCCTTGAAGTGGTTTGGCCCTGTAATACTAAGTCTGGTGATAGATAGAGGGCACGTGAGCATAAGGCCAGCAGTGTGACGTCATCAGCTAATCTTATGATCCATGACAACCACAGTGGTGAACATATAGAAGCCGTGCAAAGAGTTCATCTATGAATATGAGGTAGAGGACTGTGGACAGGACTGAGGATCTCAATTCCGTGGAAGTATTGAATAGAAGCTATTTGAACTTGTGGAGTTCATTGAAGAATCTCTCCATACACACAGCTACACCATACAAGGTAACAAGGAACCAAACTTAACAGGGAATACTTCATTATGTGACAGCCGGCTGTTATTGTAGATGTTGACTTGATGATTCAGGTTAATTTTACTTTGTGTAAAAGAATGTTTAATTAAAGATCTTGATAACGACAATTTTCAAATATATCTAACACGAGAAGTGAACATGTATTTTAATCAACTCATATGCATAAAATGTTATTTCTTTGTGTATCATTTCAAATTGTCTCATCTTGTTATTTATAGTGACTTTTAAGGGTATTGTAAGCTTTCATGTAGACAATGGATATGCATTATACATACATACATTATACTAATACATTTAATTACTGCTAATTTCCCATTGGACTTTCTCAAAAAGTAACTTCTTTTGACTATACAGATAAACATAACACTCTCTGAATTTAATTTATTTTTGTAATCATAAATTGCTTTTTCTTCATTATCAATATGATAAAATAGAACATATTTATATCCTCCTGTCACTTTGTAGTGGTAATAAAAGGTACCGTTTCCTTTGAATGGCAGGATTATGGTTGAACTGTCAGCACACTTTATATAAAGAAGAATCTTCCTTCATCCACAAAGAGTGATGAGAGTGACATGTGACCTCGTCGATCGATCTACTTTGGAGTCTATTTGAAGAAGACAACTTCCTTCTTTGACAAAAATAATTCGCAGCTATAAGAATGTGTGATGCAGCATCATCAAAATCACCCACTCCATACTTCATATTGAGAGTGAAGGACCTGGTGGTTTTTAATTAAGGAAATGATGATGAATCTATCGTGGTCTGGCGTCTTAATTCTCTATGGCTGAATGGTGTTTTTACAGTACCTGCCTTTTTCTTTAGTGCATGACGATGAGAGATTTATCAACTATAAATGATATCCACAAGCGTTGAAGTTTATATGAATGTACTTTACCTGTACTCTTTATATCTTGAAATAATGTAAGGCTCATTACAATTCAGACAACTCATCATTGATGTTTTATCGTAGCACTAAGTAGAAAAGTTTAGATACTTTATCCTCCGATGTATATTATGCACGGTACACCAAAGACTATATTGTCTCGATATCAATCTTTGGAATTGAAAGTTTGAATTTTGAATATTCTTTTTGTCGAAGAAAGTAATTAATTCGATTTGTACACTTTGTATGATAACATTTGCTATGGAAATAAAACCTCTTTTATATGCTAAGTTTTTGAGAGGCATTTAAAAATGATAGAGATGAATAAAAACCAAGATGGATTGATATGACCACTTTTATTGCAATGAAGATGTTGACTATCCATACATCTTGGTTTTTATTCATCTCTTTTATATATTTACGTATATATTTTGTATTTTACAAACCAAACCAAACCAAAAGTAGTCAGAAAGCCAAGATAATACCATTGTAGTATTGATTATATTGAATAGCGGGGGCCTTGTTTTCATCGGCATCAAACCATCCGTTCCGTTCTCATTAATGCGATATCTCATGAACTGGTGAATGAAATGTCTTCAACGTTGGTGGCAATCTATATATTGATCTTATTTCAAGGTCACCACGACATTTGGACCATTTTACAAACTTTTAATCCGATATATCTTAGTTGTCATCGTGACATCTTTTATCAGTAATGCAATATATGAAGAATCCCCTTCCGGCCAAGTGATACAAACCAGTAGTAGACACTTATGTTTTATTAAAACTGGAGTCATTCCAGGATTGATATGACAGTGGTTGTATGAGGTTATTATGGTGTGGTACATTTTAGGAGATTTGGTTGTCCATCTCTTTGTGTACTCAATACCGAGTAATAATGACATATCGTATTTGTGATGCTTTGTACTGTTAGATGTAAATCAATACCTATAACAATTTTAAAAAAACATTTAAAGATTAATGAATTCCATCATAAGCAAAGAGAAAAGAACATACATATGTACAGCAAGTTCTATTTAATTGTAACAGACCGGATACCTTTAATGTATATCCAATGTGTTTCTACTGGTGTCATTATTTATTTCAAAGCTCAAATGAAACATTTTACTACTAGCTACTACTAACTATTGAAACTTCACAATTTACAAAGGAAATAGCCTGATCTCGATAGCGCAGTGGTTAGCGCGTTCAGCTGTGAATACTCTTGAAAACAGTGTTAAACCCTAGATCACCTCACATATTCCTAAAGTGTTACTTAATATACCCCAAAAACGTTGAATACCTGAACCAAACTCAGTGAGTAAAATACAGAGCTAATGATACAAACTAATGAATCACGGGGCACAGCTGTCAATAACTAGAATGTGTGTGACTGACCCCTCTTAAGATAATAACATAACATCCATATAGTTCACCGTCTTGCTGAACATTTTCTCAAATCGATAATTAGCCAGTCTTGTATTTCTGTATCAGCAAATGTAACTTAACATATGATTAATGTTATAAATGAGCAACTTTCATTTACAGAGCCTTAAAGATGGAATTGGAAACGGAGTAAAAAATTGCATAAAAGTTATTATTTTGAAATGTGAAGAGAACATTATTGTTAAACTTCAAGGCCAAATCCTGTATTTTCAGCAAGTTATAAACCATGGTGCAAAGGTTGTTACTTAAAAAGCAACTGTGATTCGTCCAAATGCAAATATGTTACTATATGTTTCATAAAAATGAGAAGGTGATCAAACATTTACTGAGGGTTTTTTTTCATTTTGTTTCTAAAGTTACAAAAAATGATTGAATTGTTCCCTCGAGAGAGAATACAGATACCATTACACAAAAACTAACACTGTCCTTCAAGCAGCCATCGCAATTTAAAAACGCTGTATCACTTTCCAAATTTGGTTCCGGCTTCTTTCAAACAATCATTTTTCAGAGGTACAAGTTTGATTCAGTTGCATGAGATCAAGTTGTTACCGTTATGAAATTTGTTTTCTGCGCTGAATGATTTGTGAAGAACTGAACATAATTGTATTTAGAATGATGGCCTCATGGCCTACATTACATGTACAATAAGCTGAGTAACAATCAAAGTTCTTTACACTTCATACTTGCCTACAGTTTTGATAACTTTGACATGAGTCTACATTGTTTAATTACATCGTGGTTGAATTGGAATATATAGGTACAAAGAGCTGAATATGTATGACAAATATATAAAACATGAAATTCATCTTCTAATGAGCAAATGTTAAAACTTAAGATAAGTATTAACTCTAAGAGTATGCACAGACATTTTGTCTTTACAAAATGATCTGATTAAAAACATGTCATTTTAGGCTCTAAGAGAATTCATATTACATTATATCTCTAGAGAATTTATATTACATTATATTTGAGAAACCATTAACCATTCTGCAAATTTGAATAGGATTTACCTTTCAGACATTGAGAGGAAACACTTAAATATAAATTCTTTAGAAATCAGTTTTCGTAACTCTTAATATTGTGACGTTAGCTATGGTTTGCCAGTCTAATCAACGTAAGAGCTTGTGCTCATGGAGACATTTGGGAATATCTAATATTGGTTAACTTGTCCCATTAAAGATGAAGAGTAAATAACGTAATTATGACACTCTTCTTGAAACGGTTTCACGTGCTGTAAAAATATGTCATTTTTGGCTCTAAAAGAGCATGTATATTACCATAGTATCTGAGAAACTATTAACCATGCTGCAAATGTGGATAGGATTTACCTCTCAGACATTGAGAGGAAACACTTAAATATAAATACATAAGAAATCAGTTTTCATAACTCTTAAGATTTTGACGGTAGCAATGGTTTCTCATTCTAATCAACGTAAGAGCATGTGGATACATTTGGGAATATCTAATACGATATATTGGTTTACTTGCCCCATTAAAGATGAAGAGAAAATAACATATCTATGACACGGTTTCACATGCTGTAAAATACTAACACAACCAAAGAAAGCCATGACGCAAGTACCACACGAACTGTTGAAGTTTACTATCTCATAGACAGGCTGGAAATGTCAGAGATCGGCTCCCTGTCCTTCCTCCATATCTCTATCTTTCATTGTCGGTTTGTGTGGGCTCTGCTTCTAACATCTCTTCTGTCATTACTCTTCTGCAAAGGTAAGTAGAAGCTCGAAGGGTTTAAGTACTCCTATAGCTGAGAGAATACTTTATTATATGACGAGCAATGAAATACTGGGAATTATCAGTGAAATAAACTGTCTATCAAGCTACAGTGAAAATAACTTATATTTTGACTGCGACCAGTGACTGATATGATTTGACGTCATAAAACAATGGTCTGACGCGGCGAATTGGTTTATAACGTCACAGTGTTACTTTTGCGACCTCCTTTTCCAGAGAAGCAAATGGGCGTTATTACAAGAATAACATCATATGATAAATAGAATATCCGTCAATGCTTGACAAATACCATGTTTATTTCATCTCATGAGGTAGAAAAGTGAAAATATAACCTTTCTACCTCACTCGATGAGATAAACATGGTATTAGTCAAGAAAAGACATATATCCTCTGTACATTTACTAATAGTCAGAATAAATAGTTCTAAATCAAATCGGCAACATAAAATGTTCCGACAATATCATTAAATATCCATTCTTTGGAAGGGAGCTGTGTGTGTGTACCGACAACATTAGAACACCTATCATTCAAATCGTTTTAAAACGTAGTTTGGTCTGAAATTGGTCGTAGGTGTTGGGAATGTGTCGGGTTTTAACGTCAGTTGGACTTTTCTGTCAGTGAAAACGTCAATTACAGTGTTCTGTCATGTTATAATTCTTGCACAATCTGATTCATCAAATACTGAGCTTTGTAACTGGGTCATTATTAGCTGACAGAATATTTTAAGCGATTTGGTGGGCTCTATAAATGGCTCATGTCTGCAAGACGCTAATATTTAAAACTTTGAAAAATAATGCCTTTGTTATTACCTGATCGAAAAATGTATTGGTTTTGACGTGATATATAATATTGAATGATAATATGATGACAACATTCTGAAATATATTTTCACGTGGACGTGGGATGTTGACCTCGTTTCTTCCCTTTACTTTTTTTAGTATAAGGATTGCACCGTCGACTTGATATGCTTTCTAATCATTTAGGAAGTGTAGGGTTTGTTTCTGGAGCAGAACTCTTATACTTATTGGCCAGTCCTTGCCAAAGTTGGTACACTATTTCCCCACATCATGTAGATGTGCCTTAAGGGATTTTAACTTTTTAAATATTATAATTATTTTTCGGTTTCTATGGCAGCAATTTGGATTTTGTCTTTTAGAAGGTTACCAGAATACGAACTCAGTAAGTCAGAAACAAGGTTTGATAACTTGAAAACCAAAGGCAGACAAAGCAAAAGATCATTTGAAGAATTGGAGACCTATTTCACTTGTAAATGTTTCATAAAACAGCGCATCAGCAACCATACAATAGAATTTAATCAGTTTTACCAGACATTATCAATGAAGACCAAACGGGAGTGTACAAGATTAATTTACGACATTATTGACTATTCAGAATGTATGGAAGTGCCAGGTTTGCTGGTTTTTATTGACTTTGAAAACGCTTTCGATTCGATTCGGTAGATTTGGCCTTTATTCAAAAGGTATGGAATTCTTTAATGTTGGATCATCTATTCACAAATGGATAAGCACCTTTTATAACGATTTTAAGTCAAGCATTCTTGACTTCGGTTGTAGTTTCTTCAAATTATCAAGAGGGTGCCGGCAAGGCGATCCTATTGCTCCTTATATTACCATTCTATGCTCATAAATACTTGGCATCATGCTTAGAAGCAACACTAACATAAAAGGAATAACAATATTAATTGGTGATGTAAAATATCTCACTTTACAGTTTGCTGACGATACTACTTTAATACTTGTCGGAATTTAAAAAATGCCCTTCAAACACTTAAATCATATTCAGAATTTTCAGGTTTAAAAATAGACCCTGATGTGGATAGATTCAGAAAAGATGAAAAACGTGCTCTCTGTAGCAATTGGAAACTAGACTGGTCACAAACTTTCTTCAAAATTTTAGCTTACTCACAATTTGGCAGAAATGGTTGAACGAAAATATATAGTTAAACTAAAAAACATAAGAATTGAAATGAATATGTGGCTTGCAGGTGACTTAACGTCTATAGACAGAAACACGGTGTTAAGTCTGTCACCTCTTTTCATCATTACCAAACCGAAGCAAAGACACACTAAATGAATTAAAAAAACTTTGTTATAAATTCATATGGAGAAATAAACCAGTTAAGATAAAGCGTAATGTTCTGACTAACACGTTGGAAATGGGGGGTATACGATTCCCAATTATTAAACACATTATTATTTCATAAACAAATATCAACCTACTTACCAAACATAATACAAAAATGTGAGTCATATATCAATGAAAAAGTAATAGAGGTGAGAACAAACCCTTTTTGGAGAGTTGTGCTAAAGGCTTGGGTACTTCGTTTAACGATTATTATAACGGTAGACGGTAAATCTATATATATATATATATATATATATATATATATTTATATATAAAGACTGGCAAACGGTGTCATAAACTATGTAAATGACTATTGATAATCAGGGAAACTATCTTGATATAAATATTGTCACAAAAGAGTTCGATGTGAAGACACATTTTCTTGAATATGCAGGTATTTGTGCAGCAGTCATGATCAAATACTACATAAAATCCCAAAACAAAGTAATAAACAGCAAACAATCGAATCCAATATTTCCTTATTTTCTTGAAAATGTAACACGAAATAAAACGGGATGTAGAAAAGTTTACGATATACAAAGATACCAAATAAAATGAAAAGATTATGTAGATCGCAGTCTCACAGAAGATTACAGTAAAATAATACAATCCCCTTACAAAAGCCACACATCTTGTATCCATTTATGGTGCCAGTATCGTTTGATACATAGAATCCTACACAGAAATACGTTATTGACAAATATTGGCAATAAAGATAATGGTGCATGCGACTTCTGTGGGGAAAGCCTCTGAAACTCTGCTCCACTTAATGTATGAATGCAAAATATCAAAACGTATCTGGTCAGAAATAGCTGATTTGATTGAGGCAAAAACACAATGCAAATTAAATTTGTCAAAATAAACTGTTATTTTTGGTTACCCTGAAAGCAGAAACAATGTTCTAAACCTGATTTTGATAATCATAAAATATAGTATATTTAAAGCAAAACAACGAACCATTTTACCAAACATTCTATACATGAAAAACGATATTCGCAACATATATAACATAGATAAATGCTCTGCCTTAAAAACACAAAAAGACGCACTTCTGAAATCATATAAAAACGAATCATGTACATCCTAAGAATATTTATTACCAGAACTTAAAATTGTTCTTTAATTTCACATGTTTTTGTCCATATCTCTGTATTTCACTGGATTGAATGTACTGTCCTGTTAATTGTATTGCTTTACATATTTGAATGTGTATGAACATACACAAAAATGAATAAAATTCTGAATGCTTTCAAAACGAAGACTGTAAAAAACATGTCAGTTGTGTGACTGAATTTTGTCGGCACCAAACTGGTACAGAACACTCACCTTGTGGAGAGGAATCTACAGAACATCTTCGTTTCCCGATAATTGCATTATATTGCAAATTTTATTCCTCGTAACAAGGTTGATTTTTAATCAGACTGGTATTTCCGATATTGTATACTACTTAAGTAACGCACATGATAATATTCACAACATTACAAATTAAGCACATTTGAATACCAAAATGAGACAATCATTATAATTAACAGAAATGAATATATCAATTAATATGACCGACTATCTTCGGCCAACTTTTGTTTAGATGGCTAGACCCAAAGCAAAACAAACAAATTTGAGCTAATGATACTACTTCAAGATCAACTGGTAAGTAAATATATGCAACTAAACGCATCGATGAAAAGGGAAAGCCATGACAGGAATAACAACTTGATAGCATATTATTCTTTATATGCAACTGCCTACTACACACAGACCACAATCCACAGGTGCAATGAAACTCCTCTATATCTTCACCAGTAGTTACATTTGTGCACAGAATCAACAAGGGAACAGTTGTTGCATTTTACTTCTATCCTTTTAGTGGACAATGCAAACTAAAACAGTTTTCAAAGTCAACGTTTGATGTTTCATTAATCATTAAAAAAACAATCAACATCGGAAAATATAAGATGCCGTGTAACATGAGTAAATGGAAGACGCTCCCTGTAGTTAGCTCGGAGAAATCACTTCCGCTTTTGGTTTGACTGCAATTTAACTAGGAGAATATGAAGTCTTGAAATAAATTGCAATCCACTAAACGGATAAGAAATTGTATGTTTTCAGATCACTGATTCAATTGGTAATATAAAAATACACTCATTTGCGGACAAACTTAAATATCCACTCCATTCGCCAGTCACTAATACATCATCGAATAACTAGGTTTCTCAAGAGTCTGTACATACTTTTAAGTAAAATACAAGATATGTTGGTGTATTTCACTGATGATTCAGTAGCTTGCAACAGGTTCTCGGCTTTGATGTTGTGGGTTCGAATCCGAAATGAACTCGTCCCAAGTTGTACTAGTTGCCGATATTGCTTAATCTCAAATATATCGAAGTTACATTTGCACAATATCTATATCTGGCGTGTATTTCTAATACAAATACATGTTTAAGTCACAATCAATGAAATATGAAACGGATATGTTTGGTATTGGGTAGGTATCGGGTTCAAACCTAACGTGACCAGAAACACTTACAATGCCGAATATTTCCCATACTGTTTTCTCATTCGCATGCATTTACCTTTTCACTTCATTGGTACAATATGACTTAAATGTTATTGTTCATATATCTAGTAAATATGGCGAGTGGTTATTCAAAGACTGTTAAATCAACTAATGGTTAAACTAGAGGATGCGTACAGGAGGGAGGAAGATAAGGCCCAGGCCAGCCCATTTTCTGTCTCTCGAAATTATGTGTCGTATCTATTCTCGTGCCTGCAGGCTGATGAGGGCTTTAGTTTCATTTCGTTCCCCAGTGACGGAAACAATATCTGTTCTGGATTGAACCTCATATCATTTACGACAAATGATAATTTGAAATGATCAAACACATGAGGACAGTTGTGCATTTTACAGAGCAAAGAAGATTTTATCATCTATTAGTTCAGCTGATTTTGAATTACATATGATGCCTCTCTCTGAAGTAAGAACAGGAAATGTCAGCTGTTTGTAGCTTTCTAACAATCACGTAATTTATCATGAAAATACTATTTGATATTGCACGAAGTTGTTTCTATTCTCAGGAGATCGAACCTATATTCAATCTCTAGTTAAACCAACTCTAGATTAGCTTCCTAAAGGACCTTAACTTCCATCTCTAGTTGAACCGACTCTAGATCAGCAGAACTAAAGGACCAAAACTTTAATCTCTAGTTAACCCACTCTAGATCAGCAGAACTAAAGGAACAAAACTTCAATCGCCAGTTAAACCAACTCTAGATCAGCAGAACTAAAGGACCAAAATTTCAATCTCTAGTTAAACCAACTCTAGATCAGCTGAACAAAAGGACGTTAACTTCAATCTGCAGTTGAACAAACACTAGAACCCCTGAACTAAAGGACCCAAACTTAAATATCCAGTTAAACCAACTCTACATCAAACTCTTGACTAAGACATTAATGCTTCAGATGTAATGAACTTATAACTTTAAAAACTTATATATTAGAAAACATTGGATAAGTTGATGTATGGTTTCATATTGGATTAAAAAACGTCCTATAAACCGATGTCCCCTGTCTCCAGCTCCAAGCGATGTCGGTTTAACGAGATTGATTTGTATATCTATCTACCCATTTTTACGACAGTTGTGATATGTATTGACTTGTCGTTTTCCCAGGATATACCAACATATGACTGCCCGTATCATGTGAACAGAGTATTAATGAGTCTAATAGGATCAAGAATGTCCTTTATTGAACTCTACATTTATATTCCGTGATGTCCATTAGAGTGATGTTAAGTGTGTAAGAAATACGAAAAGATTATTCCTAAGTTACGTAGAAGTTCAGTTTGATTCAAGTTAAAACAGTCAAAAAGTGTTTCACAACATATCTTCTTAACACAAAACTTGCAATACTTTGTAAAAACTGCAATTACGGAAGACAACATACCTACCAATCAATGAGCAAATATTCTCATTAGTTTTCATCGGTCTTGCAAATACCCTTAAGTTTACAAGAAAAAGAAATAAGCCTCCCACGATCCACGTACCAACTGTGACTGTTAACTGTATAGTTGTGATATATTAAAGTTTTGTAAATATGGAAATCAACGTTCTACCATCAGGCTTCCACAATATCAACCATGATGAAGAATGTTCTCCTCCTTAAAACAACATCAACAGCAGCGTGTGTGAATACCTTCAAGGTATTGCATTCATTTTCGGTACCAAGGTGTTCCACGAACACATATACAGTATTGCAAACTGTTCAGCATGCAATCGTCAATCGGCTAATATCCCAGTTTCCCAAAATATCACGTTATTTAGCCAATCATTAACTTCTTAAACATGAGGCTGGAGTCACAATTTGGGGTCCTTCTCACAGAGCAAGTCTCGGATTACAGCACGACTAATTTGAATTTACCAGGCTCATGTAGATCATGTTACCAAGACAACATGTGACGTGCATTTTCGCGAACTGATACCCTTGACTTTGCAATGGTAACCTTCTGTACTCTACAGTACCAATAGCTCAACATGTTTGACATTTACTTATGACATGACAAACCATGGGCTAATATGCAAACAGAAAACATAATCATTAAAACTCGCGTTTCTTTTGCTGCTCAGTATAGTTATTTGAGTATGGATGGAATATATGAATTTAAATTTCAACTCATTAAGGAAGGAGTTTTATGTGTAATTGTACCTACATATACATATGTTCTCTTGAGATGCTAATGGTATCCATCATGGTACAACATCGCAAAACCCCTTTCTTTCATGAGAGTTCCATGATCAGCAATTTACACTTTACAGGTTTTAACAATCATAAAGTTTGTTTCATTACTTAATCCAGTCAAATTAAATTAAATAATTAACTGCTATTTGTAGTTAAGCTTCCTGAACAGCGTCTGTGTACAGCACATCAAATTCATATTAAACAAGTACCGATCTTAAACGTCAAAACAAAAGAATTCTGTCAAAGAATCACCTATCAGATATCTTCTAGAATCAGTTTGTTTAAAACTTAAGGTAAAACGACGAATAATATTTATAAACATCAGCATTAACACAAATTACTTAAAAATATTTTCTATACTAAACTGGCAAGATAACATTATCAATTAGTGGATTTTAGCTTACAAGTATCATCAATTCGTGTAAGGAAAATATCGTTGTCTTTGTTTGAGGTAACAATGAAATATTTCCCTTTCCCTTTTGGGGCGAGATAACGCAGTAGTTTCGACTTTGAAGTAAGGTTTGAGTGCAATGCTGCCCCAAATTTCAGCACAGTACCACCAATGGTTCGCTAGTTCCTTCCGATGCTCAAAGGTTTCGCCGATGCTCAAAGGTTTCGTCGCGGTGTTGCAGGCTTTCACCCTGGAATACTACTAGTAGCCGTGATATAAGTGACATAATTTTGATAACGGCCTAAAACTCGAAATCATCTCACCTCACCTTTCCCTTTTCAATGACATGGTTATGGTTGAACTTTCAGTAAACGTTACTGAGAGACGAATCTGCCTTCATCCACAAGAGAGTGATACGTGACCTCCTCAACGATGTACCGTATTTGATGCGGACAAACGTTCTTCATTGAGAAACATGTCCCAGATTTGTGGTGCAACATGAACTAAATCACTCATCCATGTTTTATAGTGGGAGATAATATCTGATTGAACTTTTGATTATAGATAAATTAGGACAATACATGTATCCTGGCCTGGTGTCCTTATCTGTTCAAAAGATTATACCCATTACAGTAGTTCTGAAGTTATTTTACTAAAGCATCAAGTAGTGTTTTACTAAGATTTCTGAACAGTATGGTGCAAGACAAATAATAAGTTCAACAAAATGTAATGCTTCGAGAGGGGTTATGTCTGTGTGTACATCTAAACATTGAATTTAAAAGAGGTGAGAATATGTATGGATGATTAGCATACATTTTTACAGTTGAACAGGCATAAAAAGAGTCTCATTTGAATGCAATAAGCTTGTTGTACACCGAGCCACTTATCTCAATATTCTCATTAAGTGGTCTTCAGAGTCATCCTAAAATCTACAAATACTTATAAAAAGTGATTACTGTTTTAAAGATTACTTTGCTTCACCGCCTTGCGTGTGAAGTGCCTAACAAATGCAGTGACGCATTGCATAAATGATCAATTGTTTTATCTGCCTTTAAATCGCTAAAGGACAATAATATATACATAAGTGCAAACAAAGCGAATACTCCAATGATCACAGTGATTTTAAAGTTCCCCCTCCCAGAGACGAGGAGCTAATGACAGATATTTTTTCGTTCGAACCAACCATATGAAACGAAATGTCCTGTCAATAAGATAAATGTCTAAACTTTGAACTCAGTTAAAGTGAGCAACCCAATATAGTGTGTAAACTGACATCAATAAACTTAAGCCCCCCAAAATTAAAATTGAACATGGAACAAGGTTAACATACTTACATAAAAGTGTTAGACACTTTATTTACTTCATTATTGTTAATGTTCAAACTGAATACACACAATTGTGATGCTTATTCTCTGGTCCTCGTTCTCTCAGTGATTCTCCATCGTCCACAAATATTGTTAAATCTCGTCATTAGACTCCGATGATAATATCGAACAAAGACTAAAGACTTCAGACAAATATATTAGTTTATTTATGGTGAGGCCAACAGTACATCGACATTTACAGCGACCTGATATTTGTTACACTTTAACTGTATGTGAAGACATTAACTTTTCAAATGAATTGCTTAACGTTATATACTAATAGCTGACTTTGAATTTGAAAGTTATAAACTTCCTAACCCTAACCGGGGTTGGTGTAATAACATGGTAAATATTTGATTCCTACATCATTTTACAATGGACATTCTATACAATAAACGTAGGACCTTGTGGGCACGTGGCATTGTTGATATCTGCAAAATGTTAGCATCTATACAATTGCATATTAACATCAGCAGTTTACAGCTGAAGTATGTCAGTTTTTAATGCAGTGCTTAAGAGAGAAGGTAATACCCGCATCATGTCAATGACAGTGTTATTGTTGAACATCGGCTGGCGTCTCTAGATAAGAATATATTTACTCATTTGGTTGAACGTGCTGATTAACAGTTCTTTATTTACATAGATTCTGATTTAATCAAGCATAAGATAAGAGCGATAACTCACGCATTCCTGAGGTCCAGCTAACATCTCCATAATCATCGTACTAACATTTTGACATAACATAATATCGTTTTGAATTTCGGCAATAATCATAAGCTTGTCAGTGCAACCGTATCCATTATATGATAGCACCATTGGTTAGTAGTGATCAGGCAGTTGCATTGGTATCGTCCACTTTTAGCTTTTGTGAATAAACGAAAGCCAATTCGTAATAACGATACATTGTTCCTCGAATTCCTGCTCTGTACAATAGGATGGGTGGATTTGTTGATAACATACTTTAAAAACTAAGTCTAGAAGTTATGATGGCATATGTTTTTATTTGACTACAGAGCCTGCCGCATCATTAAATGATAGGTTATGCTATGTGGTGAAATACCAACTAATTTATTTATCATATGCTTTATTGAAGTACAGCGAAACCAGAAAACCGGGACTCAATCATGTATTTCAGCATCACCAAACAAGGACCGAAGATTGAATAGTGACGCCTTATCATTTTACATGAAACATCATAGTATATGATCTGATGTTTTCACATCTCTGAACACAATACTCACTTCTCTCACTGCCGATCACATAGCATATCAATATGTAGCTCCACTATACAATAACAGATCAGCAATAAACTGGGCAATATTGCTGTCCAAGAGCAGCGCACACTCGAAAAAACCGATTGGATTCCTGCAGGTTTTTGTTTGCAAAAACGTACTACTTTAAACACACTAGAGTGATGGTACATTGTCATTTGAAAGAAAAAAATCAATGGCTGTGAAATAATATATATTAAACTCCCTCTGGGATGAACTAAAAGTGAGTTTCTTGTGGAAATTGCGTTTACCTTGTTACCTAAAGGCAATGTCGAATTGGTTTGTTGTCATCTGGAAGAGAACTTTGACAATCTCACAAGTGGGGCTAAAGTTTTAATTGTTGTTGCAAGTAATAAATCGAGTTGAAAACAAAAACTGCATTCAAACTTAAACTTTACGTTAAAACTCGGTTTGGAATTAACATTTTGTTTGTTTCACACTGGATAGATTGGCTAGAAAATTATTAATCCACAACATCATTTTCTACATATAGCTAGTGCCTCTTGATTCAATCCAAGCTTTTGCTTTTACATGGTGTGTTTCTCCGATGAGTTTCTCCTCATGAAACGAGTCCTGAATAATCTCAGTGATCGATCAATTTCTCGCTCTTATAATCGCTGTCTGTTAATGTCATGTCATCTCAGTTGGTTCGTGTTTTGCTGTAACAAAAATATACAAAATGAAAATGACAATTAGTGAGTTAGCTCATAAAACAGTTCAAAACTAATTTAAATATTTTGAAAATGTTTTTCTTTTTGGAATTTTTTTTTTTTTAAAATAAAGAAGTAACATTCCTACACTCCATCAAACACTGTTAACCGTTTATGTGAACTATATCACAAAGTATAAATGTAATTAACAATACCTCGAATCAATCCGTTCAAAAAGACAGTATTTATGTAGTTTATAATTATAATTTGAAATGACAATGAAATCTGTTCAGTTTCCTTAGAAAATGGCAGGGATATTGTTTAAATTTAAAGATTTTCCTCCCCCCTTAAAATAGTGTAGAGAGTGACATGTGACCATCTGTAATGTACCGATTTATATCCTTGCTGCAGACAAACTGACCCAATCAAAGTCCATGAGATACCTGTTTAATATGTCCTATCTGTGTGGAGGAGTTTAATCTGAATCGATCTCTGAGGCTTCTCTATTGATACAGAAAATCTATAGCTAATGATGTATAATGAAATACATACTTATGTTTATTACCTATGGGGGCAATCATATCGAGGTTCATATTTTTCATACGATGTACTAGGGCAAAATAATATCAAACGTCATATCATATCAATGTCATGGTGACGTGACGTCACAAACAATGTTATGACGTCACGCTTCGTCTATGACGTTGCGTTCTAAATGCGGCGATTGCGGGTCGTCATGCTATGGTTAAAAGGGGATTTTAGCATATTTTCATTCATTTCACGACTTTGGTTATAATCAAATATTATATTCGTGTCTATGTCATAATATATTGTCTCGCTCGGGAAATACTAATATTCAGGCACTCGTGTCTTAAACATAGTATGAAATAGACACTCATATAATATCCTCTATATCTTACTTGCCGTCTGTTCTCTCTGTGGCTGAATCTTCTAACAGTATTGGTGTTCGTCAATTCGAATTGATGTGAGATTTATCAAGTATAAATCATATGAGCATGTGTTAAATGTTTGTACAATCTCCTATTATCTATAATCTTTATCTGGTGCGCTGTTTTATTGAAAGAAAACACACCTGAATGTGACCACAGCCACCGGGAATTTTTAGAATTAGAGATTTTATAGAGAAGTTATTTTTCATACCATATCCAATATCAGCCCGAGACCCTCATATCAGCCCGAGGGTCGCAGGTTGTAACCTTTTTATCATATGTCATACTTTTCTAAAGCAAGTGAAGAAATATTAGGAATATGATGTTTCCATGTGAAAATGCACTAAATATATAGTTACGGCGTCTATAAAATTAATAAATCCTTATTGTCCTATAAATAAGTTTGCTAAAAATAATGTTAACCTTGCCTCATATTCAATTTTCGAATTGATAGCATATTTCATCAATTAAGTAAACAACGTCAACAAAATCCTTTTTTGGAGAGTACTCTGAAACGAGTTACTGTGACACTAAATGTAATGCACAAAATAATAAGCAATTTTCTTATATTTTTTATGTTTTTACCTCAAAATGACAATTTCCCAAAGGTTGATTATAGGTGGGTTTTCCATGGTGATCAAATACCACATTCGGGGCCATTTGGTCATAAAATCTGCTTGTTATAACAAATGTGTTAGCATGTAAGCAAAGGGAGATCACTCATACCTAACGTCACCCGGGCTAATATTGATATTGATTTTTGGACAAGGCAGCAACATTGGTGCGGTTTCCCAACATCTATTACACATGCAAAACATCCACTATCTGTGATAAGTATTTGATAATAATCTCTATCACAGATGCATGACATACCATATCATTGATATAGATATGATAATCTCCAATATTTTCATTCTATAACGATGTCAAAAGAGGAAACAAAGATAAATAATAGTATATTCATAATGTGCACATATCCATGCTCAATGCATGCTCAAGGCGCTACACAATAATTACCCTGAAGGTATCATACTTTCGGTGCCGCCAATGAAGCGCTCCTCAAGACCGTTTAGGTTCATACATTTCCATGTCCAGGTACCCATGTGTACAGCTGGGTGAAAAGAGTGCAATGTGGATGAAGTGCCTTGCCCAAGGACACAACATAGTATAAGACCAAGGTCACAAATGTTTGTTGTCTCCACCGGGCCATTGGCATGAGAGGCAGCCATGCTAACCAGTACACCACTGTGCTCCACGATCTAGAACTCGACTACAATCGCTGCTGATATCTCAAACCATAACCGATTGTTGATTCCTTATAAACTTTCCTATTAAATGTAAATGGGCAAACATTCTCGAAATTGATCTATCCCTCTTATCAATTCGACCTCATATCGTCGCCAGGCCGATACTCGATTCAATGCACTATTCACATGCAGAGAGCTGCGTGAGAGTAACAGATGAACAGCAACAGAGAAAGGATAAGCCACCACGTGCTTGGATTTTAAATGAACGACGTATTGTATAATCTTTTAATTGATACTCGTGACAATGGCAAAACGATTTTTAAAAATAATAAATAAACAGGAGAAAATAAAATGCAAAATTTATTTGAATGAAATCGAAATTAATAGATATCGAAGTCGCACTCAACATGTTCATCATTTGGATGCCAACGTCCGAATATAACAAGCTAAAACAGTTGAAAAAGAGATCATCGAGATATCTAAATATATCTAACTTGTCTATGCGAGTGCAAACATTTGATATTTATTAAGTGATTAATCACAGAATTGAATGCTGTTGTCAATGACTTGAACATGCATGGGCGCTGTGTGGCTGACCCCACTTAAGATAACAGCATAACATTCACATAGTCCAACTCCTTGCAGTAAATCTGTTTCAACAGTTGGAAATAATCAATGGATGTTGTCTTTCCTCAATCTGTAGAGAATCACACAAAAAGATAAACGTGATTGTACAGGTTCAGTTTACTGTGTAAACGTTGCTTCATGTTATCGGATAAAAATGCAACTTCCTTTACATCGGGTTTAAATAAGTCTTCCTGAATGATTTTATTGCTCATATCCATTTCGACAGCTACCAACAATCTCCAACATGTGAGTTGCCAAGAAAACATCCTGTGCAAGTCCTGACAGAACACTTCTGCAAATCATACCAGGCTGAGTTACTATCAAAGGGTTGCAATGATCATTGAAAGCAAGTGACTTACTAGATAAGAATATGGGTACCGTTCCCCTAACCGATATTAGTCCTAACATTAATCTTAGCCAATAATAGAAGATAGGTTTATGATTAATCCCAGTGCTAAGATGCGTTAGTGGAAGGCTCCTCGATCGGAAGAAACCATGGTTACCATTTGTTTGTAATGATAAGATAACAATACGTGTACGAGAATATCATCAGGAATATTTAACATATAGTTTTGTTCACGTATTAACTGTGGAACAAATAGTACATTCGTAAAATGTATATCATATTTATCTATCAATATATTATCTAATATATGAATAAATGGGGGAAATGATTTCTCCTCATACATTTATTGTTGAATGGAATTTAAAATGGGTATTTAATGTGAACAGATGAGAGTTACTTAACTGAAATCTAAAAGTGTACAGGTATTTCTCCAAATAGGTGAAATAAGCACTCTGAAGTCAGTTCTTCAAGAATATGATCTTGTTATTTTTTTCAAAGTTAAAATACTTTTTATTTTTTATTATTTATTCTTTTGGGGTTCCTCAAGGGTCGGTGTTGAGCCCTGTACTATTCACACTGTACATCAAGGAGCTTGGTACGGTCATTGAGAACCATCATATCAATCGTCATCAATATGCAGACGATGTCCAGTTGTACAAGTTCTTCACCACGGATCCAGCTTCTGCACATACTGCGCTGGAGAATATGACAGTGTGCTGTAATGACATACAGTCATGGATTTTCAACAACAAGTTGAAGTTCAACAGTGGTAAAACTGAGTGTCTGATTGTTGGTACATCTAAGAACCTGTCAAGACCTGTTTCACAGCCCTGAATAATATCAGCAGCATTCGTCAGTATCTGACAAAGGAATAATGTATTACACTTCTGCTGTCATTAGCCATCTCCAGGCTTGACTATTGTAATAGTCTGCTTGTCGGCGCTACCAACTGTCAGCTCAACAGACTGCACCATGTACAAAACGTTGCTGCACGAATCGTCAGTCTCTCCAGCAGATCTAGCCACATTACTCCTATCCTACAGAACCTTCATTGGCTTCCTATCAAACATAGAATTAACTACAAGCTTCTTTGTGTCGTCTTTCGCTGTCTGTCTACTCAAGAACCCGCCTATCTTAGAGATCTTCTCACTACCTACTCTCCATCAAGATCTTTACGTTCTGAGAGCCGCAATCTACTGGTTGTTCCAAGAGTCAGGATAAGACGCTATGGAGAAAGATCTTTCACTTTTGCCGCCGCTACTCTCTGGAACAATCTTCCTCAACATCTCAGAGACAGTCAAAATCTCTCCACTTTCAAATCTCAACTAAAGACTTCTACAGGACTGCTTTTCCTTAATTTTCTCTAGACTTTTATGTTGGTACTTTGAGCATGCAATGCGCATAGATAAATGCGCGGTATAACTATCCTATTATTATCATTATTATTATTAATTTATCCTATAACCAGATATTTGTATCTGAGATTATATGTGTAGTATGTATATATATAAAGTGTGTTTATCAGGACCACTTGGTTGATATTTGCTTTAGACGTGATATGTCAAGATGGGATGGGAAGTGAGTATTTATTATTTTATGAATGAGTTTTTGGAATGATTCATAAAAGGTGCTGATATATAAATGTAAAATGTTTTGACTTTGAGAACTCCAAAGCTATTTCAGTTTAAATTTAGAAAATCCTTCCATGTAATACCTTCCATAAATGTAATGATTTGAAGATATGAGCTGATTCTGCGCAGATGCTTAAACTAAGGGTCAATTTACATGTATACTAGTTATGTGAACAATTAAACACTACCAACCCAAATTTTAGACACTGACAAAACATAGCTTCTAAAAAGGACTTGAAAGTCGATGTATATATTCATTTGAAATTCATTGTAGCAATATGCTATTCTTTTATTATGGTTTTTGGATGTGATGTTTCTCACGATATTTGAAGGTTAAACTGTATTTATAATGATATTTTTAGTTTACTTTAGTATTGTCTTAGGTCAGTCTGCTTAAAATTAACCCTTTTCCGATAAGTAAAGGTTCAAAATAGTACATCTATCGGGATAAGAACTCATGTCGTTTCCAGTTGGTATCTTGGTAGAGTTAACTCTGTCCCGGACATTGCTTCAACTTCGTTTGCACACTACGCACAATTCACGTGCAAATCAAGAGAGCCTAGGCTAACTTAGCAATCAGACATTCTTAACCAGTCACCAACTTTTACGGGTTTTTTCTTTTCCGGAAACTGCACCCCTTCCTTAAATTTATGTGTATATGAATTAAGATACCAAAAATGTAAAACAAAACACTTATAAATTAGCCCTTTTACAATAACTACCGTTCTTCAGCTAACTATCCAGTCCCAAACTCATCACAGTGCTGTGACGTCTCTCCTACGGTCAAGTGAGAAGTGTGACTGTACGGACGTTGTTCATTTCATCTTGTGATGCACGGATGTCATGTTGGCAAGCTGTTTTTCTAACTTCACGTGCTGCACACAATGAAAAGCTCGTGGTCGCATGGAGGTTGGCAAAATGGAGTGGTCTGATGTTTCAAACGAGAATCTATATCCGTGTTTAAAAGTCTAGTCGGGGCGAAATGAGGGTGAGTTGTATCATAGAGTTGTATCATAGAGTTGTATCATAGAATTGTATCATAGTACCCTGAATCATTTCCTGTTTAATTTATATGATAATTTTATCTTAAACATCTGTGAAATATGTAAAAGAGCATACTCACATATCAACACGATGCTGAAGTGTGTTATATTTATACGAATGTGTTTGCTTGGGGAAAACTTAAAATTGTGCCAGGGGGATGAGTTGATTGTGTTTACCAGACTGACATCAATTACAGTTTATTATCTTTTCCAACAACACATGTCTCATACCCACACTTACTGCAGACAGTATTAATGTCAATCTCATTAAAATCAGATCATTGATTCGTTCCCTTGGCTTATTTGCTAGTTTGGGTTGCCTCTCATTAATGAGATTGTATTAATGTAAGTGTACCTTGTATTGAGGAATTACATGATAATCTTTCTCATTGGTGTTAGGTGTCACATTGTGAGTTTTGATCGAAAACACCGTTACAAAGCTGGCAACAACTGATCCAATGTAAGTTTGGAAACTTATCTAAAACAGAAAAGATGGCAGATTTGGGATGTTAGTGTTTAACAGGTCCTATAACTAGTATATATGTATATAGGACGTGTCATGTCTGCTTCTTTGCATGTATAAACGCCGTTGAGATTTCAATAGAAAATTAGCATTGTCCTCATTGAATTTGATATAAGGAGATGAAGATGCAAGCCGAGTAAGAATAGTTGAATTTAAATGTAAATCAGCATACGCATATCTTGAAACAAAGCCAGATTAAATGCCATTGAGTTAAGAAAAAGTATTCACAATGTTAATGTATGTTGCCACATACCACACGAAACAGCGACAGTGACCAACTATCTATGTTTGATTGCTTCATCAAGTTGAAAAGTTTGAGATAAAAAACGGTTAGTGGATAGAAAAACACACGTAAACGTCTACATTGAATTGTTCCCTGGAGGGCATAATCAGACACGCCATTACACACACAAACGTAACTGTTCTTCTGAAGTATCGCTTCTTAACCCCTTCACCCCTACAGGCCTCTACAGAAGCCAGAAAACGCATAAGCGTTTTGGTTTCCTAGTGGTGAAAGGGTTAACTCTCTGTCTCTCTCCCTCTCTCTAACACCGTGACAAACAACACCTGCAGATCAGATCATGATCAATATGAGGTAAAAAAGTAATTCTATGAACCGTGAGACTAAACTCACATCACACTATTAATTGCTCATCTGAGCCAGCCATCACCTAATCGAATTATCGCCATCCATCCTATCACATATGTGCTGGGAGAGCCAGACTCTGGAATAATTGCGTGTTAAACCTGCCTTGTTAGATGGATAACAAGCTGTAACGATTGTATTACACGTGATGAAACATGACCATATGCTGTTAAATACAAAAATTCATGTTGGTGTGACAATGAGATAACATAGACATCAAGTTTAAATTTTCTTTCTTACCTCATTATCGATACCAAATAGCGTTTCTTTTGCCTGGTAGTTTACTTACTTTCCCAGTTCTTCCTGCATGAATAAACATGTTTCAGTCAATAAGTATAGTATATATCAGTATCAGCCCATATGAACAAGAAGCACACACGTAGAAACTGGAGAATACTTATAAAGGATATCTTCGGAAAACAATATCGACTTCCCATTTCAGTGAGTTATAAATACATTTTCTTTCAACTTGATTGGTATTTTTATATATGTGTGCACGCTGATTGCTTAGTCGGTATCACCAATCCGTTAACGCAGAGATTTATACCCTACTGTTAATTTGTAGTGTTAATAAAAGGTTCCAATGCCTTTGAATACCAGGTTTATGGTAAACCTGTCAGCGAGTTACCTCAGGACAAGGATCTGCCCTCATCCACAAACGAGTGATGTAAGTGACATATGACCTCCTCAATGATGTATCTTGGAATATATTTGTGACAGAGAAACATCCGTCAATGACAAAAATGCCCCAGCTTTAAAAGTTATGCAGTGCAGCACATACTTAATCGCTCGTCAAATTCTATATACTGGATGAGAAAACTTATGACTATTAATTAAAGACATCTATCGAGGCCTGTCGTCCTTGGACTCTCTAGTTGAATGGTCTTTTTAAGTTCCTGTCTTAGGCAAAGACGATGAGAGATTTATAAAGCAAATTCATCCTTGTTTTAATTTTGCTCAAACTGAATGTTTATATTAAACCTTCTATCAACGATACTCTTTTACTCTTTAGACTAGACTTATTCATATATACAAGTCACCTGTCATTTTTCTAACCGTGTTTTTATCTGTAAATACTTGATTAAACTGGCATTACAGTTTTTGTTTATATGTAGCTTTTTTTGATCAAATAACCAAAGTTAAATTAAATCCACCACTAACTTGGAAATCTGATGTGTTGGTATGGAAAATATCAACTTGAATGCATTAAACTCCTTTAAAATATTACTTAAATGCTCACGCGTGTGTGTGTGTTACTATTTGCATTAGAAAAATATCAATTTACGTACGTGGGTGTGTGTGAGTGTGTATGTGTGCGTATGTTTTGATTCCTAAAATTATAATTTCTTGACATGTTGCTAATGCATGACGTTACATGTTTGTCCTTACTATTGTGAGTTGTCAGAAGATTGTGTGATTGAGATATTGTTTCCAGTATTTGAACCTGTGGAACTCACTTGACTTGATGATTAAGTTAATTTTCCACTATGACAAAGAACGTTAGTTTCAGGATGGCAGCATTCTCTCGATATATCCGAGTTTCAATTACGTCTACCAAAAGGACTTGAATCGTTACACATCAACTTCATCATTATCATCGTTATTTTTTCCTCCTTTTGGAGATCTCTGAAACACCACAAGGACAGTGGGGAGACATTAACAACGTTTTAAAGGGCAAGAGCAGAAGAATGTGAGTAGGAACAGTAAATGTCTCTTGGTTACATCTTCTCTCTGGTAGACGACCATGACTTTCATGACATACACAGCACACAAGTCTATACCTTCAGCTGTCAATCGGGCAAGGTCTTCCGGTCATGTACTGTGGCTAGGCCTCGTCATCTGTACTGTAGAGAGTCGCCCACTGTTCTAGAGGAAATTAGTCTGTCACTGTTGTCCGAAAGTAATCATACAGATCATATAGGTGGTTGCATGATGTCATGAAAGGTCATATGAGGTAATAGTAGCTGGTGTTGTGAAGCTTCCATGCTGATTCAGTGTTCTGTGGAATCACAACCCAGAGCTAACCATTATGTGTATCAGCTTTCAGGTAGAGTCATTTTCTGGCATGGGTCGACACTGTTCCTTCTCAAGGAACTTGTTGAAACATTGAAAGTCTGTCATGATTATGGTAGTTGCTCCGCATATCCCGTAAGTTGTATATGTAGTCTGTGGAGGATATTGACGATGTGTGAAATGAAACCTTTCTGAAAAGTAGTTTCCAATTAATAGTATTAATGCAATCGTCTATAAAGAGTTTCTGGATAGTTAGCAGAGTCTATGAAAGAACATCAGTTGTCGTTTGTGTATCTCTAAAGTGATTAGAACCCAATTGATCATGCACATGTGGTTTGGCCTTGTACTGCTAAGTTGAAGAGAGTTGTCAGATAATAGTTTGGTCCAAAGCTCACATCCATATAACACCTTTAATATAACATAATATAACACATACACCATCTTTTAAAAGGTATTGACTGATATCAGTAACTGACAGTGGATTTGATGGTTAGAGTTCATACCTCCACAACCTGGCATATTTGGAGACAATATCTAGCGTGGATCGGAGGGCACGTGAGGATAAGGCTAACATTGTGACGTCATCGGATAATCTTAAGATCCATGGCAACCACACCACAGTGAACATACAAGGCTCTGTAAAGAGATCATCTATGAACATGAGGTAAAGGATTGTGGATAGGATCTCCATGTCGTACACCGTGTTCTATTGGGATTGATAAGAAAGTCACTGCGACTGAGGATCTCAATTCTGTGGAAGTATTGAATGGAAGCTTTTTGAACTTGTGGAGCTCACTGAATTATCTATCCCTATAACACAGCTACACCATACACAGGTGGTGACAATCCACAGGCAACACTTTGTCATTATGTGACACACTGGCTGATATTGTAGATGTTGACTTGATGATTCAGGTTAATTTTCCTTTGTGAAAAAGAACGTTTAATTAAATATCTTCATAAAACCATTTATAAAAGCATTTATTTCTGAACTCAAATGCATAACATGTTATTTATTTTTGTTTAATTTAAAATTATCTCATACTGTTATTTAAAGTGACTCTTTAAGGGTATTGTAAGCTGATATGTAGAACATGGATAAAAGAAGGTTATATACTGCTAATTTTTCATTTGATAAAACAGAACCAATGAAATAATCTAAAAAAGTAATTTCTCTTGACTATAAAGATAAGCATAACACTCTCTGAAATTCATTTATTTTTGGTAAACTTAAATTGCTGTTTATTTATTATCAATATGATAAAATAGAACATATTTGTATCCTCCTGTCACTTTGTAGTGGTAATAAAAGGTACCGTTTCTCCTACAGGCCTAGTCACCAAGACCATCAACAAAACACTCACCATCAGAGACACCACCCACAAGCCTGAACCGTCGCCTATCCTGGTCACAATTCCCTACATCGGCCCCCTCAGCCACAAGATTGCTCGCCTCATCAAGAACAAAGCCAGCATAGATGTAACATTCACAAGCGGCAAGACCCTCAAGCAACTACTCAAAGCAAACGGCAGAGGAACCAGCACCGCAAGCCCGAACCCAAGAGGATGCATCTACAAAATTCCATGTCATTGTGGCCAAGAGTACATCGGAGAAACGCTACGACCTATCAACACAAGGACCAAAGAACACCAAGCATACATCAACAAACTTGACCAGAAATCCGCCCTATCTGAGCATACCCTGAAAAACAAGTATCACATCATCGATTGGGAAGCTACCAAAGTCCTGTCGACCAACAACAAGAACTGGCGCCAAAGAAAACTCCAAGAAGCGATTGATATTCGAAGGGAAAAACCTGCAATAAACCGCGATCAAGGCATCTTCCTACCATGTGCATGGGATTCACTGATCTAGAACTTCCATCTCCTGTCGGAGGAAATATCCGAGGAGAACTCAACCAAACCAAATCCAAGTATCCCTACCTTCCATCCACTCCTGTCGGAGCAAATTATCCGAGGAGTCCCCACCAATCAACGCCTATCAGCTCCAATCACCATGCAACAACTTCAAAGCCACCCACATCAACAATTGGCCTCTCCTCCAATCAACTATAATTAGTATTTGCTTAACAATTTCAATAAAGCCAATTGGCCTCCCTCGTTTCATCATGTGTGTTTATTTACATCTTCAATAAAGCCTATAGGCCTTTTGTTTATCTGTTTATCTACTTACTCCCATTCATGTTTGCATTGCAAATCCTCATCATTCTCATGCCTCATCTCCATCATGTTTATATTGCATATCCCCATTGTATACCATTCTCATGTATGTTAATCTCCCTGATTGACTTCCTTCACCATTGTTTTGTTTGCTATATAAATGTACTATATTTTATTTCCTTACATTCCACCTGATGAAGGAGTGAGTATGTACTCCGAAACGTCGTGTATTTTCACATTAAAGAAGTTGTTATCCAGAAAATCTTCCTGTTCTTATGTATACCACTTCTAAATGCCCTTCAAAGACCTGAACAATAAACTATATCCACAAGCGTTGAAGTTTATATGAATGTACTTTACCTGTACTCTTTATACCTCGAATTCAGAGTGTAAGGCTCATTACAATTCAGACAACTCAGCATTGATGTTTTATCGTAGCACTGAGTAGAAACGTTAAGATACTTTATCCTTCAATGTATGTTATGCACGGTACACCAAAGGTTATACTGTTAGTCTCGAAAACAATCTTTGGAATTGAAAGTTTGAATTTGGAAAACTCTTTTTGACGAATGAAGGAATTAATTCCATTTGTACATTTTGTATGATAACGTTTGCTCTTTTATATACTAATTATTTGAGAGGCATTTTAAAAATGATAGAGATGAATAAAAACCAAGATTGATGGATATGGACCACTTTTATTGCAATGAAGAAGTTATCCATACATCTTGGTTTTTATTCATCTCTTTTATATATTTACGTATATATTTTGTATTTTACAAACCAAACCAAAAGTAGTCAGAAAGCCAAAGCAATTGATTATATGGAGGAGAGGGGGCATTGTTTTCACCGGCATCACACCATCCGTTCTGTTCTCATTAACGCGATATCTCATGAACTGGTGAATGAAATGTCTTCAACGTTGGTGGCAATCTATATATTGATCTTATTTCAAGGTCACCATGACATTTGGACCACTTTCCAAACTTTCAATCCAATATATCTTAGTTGTCATCGTGACACATTTTATCAGTAATACAATATATGAAGAATCCCCAAGTGATAACAACCAGTAGAAGAGCGACGGGGGGCATTGTCATACGTAAACACTTATGTTTTATTATTCCATGACAGTGTTTTAAGAAGTTATTACAATGTGGTACATTTTAGGAGATCAGTTGTTCATTCGTCTGTGCACTCAATACTGAGGAATATTGATTTATATAATGGTTGTGATACTATGTAATCAATACCTATAACAATTGCAAAAAACACATTAAAGAATGATGAATTCCATCATAACTAAAGAGATAAGAACATGAATATGTACAGTACGTTCCGTTCAATTGTAACAGACGTGATACGTTTTAATGTATATTCAATGTGTTTCTACTGGTGTTATTTCAAAGCCCAAATGAAACTATTAAAACGTTCTAAATAGAAATAGGGGGCGAGATAGTGCAGTGGTTAGCGTGATCGGCTGTGAATACTCTTGAAATCAGCGTTAACAGCAATACATAAAAATTATGAATAAAACGATGCAATTTTAACTTGTGATTTGGAAAACGGAAGTATTGAGTTAATTTTATATTGGTTATTCGGTTGAGTGAAGATAAACATGAAAAGAAAAGTAATTGTGAAACGTCCAAATATGCAAATATCTGTAAATATCTTTCTTAAACATGAGACGGTGATCAAACATTTATTGAATTTGTTTTTCATTTCGTTTCCAAAGTTACAAAAAAGTGATTTGAAAATTGTGTGGGTTGAAAAAAACCATTCTAAAATGTTTTAGGATTGAATTGTTCCCTCGAGAGAGAATACAGACACCATTACACAAAAACTATCACTGTCCTTCAAACAGCCATCGCAATTTAAAAAAAGGCTAATTCACTTTCAAAATTTGGTTCCGGCTTCTTTTAAATAACTGTAGTCACAATTCCAATTAGGGGAAGTAACTCCATTTATACTACTGGAAGTAACGACGAGTTACTTCCAGAGTTATCATTCTTGTCAGCCGGCTGAACACAGCGTTAATGCTGCGGGGGAAAGTGAAATATTTGAGAAGTTTCGGGCATATGAATAAACCCAGGATATGTCGTTAAGTTTTAGTTCGTTCAAAGACAACATTGAAGACAAACTGAGTGACATTGATAGACGTTTGAGTGGTCGGCAAGATGGCGGACATGATTCGGTCAATGGACCCAATGACGCAGCTAGTGAGGCTGATATGAGCCAGAGGGCTCCACTCGGTCCTACAGTTGTTACCACCGAGCTGAGTGATTGTCCTACCAGCTACGATCTACAAAGTAGGTATCAGCAAGTTAGAGACGCTTATAGAAAGAACAAGTTACCAACTAATGTGATAGTTCCTGAGACCAAAACAAGTCGCCGCGAACTACAGGCTAATGCTTCCCTGATAAACAGATGTGCAAGTTACAGCGAGACTGCTTTAAAAGTTCTGTTGTCATTGAATGAAGTCCCGGAGCAACTGAGTGAACGTTTTCGAGAGCTGAGTGCCGTACTTTAAGCTGAAATTGCGTTTTTGCAAGAGGAACAGGCAAACATCTTTGTGAAAAATAATTTTGACAATGACACGGCAAGAATATTCCGCTCGTTACAAGGAAATTCAGCCTCATACAATCAGTCAATGATAGATAACATGCAGACAGCAGCAACCTTGTCTGCGGTATCATTACGCGGTAGAGGTGATCAGCGTACACGTGGACGTAGCTATTACGGTGCCCAAGGTGGTAGAGTATCCAATTCAGGCTTCACTGGTTACCAAGGGTCCTTTGGCGCACGGGCAAGGCTTCAACAACGACAGAACTCCACGTTAAATAATTCATCGGGTCAAAGCGGCAGACCGGACAACACTAGAGAGGACATGTGAATCTTCACAGCTATATGGATTTTAGGGCCGCTTCACTTGCAGCTCAACTAGATGCATGGACAGAAATTCAAGCGAATGACTTCATTCTATCAGTTATCGAACATGGCGTTAAATTAGAGTTTAATCAAACTCCGTTAAGATCGTGTGTTGACAATAATAAGCTTACTTATATACAACAAACTTTTGTTGATGGTGAAATTAAAAACTTGGTGAGGTCGGGTGCATTAGAAAAAGTTGATTATGTACCTACTTGTGTCTCACCTATTGGTTGTGTGAATAAGAAGGGACACAAGCTGAGATTGATTACTGACTTTAGAATTTTGAATAGTTGTATTAGTGCACCAAAATTTAGATACGAGGATATTTCCTCATTGAGTGAGATTGTGCATGCAGGTGATTTTATGGTTACGTGGGACTTGAAGAACGGATTTCACCACGTTCCAATACATAGAGACTTTCATACTTACTTAGGTATATGTCACAGGGGTCAGTACTACGTGTGGACGGTACTGCCGTTTGGTCTAAATGTTAGTCCTTACTACTTCCACAAGGTAACTAAGACAGTGACTAGCTACTTCCGTTCTCTTGGTGTACGGGTTGGAATGTACGTTGATGACGGTATCCTAGCGGCGTCTAGTGTGGATATCGATACACAACGCAACTTCGTAACAAATACGCTACAGAGATTAGGCTGGCAATTGAACACAGAGAAGTCCTCCCTTACACCTAGTCGTGAAAAGGTCTATCTCGGTTTTATTGTATCCACGGAGGATGAAACAGGAGCACCAATACTACGTGTTCCTAACATTAAGTTACGGCGACTTCGACATGATCTAAATAGAGTTCTGAAGAAAGACAATTTAATGGCCAGGACCTTGGCTAGAATAGCTGGATTGTGTGTGTCTTTAACCAAAGCAATCATACCAGGTAAATTGATGCTACGCGGTACATATAGACTACTAGCTAAGCGCAGATCGTGGGAAGATACATTACAGTTGAATGACGAAGTGAAATCGGAATTCAAATGGTGGATAGATTCGGTCCGAGAGTGGAACGGCAGATCGCTGTTAACCAGCCCTGTTGATGCTCAGATATGGACAGATGCAAGTCACTGGGGCTGGGGAGCAGTGTATCAGGAGAAAGAGGCACAGGGATTTTGGGACAACCAAATTACACACGAATCATCAAATTGCAGAGAACTATTGACTATTCGTATGGCGATAGAATCATTTCAGAACAAAATAGCTGGAAAACACATACAATTCCTGTCCGACAACATAACAACAGTTGTATACTTAAACCACCTTGGTGGGCACTGCCCAAAGCTCGACAAGGTCGCGGCTGGTATCTGGGAGAGGGCGTTAGAACTGAACGTAACGGTGACAGCACGACACGTACGAGGTGTAGACAACAAGGTTGCCGACAGTCTATCCCGACTGAACCCAATATACGAATGGCAACTAAACCCCAACTTGTTCACACTACTAGAACAAAAATGGGGACCGCATCAGGTAGACCGATTCGCAAGTATGGTGAACCATCTGGTACCCAGATACAACAGTCGATTTTGGGATCCAATGACAGCGGGAGTAGACGCGTTAGCTCAGCAGGATTGGGGTTCGATGAACAATTTCGTCAACCCCCCGTTCCGCATGATAAGTCAGGTACTCAGCGTACTCGAGAGACAACAGGGACATGCAACTCTGATTGCACCATGGTGGCCGAGTCAGCCCTGGTTTCAAAGGCTCCTGACGATGGTGGTGGATCAGCCTTTACAACTACCCAACACAAGAGAGATATTCTTAATGAGGAACACAGCACCAGAACCGTGCAGAAACTTCAGATGGAGAGTGTTTGCGTGGCGTCTCTGTGGGAAGACAGACTGTTGTCAGAAGGCTGGTCAGAGCGCTGCAGCCGCCAGCTTCCATTGTGTTTGGCCAGCAGTACACTAAACCTCTATGACAGGATGTTACAGAAACTCCTAGTATATTGTTCAAAAATTGGAGCAGCATTTCCTCAAGTAGAGAGGCCAATTTTAGTTTCATTTTTCAGCCAGTTAGCTGATACATCAGACAGACCAGCATCTCAGATAAGATGTACATTAGCAGCGGTTGCGTGTCTCTGTGAAGCGTTAGGCATTGACAATTTTAGTGAGAATCGTGACGTCAGAAGGTATAGTGACGCCTTAATAAAGTCTGAAACCAGGTCAGTGCGCAAAAAATCAAAAGTTATTCCCGTACAGAGATTCACGGAAATGTACCTAGGATGACCTGAGAATCTAAAACTGAACCTAGGGGAGTTGAGGGAAAAATGTTTGGTTTTGTTGGCCCTAGCGGCCTTGTTGCGACCGTCGGATATTGCTCCGCATGGTGTTGTGCACAGCCCAGACGGCACGACAAAGCGGATGGTCTTTAATCTGCATCAGTTACATTTTCAAGATGACGGATCGCTAGACATTGATTTTCATGGGACAAAGAACGATACAGATAGAGCGGGTTTCGTTGTTACAGTCCAACCTGCTAGTAGAAAGGAATTAGATCCTGTAACTACACTGAAAGACTACATCAGGGCTTCGGAAAGCATGAGACATGAGGCGGGCAACGAGCCTGTGTTTTTAACATTGAGGAGACCATACGCGGCTATCACGTCCGACACAGCCGCTAAGATACTGAACTCTGCGCTAGATCGTGTAGGTCTAGTAAAAGAAGGATTCTCAGCAAAAGACTTCCGCCCGACGGGTGCCACAAATGCGGTGATGGCACAGCATGATCCCAAGAAGATCATGAAACTTGGGAGATGGAAAACTGAATCTGTCTTTTACGAGCACTATGTGCACGCCAGACAAGACTCCACTACTACAGATAGCATACTTGAGCTGCCAGTTACACATTAACACAGAACTGTTAGAGTTTACTTATAAAGTACAGCAGTGTTCAATTATTACCTGTAAGTCGGGTTAAATTTTAACTGCGTTTTATTACTGTTAGTATTTCAGGGTTTTGATTCTATGGTTCTTTAAAAGTTTGTATTCAAGGGTTAGCATTTAATGCTGTTACAGTGTAATCTCATTCATGTGTTTATCAATTTACATTCTCTCCATTAAGGCTTTGTATTTTTTAAGTTAATAAAGATTGGAATTGAGTGATGTTAGTTTTTATAAACTGTAGTCACAATTCCAATTAGGGGAAGTAACTCTGTTTATACTACTTGAAGTAACGACGAGTTACTTCCAGAGTTATCATTCTTGTCAGGTGTACGTTTTGTTGATTAGTTTAAAATAGCACTTTATTTGTGAACTTGGTACCTATTATATTCATTATATGTTATGAGTGAGAGTACATCAACCATGGCGAGATAAGGCTTTGTATTTTTTAAGTTAATAAAGATTGGAATTGAGTGACGTTAGTTTTTATAAATCATTTTTCAGAGGTACAAGTTTGATGCAGTTGAATAAGATCATAATAGGTCAAGTTGTTACCGTTATTAAATTTGTGTTTCTGTGCTGAATGCTTTGTGAAGAACTCAACATAATTATATTTTGAATGATGGCCTCATGGTCTACATTACATGTACAAGAGGGTGAAATAAATACAGCTGATTAACAATCAAAATTGCATGTAAAATCTTTACACTTCTAATAAACACAGTAAAAAAAGTTAAGCATCCCCTTCTTTTTTTTAATGGGGTATGTTTCAGAGATCCATTATAGCAAAACTAAAGATCCCACAGGTGAAACACGAATTTCAGGAGCAAGTGTAATTAATTGTTTTATTCCTTGACATTTTTGTGTAATCTTCAGAGATTTCAAATGACCAAAAACAGGAAACAAAAATTGACTGGAAAATGGTGAAAAACACAGACTCTTAAATGTATTGTCATTTCAAGTTTGACGGCTGAACATGACGAAGAAATCATACTGAATAACCCGTGCCATTGCCTTAGGAACGTGCCTGAAGTACTGCTGCCAGTCTTCTGGGCATACCCCTGACAAGGTTCTTTAATTCTTCCATGGGGATTTGCTGCCACTCATCGTGAATTGCGGCCTCCAGTTGTCTTAGATTGTGTGGAGCAGGGTTCCTTCTCTGTAGACGTCGACCAATCATGTCCCAGACATGCTCGATGGGATTCAAATCTGGAGACAATGCTGGCCAGGGTATACGATAAACAGCATTGTTCTCCAGATGTTGAGTCACAGCTCGTAGCCTCGGACAATCTCCTTCGTGGCATTGTTCATGAATTGTGTGTATTGAACTGACATTGAAGCCGTAAAAGTCGTTTATTTAGCCATGGTAAGTCGAAGGGTGAAACTGCATTTTGCTGAAATCATGGGTTGTATGATATGTATGCCAATAGCTCCGTTCGTGAGAACCGTTCCATAACAGAAACCACACCAGTTCCCATCCAGAATACTATATTTGGCCTGTCTATCGAATTGAATAACATGATCATAAAATCAAAAATGGTATACAACTTTTAATTTGGGGGTGCTTAACTTTTTTTCTGTGTATTATGCCTACAGTTTTGATAACTTTGACATGAGTCTACATCTTTTAATTACATCGTGATTGAATGGAATATATGTGTACAAAGAGTTGAATATGTATGACAAATATATAAAACATGAAATTCTTCTTCTAATGAGGAAATGTTAAAACTTAAGAACATTATTAACTCTTAGGGTACGCATAGACGTTTTATCTTTACAAAACTTAACAGAAACTATTAACTATTCTGCAAATTTGAATAGGATTTACCTTTCAGACATTGAGAGGAAACACTTGAATATAAATACTTTAGAAATCAGTTTTCATATCTCTTAATATTGTGACGCTAGCTATGGTTTCTCATCCTGACCACCTTAAGAGCACGTGCTCATGGAGACATTTGGGAATATCTAATAGGTTTCATTGGTTTACTTGCCCCAATAAATATAAAGAGAAAATAACATAGTTATGACACTCTCGTTGAAACGGTTTCACGTGCTGTAAAACATTAACTTGACGAAAGGAAGCACTGACGCAAGTACCACAGTAACTGTTAAAATTTACTATCCCAGAGACAGGGTGGAAATGTCAGAGATCGGCTCCCTGTCCTTCCTCCATATCTCTATCCTTCACTGTTGGTATTTGTGGGCTCTGCTTCTAACACCAGTTCAGATATAACTCTTCTGCAAAGGTAAGTATATAAGAAGGGTTTAAGTACTCCTATAGCTGAGAGAATACTATATTAACAAATAATCAAATCGGCAACATAAAATGTTTTGAATCATGAAATATCATGTATTTTGAACAGAGCTGAGTGTGTGTACCGACAGCATTAGAACACCTATCATCCAAATTGTCTTCAAACGTAGTTTGGTCTGAAATTGGTCGAAAGTATCGGGAATGTGTCAGGTATAAACGTCAGTTGGCCTTATGAATCGGCAGCAAGTATGATGACGGTGACCATGTGAAAACGTTAATTGCAATGACCTGTCATGTTTTGATTATTTCGCGATCTGATTCATCAAAAACTGGGCTTTGTAACTGGGTCATTATTAGCTCACAGGATATTTAAGCGATTTTATAATATTTTTTTCAATCAATTTTTTTTTATCAATTTGGTGGGCACTATAAATGGCTCAGATCATGCTGTTAATATTTGAACAATCTACCTTTGTTATCACCTGATCGAGTTTTATGTTTGATTGCTTTTTTTAAAGAAAATTGTATTGGCTTTGACGTGGTATATAATATGAATGAAAATATGATGACAACATTCTGAAATTTAATTTCAAACGGACATGGGGTGTTGACCTCGTTACATCCCTTTCCTTTTTTTAGTATATGGGCTAGATCGTCGACCACATAGGCTTTCTAATCGCTAGTTTCTCGACAATACAAGCCCCTGTTTCTACAAATACTGGACCAATCATCATCAAAGTTGTTGTTCTGTCTCCCCATAACCATGGACTTGTTGTTTTTGAGGTCTCTCAGCTTTTAAAAAAAATCCATTCTGTTTCAATGTCAATAATTTGGTCTTTGTCATTTAGAAGTGTAGGGTTTGTTTCCGGAGCAGAACTATAAAACTTCTTGGGCAGTCCTCGCCAAAGTTGGTACACTATTTCCCCACATCATGTAGATGTGCCTTTTAGGAATTTTAATTTGTTAAATGTTATTATTTGTCAGTTTCCATGGCAGCAAATTGGATTTTGTCTTTTAAAAGGTTAATAACTGGAATTGAATTGGGGGAGGGGGATACATCTGTTTTTAAGAGTAAAAAGAATTTTTAATCAAGAATGCTGAAAGTGTTCTTCACTTTTCCGAGGAATAAAAGGTGCAAAATACCGGAAAATGAAATCATATCGTTCTGAGGTTTCCTCACAAAACCATCCGTAAACATCCCGTAGGCTCGCATGTTCTGACGCTATTCAGGTAGCCAATCACAGAACATTCAATAAAATAAATGTTTTCGGTGCGGGAAGCTAGGGGCAACTAACTCCCAACAGTCATACTTTCTTTGCTTTCCATAAAATGAGGAACGTGTTAACGAATGGTTCCGAATGCTTTCGCAGCGACGACCATTGTAAACATGATGTCAGTTGTGTTACTGGATTTTGTCTGCACCAAACTGGTACAGAACACACATCTTGTGGAGAGGAATCTACAGAATCTGTTCGTATCCCGATAGATGCATAATATTGCAAATTGTATTCCTCATAACAAGGTCGATTTTTAATCAGACTGATATTTCCGATATTGTGTACAATTTTAGTAACACACATGATACTGTTTACAATCAAGCAAATTTGAATACCATAATGAGACAACCATTATAATTTAATTAACAGAAATGAATACATAGATTAAAATGACCTACGATCTTGGGTAAACTTTTTATTTAGATGGATTTACCCAAAGCAAAAGAAAACCTGAACTAATGATAGCACTTCAAGAACAACCGTCAACTAAATATCTGCAACTTAATACATCGATGAAAAGGGAAAGCCATGACTGGAATAACAACTTGATAGCATATTATTCTTTATATTCAACTGCCTACTACATACACACCACAATCCACAGGTGCAACGCAACTCCTCTATATCTTCACCAGTAGTTACATTTGTGCACATAATTAACAAGGGAACAGTTGTTGCATTTTACTTCTTTCCTTTTAGTGGACAATGCAAACTAAAACGTTTTTCAAAGATAACGTTTGCTGTTTCATTAATCATTAAAAAAACAATCAACATAGGAACATATAAGATACCGTCAGGACTTGAAAATGTAGTGAACACGAAACTGCAGAGCCTTTGGTGCGGAAGAGACATAATTATTACGTGTAACATGAGTAAATGAAAGACGCTCCCTGTAGTTAGCTCGGAGAAATCACTTCCTCTTTTGGTTTGACTGCAATTTAACTAGGAGAATATGAAGAGTCTTGAAATATATTGCAATCCGCTAAACGGATAAGAAATTGTATGTTTTCAGATCACTGATTCAATTGGTAATGTAAAAATACACTCATTTGAGGACAAACTTAAATATTCACTTCATTCCCTAGTCACTAATACATCATCGAATAACTAGGTTTCTCAAGAGTCTGTACATACTTTAAAGTAAAATACAAGATATGTTGGTGTATTTCACTGATGATTCAGTAGCTTGCAACAGGTTCTCGGCTTTGATGTTGTGGGTTCGAATCCGAAATGAACTCGTCCCAAGTTGTACTAGTTGCCGATATTGCTTTATCTCAAATATATCGAAGTTACATTTGCACAATATCTATATATGGCGTGTATTTCTAATACAAATACATGTTTAAGTCATAATCAATGAAATATGAAACGGATATGTTTGGTATTAGGTAGGTATCGGGTTCAAACCCAACGTGACCAGATTACAGCAACAGAAACACTAACAATGCCGAATATTTCCCATACTGTTTTCTCATTCGCATGTATTTACCTTTTCACTTCATTAGTACAATATGACTTAAATGTTATTGTTCATATATCTAGTAAATATGGCGAGTGGTTATTCAAAGACTGTGAAATCAACTAATGATTAAACTAGAGGATGCGTACAGGAGGGAGGAAGATAAGGCCCAGGCCAGCCCATTTTCTGTCTCTCGAAATTATGTGTCGTATCTATTTTCGTGCCTGCAGGCTGATGAGGGCTTTAGTTTCATTTTGTTCCCCAGTGACGGAAACAATATCTGTTCTGGATTGAGCCTCATATCATTTACGACAAACGATAATTTGAAATGATCAAACACATTAGGACAGTTATGCATTTTACAGAGCAAAGAAGAATTTATCATCTATTAGTTCAGCTGATTTTGAATTACATATGATGCCTCTCTCTGAAGTAAGAACAGGAATTGTCAGCTGTTTGTTAGCTTTCTGACAATCACGTAATTAATCATGAAACTACTATTTGATATTGCACGAAGTTGTTTCTATTCTCAGGAGATCGGACCTATATTCAATCTCTAGTTAAACCAACTCTAGATCAGCAGAACTAAAGGACCAAAACTTTAATCTCTAGTTGAACCGACTCTAGATCAGCAGAACTAAAGGATCAAAACTTCAATCTGCAGTTGAACAAACACTAGAACCCCTGAACTAAAATACCCAAATTTAAATCTCCAGTTAAACCCACTCTAGATCAAACTCTTGACTCAGACATTAATGCTTCAGATGTAATGAACTTATAACATTATAAACTTGTATGGTTTCATATTGGATTGAAAAACGTCCTATAAACAGATGTCCCCTGTCTCCAGTTCCAAGCGATGTCGGTTTACCGGGATTGATTTGTATATCTATCTACCCATTTTTGCGACAGTTGTGATATGTATTGACTTGTCATTTTCCCAGGATATACCAACATATGACTGCCCGTATCATGTGAACAGAGTATGTAATGAGTCTAATAGGATCAAGAATGTCCTTTATTGAACTCTACATTTATATTCAGTGATGTCAATTAGAGTGATGTTAAGTGCGTTAGACATACGAAAAGACTATTCCTAAGTTACGTAGAAGTTCAGTTTGATTCAAGTTAAAACAGTCAAAAAGTCAAAAACATATCTTCTGAACACAAAACTTGCAATATTTTGTAAAAACTGGAAATACGGAAGACAATATACCTACCAATCAATGAGCAAATATTCTCATTGGTTTTCATCGGACTAACAAATACCCTCAAGTTTACAAGAAAAAAGAAATAAGCATCCCACGATCCACGTTCCAACTGTGACTGTTAACTGTGTAGTTGCAGGCTTTCACCCTGGATTACTACTAGCAGCCGTGATATAAGTGACACACTATTGACAACGGCCTTAAACTCGAAATCACCTCACCTCAGCTTTCCCTTTTCAATGACATGGTTATGGTTGAACTTTCAGTAATCGTTACTGAGAGACGAATCTGCCTTCATCCACAAGAGAGTGATTCGTGACCTCCTCAACGATGTACCGTTTTTGATGCGGACAAACGTTCTTCATGTATCAATCCGTTTAAACAGACAGCATGTACGTAGTATTATTTGTAAAGACAATGAAATCAGTTCAGTTTCCTTCGAAAATGGCAGGGATAGTGTTTAAATTTCTTAATAAAAGATTCCCCCCCCCCTTAAAATAGTGACGAGAGTGACATGTGACCATCTGTAATGTACCGATTTATATCCTTGCTGCAGACAAACTGACCCCAATGAATGTCAATGAGAGACCTGTTTAATCTCCCAGGCTTCTCTATTGATGCAGAAAATCTATAGCTAATGATGTATAATGATTATAGGTATATTACCTATCGAGGTTCATATTTTTCATACGATGTACTAGGGTAAAATATCACGTCATATCATATCAATGTCATGGTGACGTGACGTCATAAACAATGTTACGACGTCAAGCTTCGTCTATGACGTTGCATTCTAAATGCGCCGATTGCGGGTCGTCATGCTATGGTTAAAAGGGTTTTTTAGCATATTTTCATTCATTTCACGACTTTGGTAATAATCAGAATATTATATGCGTGTCTATGTCATAATATATTGTCTCGCTCGGGAAATACTATTCAGGCACTCGTGTCATAAACATAGTATGACATAGACACTCATATAATATCCTCTATATCTTACTTGCCGTCTGTTCTCTCTGTGGCTGAATCTTCTAACAGTATTGGTGTTCGTCAATTCGAAATGTTGTGAGATTTATCAAGTATAAATCATATGAGCATGTGTTAAATGTTTGTACAATCTCCTATTATCTATAATCTTTATCTGGTGCACAGTTTTTTTGAAGGAAAAAGAAAACACAACTGAATGTTACCACAACCACCGGGAATTTTTAGAATTAGAGATTAAAGTTATTTTTCATACCATACCCAATATCAGCCCGAGACCCCCATATCAGCCCGAGGGCCGCAGGTTGTAACCTTTTCATCATATGTCATACTTTTTTCTAAAGCAGGTGAATAAATATTAGGAATATGATGTTTCCATGTGAAAATGCACTAAATATATAGTTTCGGTGTCTATAAAATTAATAAATCCTTATTATCCTATGAATAAGTTTGCTAAATGTTAACCTTACCTCTTATTCAATTTACGAATTGATAGCATATTTTATCAATTAAGTAAAAAGCGTAAAAAAAATCCTTATTTGGAGAGTACATGTACTCTGAAACGAGTTACTGTGACACTAAATGTAATGCACAAAATAATAAGAAATTTTCTTATGTTTTTACCTCAAAATAACAAAATGATAATTTCCCAAAGGTTGATTATAATTGGGTTTTCCATGGTGATCTAATACCCCATTCGGGGTCATTTGGTCATAAAATCTGCTTGTTATAACAAATGTGTTAGCATGTAAGCAAAGGGAGATCACTCTTACCTAACGTCACCCGGGCTAATATTGATATTGATTTGCGGACAAGGCAGCAATATTGGTGCGGTATCCCAACCTCTATTACACATGCAAAAACATCCAATATCTTTGATTAGTATTTGATAATAATCTCTATCACATATGCAAGACATACAATATCATTGATATAGATATGATAATATCCAATATTTTCCTTCTATAACGATGTCAAAAGAGGAAACGACGATAAATAATAGTATATTCATACTGTGCACATATCCATGCTCAATGCATGCTCAAGGCGCTATACAATTATTACCCTGAAGGTATCATACTTTCGGTGCCGCCAATGAAGCGCTCCTTACGACCGTTTAGTTCCAAACATTTCCGTGTCCAGGTACCCATGTGTACAGCTGGGTGAACAGAGTGCAATGTGGATGAAGTGCCTTGCCCAAGGACACAACACAGTATAAGACCCAGGTCACACATGTTTGTTGTCTCCACCGGGCCATTGGCGTGCACTACACCACAGCGCTCCACGATCTAGAACTCGACTACAATCGCTGCTGATATCTCAAACCATAACCGATTGTTGATTCCTTATAAACTTTCCTATTAAATGTAAATGGGCAAACATTCTCGAAATTGATCTATCCTGCTTATCGATTCGACCTCATACCATCGCCAGGCTGATACTCGATTCAATGCACTATTCACATGCAGAGAGCTGCGTGAGAGTAACAGATGAACAGCAACAGAGAAAGGATAAGCCACCATGTGCTTGGATTTAAAATGAAAGACGTATAGTATAATCTTTTAATTGATACTCGTGGCAATGGCAAAACGATTTTTAAAAATAAATAATTTTATGATATGAAATATCAAAATAAAATTCTATTATCATACCCAAATAACTTTCAAGGGAGGTAATTCTGTGCATGGAGACCTTGCATTAAGTCTAGCAGGGGAAGTAACTCTAATTTCCTTCCTCTTTCCCATGTGCTCGGACTGTCAAGACGTGAAATACAACTTTGGGGTATTTCGATCGTTAGAATGCCACGCAAACAGAAAGTTAGAGGCAGTTCGTCAGGTTTAGGTGTTAAACTGACGATGAAGACGCGGGGAGCGGGGAGAAAACGTAGGAATGTGTCTCGACCGGAGGCGGAGAGCAGCGCGTCAGGCTCAGGAGAGTATGGCGACAAGCACAGGTGAGTTTACCCCCTTGCTTGGTGATAGAAATATTGCAAATAACATACAATCTTCTCAACAATGTGTTGATGAATCATTTCAGGCAATAAATTTCACTCAAACACAGCATAACAATTCTGGTAGTAATCTTGAACAGGCAATTCAATTTGATGGCATAAATTCCCCCCAAATTGTGTATCTTTCACAAGACAACTTAGGCTCCACGATACCACCGGCCTTAAAAGAGAAAATTTGGAAAAATTAATACATTGAATTGGGGCTTCTAACTAAGGGCCTTAAACAGGAAAATAGTGAGGCAAAATTGTCAGGTCTCATTATGAGTATAAATGCTCAGGGTGGGGTGGAGATGACACGTCGCAATCACACAAAACTCGCCACGATTGAAGACTGGACGGATGCGTTTCTGATATTTATGAGTATTTATTTGGAGAAATACCCCAGCTTGGCTCAGCAATTGCTGAAATATATTCAAATTGTGAGATTGGCAGCATCAAGGGCTAGGGGTTATGGCTGGCAAAACTATGACCAACAATTTCGAATGCGTCGAGCATTTAACCCCCTACAGAAGTGGTCAGAAATCAACAATGAGCTTTGGCTTTTATTTGTGATGACTTCACACAATGAAATGGGTCAAAGTTCATTCTCCCAAACACGCAGGACAAGACAAATCAATCAAGTACAGAGACGGGCTGTCTGTTTTGACTTTAACTTGACAAAGTGTACTCGCAAAATATGCAGATTTGCCCACATGTGCAAGTTATGTAGCAAGCCCCACCCCTCAAGGTTGTGTACAGCTAAACCAGTTGACCATCCCCCAAACGGGGGAGCGAAGTAACCTTACCAGATAAAGGTTACACTCCAGTGAGTACACATTATCTTGCTGAGTTGCTGTCCCAATACCCAGATCAAAAAGCTGCTGAGTATCTGTTAGATGGGTTTTCAGTTGGTTTTCATCTTGATTACAATGGCCCTCGGCAGCATTTTCATTCACCAAACTTAAAATCTTGTAAAGATTTCCCTTTGATGGTAAAAGAAAAGTTGACTAAAGAAGTCAAACTGGGTAGAATGTTAGGTCCATTTGGAAAGCTTCCTATGCCGACCCTAAGAATTTCGCCTATTGGTTTAGTCCCGAAGAAAAACCCAGGTGAATATCGTTTAATTCATCACTTGTCACACCCTCAAGGTACTTCTGTCAATGATTATATTGATGATGAATCTGCATCTGTATCCTACTCTAGTTTTGATGAGGCCATTGCACTTGTTCAGCATTTTGGAAAAGGAGCATATCTGGCCAAAGCAGACATAAAGAGTGCCTTCCGTTTATGCCCAATAAATAAAATAGATTTTGACCTTTTGGGTATATATTTTGACGACGAATACTACATCGACATGTGCCTACCAATGGGTTGTCGCATAAGCTGTGCAATTTTTGAAAAGACCGCTAATTTTCTCCACTGGGCGACAAAACTGGAAATGACATTTGGTGATATTCTGCATTATTTAGATGACTTCTTGTTTACTAGTTCTGCAGTTCCTCAACATTGTCAATTAGCTCTTAACACTTTTTTATCACTTTGTCAAAGATTAGGTATTCCTATTGCTGAAGAGAAAACTGTCCTCCCAACTACTTGTTTGACATTCCTCGGGATAGAACTTGACACCAAGGCAATGGAGATGGAGAATACCAACTGAAACAATTATTAAAACTACAAGTTTGCTGGAGAATATCCTTACAGTAAAGAAGGTGACGCTGAGGGAGATGCAAGCTTTGATAGGTTTATTGAATTTCCTTTGTAGGGCAATTCCCATGGGGCGTCCATTTTCAAGGCGATTAATCGACTCTACTCGCAATATTAAAAAATCACATCATCATATCCGAATTACCCAAGAAATCAGAGAGGATATTGGTGTTTGGTTGGAGTACTTAAGTCATCATAATGGAATATCAGTTTTCCCGGATCAGTTTTGGAAAACTAGTGAATCTTTACAGCTGTTCACAGACAGTGCAGGAGGAGAGAATCGAGGTTTCGGATTGTATTTGGATGGCAAATGGGTAGCAGGTGCATGGCCATCTGAATGGAGGAAGAAAGGCTTCACTACAGACATAACATTTATGGAGTTTTTCCCTATTTTTGTGTCAATTCATATTTGGGGTTGCAAAAAGGTTATTTTCCATTCTGATAATCAAGCTGTAGTACATATACTCAATCAACTAACATCAACATCTAAAAGAGTAATGGTTTTGGTTCGCCTACTTACATTTAAATGCTTACAACTCAATATTACCATGAAAGCGGAATATATCCCGGGTTGTCAGAATAACATTGCTGATGCGTTATCTCGATTTCAGTTCCAGCGTTTCAGGGAGTTAGCTCCTCAAGCTCAACAACACCAGTCTCGGATCCCAAGTTCACTATGTCTGATATGGACAAGGAAGTTGGCTGACTACTAACAGCGTCTATATCAGAGAATACAAACAAAGCCTATTCAGCAGCTTTGAACAGTTTTCATCTTTTCAGATCTACTCATGCTTTGAATGAGGAATGGCCAGCTCCAATATCCCATATTGCTCATTACATTGCCAACCTTTCCTTACACAGTAAGTCTCCTTCAACCGCATATCAGCACATTGCAGCCTTAAGAAGACATCATAGATTGGCAGGTATGGATGACCCTACCGAAAGTTTCATTGTTAAAAAACTACTTCAAGGTATGAAAAAAGGCAGTTCTAAACCAGATTCAAGGGCTCCAATAACACTTCAACTTCTAACACAATTATCTGCATCTCTTCAGTTTGTGACCAAATCATTGTATGAAGCGATATTGTTTAGATCCATGTTTTCATTGGCATTTTTTGGCTTTCTCAGACTTGGTGAGCTAGTGAATGAAAATCGACCAACACAACAAGGGTTGTTACTCTCAGATCTCTCATTTCATACCGACACACTTAGAATAAAGATACGCATGTCCAAAACAAACCAAAGGGAGGTGTATGTTCAAGTTGGAGCTCATGTGAATCAGCAAATATGCCCTGTTAAATTGTTCCAGTTGTACATGGATGTCAGACCATGTTCATCCTCTCAACATTCACTGTTCATTCACATGGATGGTAAGAGAGTAACAAGATACCAATTTACAGCTGTATTGTCTAAATGCCTTGATTTCATTGGTGTTAACCACAGTGTTTTCAGGTCTCATTCATTCCGGATAGGGGCTGCGACTACTGCTGCGATGCAAGGTATCCCGATGGAGACCATCAAATCCTGGGCGAGGTGGAAGTCAGATGCTTTTAAAGGATACATCAGAGTAAGACTTGTATAAACCATAATTAAGCAGTTTTGTTTTCAACACTGTGTAAAAGATTTCAGATGTCTGGATTGTTGGCTCCTCATATGTTTACTGGGCAATGAAGAATGCAGACCGTTTAGGATTTGGACGGAATCTTCAGTTTGACAAGCTGGGAGTCCGGGTGAAGTGGTTGGGCAAGAGGGGCATGCGATGGACCGATCTCCTGCCAGGACTGAAGCATCAGATGAGGATATCACCTCTACCCCAGGCTTTAGTCCTTCACATAGGTTCTAATGACCTTGTAACTGTAAGTAGTCTTGAATTTTCACAAAATATTCAACGGTTAATTGGTCATTTAGTGTCAGCCATGCCCTCAGTTAAGTTATTTTGGTCAGACATGTTGCCAAGGCGAGTGTGGCAAGGTGCTGACAGCCCGGCCGCCATAGAAAGAAAACGGAAAAGAGTGAATCGTCTTGCAACGCTTCAGTTCTCACAGGTTGGGGGTTACAGAATTCGTCATGAGATCACAGCAGATAACCCAGGTTTCTACAGGCAGGATGATGTACATTTGTCAGATGTTGGTATGGCTATTTTCATTGAGGAGATCAAGACAGCGCTGGAGAGTGTTAGGGAGTGATTCAACCAGACATTTGTGGCGGTAATCCCATAGGTATGGGATCAGTGGCGGGACCCTGGGGGATGTTTTCACTTTTAGGTCAGCTTAAGAAATCGAGTGATCAACGGTATAGTACTTGCACACCTGTCTATGCGATACCCTAGCAGGTCTATTTGTAGTGCTATGCTTGTGATCTAATGGGAGAATGCCTTTTGTATATGAGTTGACCCTATCAGAGGGCATTCTTCCATAATTAGGGTTTTAACTGCCGGCGGCTTGTCGGAAATGGGGGTTACCTGCGGCTTGCAGGAAAGTGGTTACCGGCGGTCTGTCGGATTATGCAGTTACCTGCGGCTTGCAGGAGGGGCGGGAGAGGGAACTCATCTGTGGTAACCCCAGTGAGTTCAAACCTCCTATCTGAGTTGCTCTGTTACCTTATTTGGCGCTCAGATTTATCCTATATATTACACTTCCCCCAGGGTTCCGTCACAAATGTACTTTGGAATAAACTGCGCCCATGTTGAATCCAAGTCAGTCTTCTGTTATTATTTCAAGATGTTCCCCTGCTTGGTTAGTTTTTAAGTTATTACTTATTTGGTAATATTGATAATAAATAAACAGGAGAAAATAAAATGCAAAATTTATTTGAATGAAATCGAAATTAATGAATATCGAAGGTGCACCCAACATGTTCATCATTGGGATGCCAACGTCCGAATATAACAAGCTATATGTAAAACAGTTGAATAAGATCATCGAGATATCTAAATATATCTAACTTGTCTATGTGAGTGCAAACATTTAATATTTATTAAGTGATTAATCACAGAATTGAATGCAGTTGTCAATGACTTGAACATGCATGGGCGCTGTGTGGCTGACCCCACTTAAAATAACAGCACAACATTCACATAGTCCAACTCCTTGCAGTAAATCTGTTTCAACAGTTGGAAATAATCAATGGATGTGGTCTTTTCTCAATCTGTAGTGATAAACACATAAAGATAAACGTGATTGTACAGATTGAGTTTACTGAGTAAACATTGCTTCATTTTATCGGATAAGAAATACAACTTCCTTTACATTGGGTTTAAATAAGTCTTCCTGAATGATTTTATTGCTCATATCCATTTCGACAGCTACCAACAATCTCCAACATGTGAGTTGCCAAGAAAACATCATGTGCAAGTCCTGACAGAACAGTCTGCAAACAATTCCAGACTGATGATCATTGATAGCAAGTGACTTACTTGATGAGAATCTGGGTACCGTTCCGCTCACCGATCTTAGTCCTAACATAAATCTTAGATAATAATAGAAGATAGGTTAATGTTTAATCCCAGTGCTAAGATGCGTTAGTGGAAGGCTCCTTGATAGGAAGAAACCATGGTTACCATTTGTTTGTAATGATAAGATAACAATCCGTGTACGAGAATATCCTCAGGATAATTTAAAATAAAGTTTTGTTCACGTATTAACTGTGGAACAAATAGTACATTCGTAAAATGTATATCATATTTATCTATCAATATATTACCTAATATATGCATAAATGGGGGGAAATGATTTCTTCTCATACATTTATTGTTGAATGGAATTTAAAATGTGTATTTGATGTGAACAGATGAGAATTACTTAACTGAAATCTAAAAGTGTACAGGTATTTCTCCAAAGAGGTGTAATAAGCTTCAAGAATATGATCTTGTTATTTTTTTCAAAGTTAAAATAATTTTTAATTTTTATTATTTATTCTCATGGCGTTCCTCAAAGCTCGGTGTTGGGCTCTATACTATTCACACTGTACATCAAGGAGCTTGGTACGATCATTGAGAACCATCATATCAATCGTCATTAATATGCAGACGATGTCCAGTTGTACAAATTTCCACCCTAGATCCAGCTTCTGCACATACTGCGCTGGAGAATATGACAGTGTGCTGTAATGACATACAGTCATGGATGTTCAACAACAAGTTGAAGCTCAACAGTGGTAAAACTGAGTGTCTGGTTGTTGGTACATCTAGGAACAGATCCCAGACTGACATCACACTGTTTGAGTTTGACGATTCCCTCATCCTCCCATCACAGATAGTGAAGGATCTGGGCGTTGTAGTGGATTGTGCACAGTAGATAACCACATCAATAACACGGTCAAGACCTGTTTCACAGCCCTGAAGAATATCAGCAGCATTCGTCAGTATCTGACAAAGGAATCATGTATTACATTTCTGCTGTCATTAGTCATCTCCAGGCTTGACTATTGTAATAGTCTGCTTGTCGGCGCTACCAACTGTCAGCTCAACAGACTGCAACAAGTACAAAACGTTGCTGCACGAATCATCAGTCTATCCAGCAGATCTAGCCACATTACTCCTATCCTGCAGAACCTTCATTGGCTTCCTATCAAGCACAGAATAAACTACAAGCTTCTTTGTGTCGTCTTTTGCTGTCTGTCTACTCAAGAACCCGCCTATCTTAGAGATCTTCTCACTACCTACTCTCCATCAATATCTTTACGTTCTTAGAGCCGTAATCTCCTGGATGGTTCCAAGAGTCAGGATAACACGCTATGGAGAAAGATCTTCTTTCTGGATACAATCTTCCTCAACATCTCAGAGACAGTCAAAATCTCTCCACTTTCAAATCTCAACAAAAGACTTCTACAGGACTGCTTTCCCTTAATTTTCTCTAGACTTTTATGTTGTTGCTTTGAGCATGCAATGCGCATAGATATATGTGCGGTATAACTATCCTATTATTATTAGGTCTTCAGACGAAAGTCTGGGAGACCTATTGTTATTATCCTGATTATTATTATTATACTTATTATTATTCCACATGAATTTTGTGGAATTTCTATAAAATAAATGGCTGAGCCGATTTTCATGAAACTTTCAGGGTTGATAGCCTCTTGGATGAACTTGATGCGTTTTTCAGGAATTCCGATTTCCGGTTCCGGCTTCTGAGTTACGGCCCTTGGAAAATTCGAATTTTAACATGGGAAAATTTTTCAAAATGCACCTAGAGACTTAAAACCTGTTTCAAAAGATGCGCAATATCACCCTGAACAAAAAAGTAAATCATAGCGAAATCGTACGTCACGTGACTTAGACGCCATTTTGATTTTAGTGACTTTTCGTGAATTTGGACCCCACCCACCTTTAAAAATCTTCTCCTCTGAAAGTACTTGGGGTAGACAGCTGTAATTTACGTTTCCTTGAAACAGATGCATTGTAGTATCTGGCTATCTCATGGGAAGTGCGAACTCATTGTATTTTTATCACAGTCAGCTTTCAAAGTTGTCTAAAAATGAGAAAATCAGAAAAATTGCAAACTTCAAGGGCAGATAACTCACAAACCTGGAACGGTAACTTTATGATTTTTTCAGGGAAGGAAGATACATATGTTCTGTATAAGAATCAATAATAAAATGGCTCGCGTACAGTCATTTCCGGTCGGTAGAAATTTTGAAAAAAATGACATTTTTCCAAATGTAAATCTTTAACATGGGCAAAATTTTAAAAATTGACCTACAGACTTGCAACTTGATTTAAACGATAGCTTATATTTTTGTGACCAAAATTGTAAATCATGACGACTTCGTAGCTCGCATGGTTTAGCCGCCATTTACATTTTCTGTATTATAGTGTTTTTTCATCGGTTAACTTGGAAGCCCTGCCTTTGGCATGCTCCTTGGCAAGAGGTTGCGGTAACCTGGCATCTCATCTCATTAGTGTTCTTGTCATTTTATTATTTCTAAATATCTACTTTCAGACTTGCAACCTGTTTTAAATGAATCAAAATGAATTTTATTGCAAATAAATAAAGCTGATACATTCGTTGTAGTTCACAAATAATTAAAATTCAATATTTCCTTCATTTTGACGCCTGGTTTGCTTATGGCAGGATGCACCTTGGCAGGAGCTTGTGGAAGAGTCTTCTCTTCAACGGAATTTCAATTTTCAAAAAAGAACAAGAGACTTGTAATTTAATTTAAAGATAGCTAATATCGCTGTGACCAAAATTGTAAATCAGGGCGAATTCGTTGTTCATATGGTTCAGCCACTATTTATAATTTCTTTATTTTAATGTATTATCATCATTTCACTTCGAGGTCCTGACTTTGGCAGCATGCTCATTGGCAAGAGGTTGCGGGAACCTGGCATCTCATCTGTTTAGTGTAATTGTCATCGTATTGTTTCTAAATATCTACTTAAAGACATGCAACTTGTTTTAAAAGAATCACAATAGTAGTTCATGCACATAAATAATGCTGATGTATTCGTAGTAGTTTACACATATTTAAAATTCAACATTTCCTTCCTTTTGACGCCTGGTGTGCTTATGGCTGCATGCACCTTGGCAGGAGCTTGCGGAAATTGTAATTTCTTCTTAGGACACTGCAGGCATCGGTGAAAGATTTTAACACAAAATTTGTATTTTAAACAAGGGTAAAATTTCCAAATGGAACTAGAGACTTTCTTATTGTATAGTATTTTTTTAAAATCCACTTACAGATTACCAACTTGTTGTAAAAGATTGACAGTATACCGGTTCTATAAAAACATAAAGCTGATAAATTCGTTGGAAAGGGCAAATTTTAAATATCAACCTAGAGACTTATTTTTTTCACAGTGCAAATAAAAACAAAAAAGTTAATAGTGGCGGATATGAAGGTCACATGGTTTTCTTGATATTATGATTCATAATATAATTTCGGAATTTTCACAGTTTTGTTGGTATGAGAGATACATGTTACATTGGTAGTTTTGACAGAACATTATCAGTGACATTCTTCGATCAAACATAGAGGTGAAGGTCAAGCGGAAGTCTGAAGACCTAAGTACTGCCGCGGCAGTCCTAGTTATACTTATTATTATTCCACATGAATTTTGTGGAATTTCTATAAAATAAATGGCTGAGCCGATTTTCATAACACTTTCTGGGATGATAGCCTCTTGGATGAACTTGATACATTTTTAAGGAATTCCGATTTCCGGTTCCGGTTTCTGAGTTACGGCCCTTGGAAAATTCGAATTTTAACATTGGGAAAATTTTCAAAATGCACCTAGAGACTTGAAACCTATTTCAAAAGATGCGCAATATCATTCTGAACAAAAAAGTAAATCATAGCGAAATCGTACGTCACGTGACTTAGACGCCATTTTGATTTTAGTGACTTTTCGTGAATTTTGACCCCATGCACCTTTAAAAATCTTCTCCTCTGAAAGTACTTGGGGTAGACAGCTGTAATTTACATTTTCTTGAAGCAGGTGCATTGTAGTATCTGGCTATCTCATGGGAAGTGCGAACTCATTGTATTTTTATCACAGTCAGCTTTCAAAGTTGTCTAAAAATGAGAAAATCAGAAAAATTGCAAACTTCAAGGGCAGATAACTCAAAAACCTGGAAAGGGAACTTTATGATATTTTCAGGGAAGGAAGATACATATGTTCTGTATAAGAATCAATAATAAAATGGCTCGCGTACAGCCATTTCCGGTCTGTAGGAATTTTGAAAAAATGACATTTTTCAAAATGTAAATTTTTAACATGGGCAAAATTTTCAAAATATACCTAGAGACTTGCAACTTAATTTAAAAGATAGCTTATATCGTTGTGACCAAAATTGTAAATCATGACGACTTCGTAGCTCACACGGTTAAGCCGTCATTTACATTTTCTGTATTATAATGCTTTTTCATCGGTTAACTTGGAAGCCCTGCCTTTGGCATGCTCCTTGGCAAGAGGTTACGGGAACGTGGCATCTCATCCTATTAGTGTTCTTGTCATTTTATTATTTCTAAATATCTACTTTCAGACTTGCAACTTGTTTTAAATGAATCAAAATGAATTTCATTGCAAATAAATAAAGCTGATATATTCGTTGTAGTTCACAAATAATTAAAATTCAATATTTCCTTCATTTTGACGCCTGGTTTGCTTATGGCAGCATGCACTTTAGCAGGAGCTTGCGGAAATTGTGATTTCTTATGAGGACACTGCAGGCATCGGTGAAAGATTTTAACACAAAATTTGTATTTTAAACAAGGGTAGTATTTCCAAATGGAACAAGAGACTGTCTTATTGTATAGTATTATTTTTTAAAATCCACTTACAGATTACCAACTTGTTGTAAAAGATTGACATTATACCGGTTCTATAAAAACATAAAGCTGATAAATTCGTTGGAAAGGGCAAATTTTAAATATCAACCTAGAGACTTAATTTTTGTAAGATGCACAGTACAAATAAAAACAAAAAGTAAATCATGGCGAATATGAAGGTCACGTGGTTTTCTTGATATTTTGATTAATAATATAAGTTGGGAATTTTCACAGTTTTGCTGGTATGAGAGATACATGTTACATTAATAGTTTTGACAGAATAGTATAAGTGACATTCTTCGATCAAACATGGAGGTGAAGGTCAAGCGGAAGTCTGAAGACCTAAGTACTGCCGCGGCAGTCCTAGTTAGGTCTTCAGACTTTAGTCTGAAAGACCTATTGTTATTACCCGAGTTTTCCTTATTATTATACTTATTATTATTTGTACCGATTTTGTGGCAGCTGCACAGCCTAAACTACTTGCGCCAATTCGATGACACTTTCAGAGATCATAGGCTCTGGGCTGAAATTGATACAGAAGAAAACAAATCCTGACTTCCGGCTTTTGTTTGTGTGCTACAGCCCCTTTAAATTTCGATTTTTAACATGGGAATTTTTTTCAAAATGCACTTAGAGACTTGCAACTTTTAGCAAAAGATGCACATTCATCTTTCAAGCAAAAGAGTAAATCATGAAAAAGTCGTAAGTCACGTGACTTGGACGCCATTTTGATTTTAGTGCATATTTGTGCATTTTCAGCCTTTCCGACACTACCGATCTTAAAAAATCTTCTCCTCTGAACATACTGGTACTACAAAGCCGAAACTTTTACAGAATGTAGCTGATGCATTGTACTTCAAACGATACGAGCCAGATTTTGCAAAATCGATCTATTTATTTCACAGTGCCCATTCAAAAATGTCTGAAAATGAAAAACAGTTAAAAAGTGCAAACTTCAAGGGCAGATTACTCAGACATTTAAGACGGGAACTTTATGATTCTTTCAGGGATCGAAGATACATATGTCGTGTACAAGAATCAATAATATAATAGCATGCGTACAGTCATTTCCGGTCTGTAGAAATGTCGAAAAATCGTCATTTTTCACAAAATAGATTTTTAACATGGGCAAAATTTTCAAAATAAAACTAGCGACTTGCAATTTTTTTCAAACGATTGCTTATGTCCTTGTGACAAAAAAAGTAAATCATGACGAAATCGTAGGTCACGTGGTTTCTATAGTATAACGCATTTCCTTTGTTTCCCTTCGAAGGTCTGCTTTTGGCGGCATGCTCCTTGGCAAGAGGTTGCAGGAACCTTGCATCTTTTCACTATTTTCATTGTATCTTTTCTAAATATCAACTTAGAGACTTGCAACTTGTTTTAAAAGATACACAATGACCTTGCCTACAAATAAATAAAGCTTATAATATTCTTTGCAGGGGTAACATTTTTTTTTTTCAACATTTCCATCGTTCTACAGCCTGGTCTGCTTTTGGCGACATGCACCTTGTCAGGAGCTAGCAGAAATATCTGATCTCTTCAACATTATGTAAAACGTGGACTAGAAGGAAAGATTGCTCTGGCTACAATGCAGCAGTCTGAAGACCGTCAGTACTGCCATGGCAGTCCTAGTTATTATTATTATTATTTCCGAGATTTTTGTGACAGCTGTACTGAAAAAACGGGCGACCCGATTTTCATGAAATTAACAGGGATGTTAGCCTCTGGGCTGAAATTGATACAGATGAAAAAAAATCCCGACTTCCGGTTCCGGTTCTTGAGTTACGGCCCTTCGAAAATTCGAATTTTAACATGGGAAATTTTTTCAAAATGCATCTAGAGACTTGAAACTTTTTCTAAAAGATGCGCAATAAGATTGTGAACAAAAAAGTAAATCATAGTGAAGTCGTGGGTCAAATGACTTAGACGTCATTTCGTTTTTAGTGAATTTTCAGCGTTTTTGACCCCACCCATCTTCAAAAATCTTCTCCTCTGAACATTCTGGCACTACAGATCTGAAACTTTCACACAAAGTAGCTGATGCATTGTACTCAAAACGATACGAATCAGAATTTGCGAAATCTTTATACTTTTTTCACAGTGAGCTTTCAAATTTGTCTGAAATCGGAAAAAAGTGAAAAATGGCCAACTTCAAGGGCATATAACTAAAAGACCTAGGACGGGAACGTTATGATTTTTTCAGGGAAGGAAGATACATATGTCGTGTACAAGAATCAATAATAAAATGGCGTGCGAACAGTCATTTCCGGTCTGTAGGAATTTTGAAAAAATGACATTTTTCAAAATTTAAATTTTAACATGGGCAAAAATTTCAAAATAGACCTAGAGACTTGCAACTCCATTTAAACGATAGGTTATATCGTTGTGACCAAAATTGTAAATCATGACGACTTCGTAGCTCACATGGTTTAGCCGCCATTTACATTTTCTGTATTATAATGTTTTTTCATCGGTTAACTTGGAAGCCCTGCCTTTGGATGCTCCTTGGCAAGAGGTTGCGGGAAACTGGCATCTCATCTCATGAGTGTTATTGTCATTGTATTATTTCTAAATATCTACTTTCAGACTTGCAACTTGTTTTAAAGGAATCAAAATGAAGTTCATTGCAAATAAATAAAGCTGTTATGTTCGTTGTAGTTCACAAATAATTAAAATTCAATATTTCCTTCATTTTTACGCCTGGTTTGCTTATGGCATCATGCACCTTGGCAGGAGCTTGTGGAAGAGTCTTCTCTTCAACCGAATTTCAATTTTCAAAAAAGAACAAGAGACTTGTAATTTAATTTAAAGATAGCTAATATCGCTGTGATCAAAATTTTAAATCAGGGCGAATTCGTTGCTCATATGGTTCAGCCACTATTTATAATTTCTTTATTTTAATGTATTATCATCATTTCACTTCGAGGCCATGCCTTTGGCAGCATGCTCATTGGCAAGAGGTTGCGGGAACCTGGCATCTTATCTATTTTTTGGCAGCATGCTCATTGGCAAGAGGTTGCGGGAACCTGGCATCTTATCTATTTAGTGTAATTATTGTCATCGTATTGTTTCTAAATATTTACTTAAAGACATGCAACTCGTTTTAAAAGAATCACAATAGTATTTCATGCAAATAAATAATGCTGATGTATTCGTAGTAGTTTACAAATATTTAAAATTCAACATTTCCTTCCTTTTGACGCTTGGTCTGCTTATGGCTGCATGCACCTTGGCAGGAGCTTGCGGAAATTGTAATTTCTTCTTAGGACACTGCAGGCATCGGTGAAAGATTTTAAAACAAATTTGTTATTTTAAACAAGTGTAAAATTTCCAAATGGAACTAGAGACTGTCTTATTGTATAGTATTATTTTTTAAAATCCACTTACAGATTACCAACTTGTTGTAAAAGATTGACAGTATACCGGTTCTACAAAAACATAAAGCTGATAAATTCGTTGGAAAGGGCAAATTTTAAATATCAACCTAGAGACTTAATTTTTTTTAAAGATGCACAGTACAAATAAAAACAAAAAGTAAATCATGGCAAAAATGAAGGTCACGTGGTTTTCTTGATATTTTGATTAATAATATAAGTTGGGAATTTTCAAAGTTTTGCTGGTATGAGGGGGGATACATGTAACATTAGTAGTTTTTACAGAATAGTATAAGTGACATTCTTCGATCAAACATGGAGGTGAAGGTCAAGCAGAAATCTGAAGACCTAAGTACTGCCGCGGCAGTCCTAGTTGTTATTATTATTATTATTTATCCTATAACCAGATATTTGTATCTGAGATTATATGTGTAGTATGTATATATATAAAGTGTGTTTATCAGGACCACTTGGTTGATATTTGCTTTAGACGTGATATGTCAAGATGGGATGGGAAGTGAGTATTTATTATTTTATGAATGAGTTTTTAGAATGATTCATAAAAGGTGCTGATATATAAATGTAAAATGTTTTGACTTTGAGAACTCCAAATCTATTCAGTTTAAATTTAGAAAATCCTTCCATGTAATACCTTCCATAAATGTAATGATTTGAAGGTATGAGCTGATTCTGCGCAGATGCCTAAACTAAGGGTCAATTTACATGTAAACTAGTTATGTGACCTATTAAACACTTCCAACCCAAATTTGTGATTGTTTCTCACGATATTTGAAGGTTTAACTTTATTTATAATAATCTTTTTAGTTTACTTTAGTATTGTCTTAGGTCAGTCTGTTTAGAATTAACATTTATCCGATTAATAAAGGTTCAACATAGTACATCTATCGGGATACGAACACATGTCGTTTCCAGTTGGTATCTTGTTAGAGTTAACTCTGTCCCGGACATTGCTTCAACTTCATTTGCACACTATGCACAATTCACGTGTAAATCGAGAGAGCCTAGGCTAACTTATCAATCAGACATTCTTAACCAGTCACCAACTGTTACGGGTCGTTTCTTTCCAGAAACTGCACCCCTTCCTTAAATATATGTGTATATGAATTAAGATACCAAAAATGTAGAACAAAACTCTTATATATTAGTCCTTTTACAATAACGACCGTTCTTCAGCTAACTATCCAGTCCCAAACTCATCACAGCGCTGTAACGTCTCTCCTACGGTCAAGTGAGAAGTGTGACTGCACGGACGTTGTTCATTTCATCCTGTGATGCACGGATGTCATGTTGCCAAGCTGTTTTTCTAACTTCACGTGCTGCACACAATGAAAATTTTGCATGGAGGTTGGCAAAATGGAGTGGTCTGATGTTTCAAACTAGAATCTATATCCGTGTTTAAAGGTTTAGTCGGGGCGAAATGAGGGTGAGTTGTATCATAGAGTTGTATCATAGAGTTGTATCATAGAATTCTATCATAGAGTTGTATCATAGAATTGTATCATAGTACCCTGAGTCATTTCCTGTTTAATTTATATGATAATTTTATCTTAAACATCTGTGAAATATGTAAAGAGCATATTCACATATCAACACGATGCTGAAGTGTGTTATATTTATACAAATGTGTTTGCTTGGCGAAAACTTAAAATTGCGCCAGGGTGATGAGTTGATTGTGTTTACCAGACTGACACCAATTACAGTTTATTATCTTTTCCAACAACACATGTCTCACACTCACACTTACTGCATACAGTATTAATGTCAATCTCATTAAAATCAGATCATTGATTTGTTCCCTTGGCTTTTTTGCTAGTTTGGGTTGCCTCTCATTAATGAGATTGTATTAATGTAAGTGTACCTTGTATTGAGGAATTACATGATAATCTTTCTCATTGGTGTTAGGTGTCACGTTGTGAGTTTTGATCGAAAACTACACACCGTTACAAAGCTGGCAACAACTGATCCAATGTAAGTTTGGAAACTTATCTAAAACAGAAAAGATGGCAGATTTGGGATGTTAGTTTAACAGGTCCTATAACAAGTATATATGTATATAGGACGTGTCATGTCTGCTTCTTTGCATGTATAAACGCCGTTGAGATTTAAATAGAAAATTAGCATTGTCCTCATTGAATTTGATATAAGGAGATGAAGATGCAAGCCGAGTAAGAATATTTGAAATTAAATGTAAATCAGCATACGCATATCTTGAAACAAAGCCAGATTAAATGCCATTGAGTAAAGAAAAAATATTCACAATGTTAATGTATGTTGCCAAATACCACACGAAACAGCGACAGTGACCAACTATCTATGTTTGATTGCTTCATCAAGTTGAAAAAGTTTGAGATAAAATACGGTTAGTGGATAGAAAAACACACGTAAACGTCTACATTGAATTGTTCCCTGGAGGGCATAATCAGACACGCCATTACACACACAAATGTAACTGTTCTTCTGAAGTATCGCTTCTTAACCCCTTCACCCCTACAGTCCTCTTCAGAGGCCAGAAAACGTATTAACGTTTTGGTTTCCTAGTGGTGAAAGGGTTAACTCTCCGTCTCTCTGTCTCTCTGTCTGTCTGTCGGTCTCTCTCCTCTCCAATGTTTATATAACATTGTAGTTCGCTACATGTTAGTTAGCATCAGGTAATAACACCACGACAAACAACACCTGCAGAACAAATCCCCGATCATTATGTAAATGAGGTAAACAAGTAAATCTATGAATCGTGAGACTAAACTCACATCAGACTATTAATTGCTCATCTGAGCCAGCCATCACCTAATCGAATTATCGCCATCCATCCTATCACATATGTGCTGGGAGAGCCAGACGCTGGAATGATTGCGTGTTAAACCTGCCTTGTTAGATGGATAACAAGCTGTAACGATTGTATTACACGTGATGAAACATGACTATATGCTGTTAAATACAAAAATACATGTTGGTGTGACAATGAGATAACAAAGACATCAAGTTTAAATATTTCTTTCTTACCTCATTATCGATACCAAATAGCGTTTCTTTTGTCTGGTAGTTTAGTTACTTTACCAGTTTGTTTCAGTCAATAAGTATAGTATATAACAGTAGCAGGCCATATGAACAAGAAGCACACACGTAGAAACTGGAGAATACTTATAAAGGATAACTTCTGAAAATAATATCGACTTCCGACTTCAGTGAGTTATAAATACATTTTCTTTCAACTTTATTGGTATTTTTATATATGTGTGCACGCTTATTGCATAGTCGGTATTATCAACCCGTTAAAACAGAGATTTATACCCTGCTGTTAATTTGTAGTGGTAATAAAAGGTTCCAATGCCTTTGAATACCAGGTTTATGGTAAACCTGTCAGGGAGTTACCTCAGGAGAATGATCTGCCCTCATCCACAAACGATTGATGGAAGTGACATATGACCTCCTCACTGATGCATCTTGGAATATGTTTGTGACAGAGAAACATCCTGCAATGAGAAAAATGCCCCAGCTTTAAAAGCTATGCAGTGCAGCAATACTTAATCGCTCGTCCCATTCTCAATATTGGATGAGAAAACGTATGACTTTTAATTAAAGACATCTATCGAGGCCTGTCGTCCTTGGACTCTCTAGTTGAATGGTCTTTTTAAGTTCCTGTCTTAGGCAAAGACGATGAGAGATTTATAAAGCAAATTCATCCTTGTTTTAATTTTGCTCAAATTGAATGTTTATATTAAACCTTCTATCAACGATACTCTTTTACTATTTAGACTAGATTTATTCATATATACAGTCACCTGTCATTTTTCTTACCGTGTTTGTATCTGTAAATACTTGATTAAACTGGCATTATAGTTTTTGTTTATATGTAGCTTTTTTTATTATCAAATAACCAAAGTTAAATTAAATCCACCACTTTCTTGGAAATCTGATGTGTTGGTATGGAAATATCAACTTGAATGCATTAAACTCTTTAAAAATATTACTTAAATGCGCACGCGTGTGTGTGTGTGTTACTATTTGCATTAGAAAAATATCAATTTACGTACGTGGGTGTGTGTGAGTGTGTGTGTGTGCGTGCGTATGTTTTGATTCCTAAAATTATAATTTCTTGACATGTTGCTAATGCATGACGTTAGATGTTTGTCCTTACTATTGTGAGTTGTCAGAAGATTGTGTGATTGAGATATTGTTTCCAGTATTTGAAGTTGTGGAACTCACTTGACTTGATGATTAAGTTATTTTTCCACTGTGACAAAGAACGTTAGATTCAGGATGGCAGCATTCTCTCGATATAGCCGAGTTTCAATTACGTCTACCAAAAGGACTTGAATCGTTACTTATGAACTGAAACACATCAACTTCATCATTATCATCGTTATATTTCCCTCCTTTTGGAGATCTCTGAAACACCACAAGGACAGTGGGGAGACATTAACAACGTTTTAAAGGGCAAGAGCAGAAGAATGTGAGTAGGAACAGGAAATGTCTCTTGGTTACATCTTCTCTCTGGTAGACGACCATGACTTTCATGACATACACAGCACACAAGTCTATACCTTCAGCTGTCAATCGGGCAAGGTCTTCCGGTCATGTACTGTGGCTGGGCCTCGTCATCTGTACTGTAGAGAGTCGCCCACTGTTCTAGAGGAAATTAGTCTGTCACCGTTGTCCGAAAGTTATCATACAGATCACAGAGGTGGTTGCATGATGTCATGAAAGGTCATATGAGGTAATAGTAGCTGGTGTTGTGAAGCTTCCATGCTGATTCAGTGTTCTGTGGAATCACAACCCAGAGCTAACCATTATGTGTATCAGCTTTCAGGTAGAGTCATTTTCTGGCATGGGTCGACACTGTTCCTTCTCAAGGAACTTGTTGAAACATTGAAAGTCTGTCATGATTATGGTAGTTGCTCCGCATATCCTGTAAGTTGTATATGTAGTCTGTGGAGGATATTGACGATGTGTGAAATGAAACCTTTCTGAAAAGTAGTTTCCAATTAATAGTATTAATGCAATCGTCTATAAAGAGTTTCTTGATAGTTAGCAGAGTCTATGAAAGAACATCAGTTGTCGTTTGTGTATCTCTTAAGTGATTAGAGCCCAATCGATCATGCTCATGTTAGTTCTTGTTCGTATCTGGAACCCTTGAAGTAGTTTGGCCCTGTACTGCGAAGTTGAAGAGAGTTGTCAGATGAAATAACACCTTTAATATGCGGAATATAACTCGTAGTTTTAAAGGTATTGGCTGATATCAGTAACTGACAGTGGATTTGATGGTTAGAGTTCATACCTCCACAACCTGGCATATTTGGAGATAATATCTAGCGTGGACCGGAGGGCACATGAGGATAAGACTAACATTGTGACTACATCGGGTAATCTTAAGATCCATGGCAACCACATCACAGTGAAAATACAGAAGCTCTGTAAAAAGATCATCTATGAACATGAGGTAAAGGATTGTGGATAGGATCTCCATCTCATACACCGTGTTCTATTGGGATTGATAAGAAAGTCACTGCGACTGAGGATCTCAATTCTGTGGAAGTATTGAATAGAAGCTTTTTGAACTTGGTGAGCTCACTGAATTATCTATCCCTATACACAGCTACACCATACACAGGTGGTGAGAAACCACAGGGAACACTTTGTCATTATGTGACACACTGGCTGACATTGTAGATGTTGACTTGATGATTCAAGTTAATTTTCTATTGTGAAAAAGAATGTTTAATTAAAGATCTTCATAAAGCCATTTATAAAAGCATTTATTTCTCAACTCAAATTTTTGTTTAATTTCAAATTATCTCAACCTGTTATTTAAAGTGACTCTTTAAGGGTAGTGTAAGCTGATATGTAGAAAATGGTTAAAAGAAGGTTATATACTGAAATTACTGCTAATTTTTCATTTGATAAAACAGAACCGATGAAATAATCTAAAAACGTAATTACTCTTGACTATAAAGATAAGCAAAACATTCTCTGAAATTCATTTATTTTTGTAATCAAAAATTGCTTTTTCTTTATTATCAATATGATAAATAGAACATATTTATATCCTCCTGTCACTTTGTAGTGGTAATAAAAGGTAACATTTCCCTTTGAATGGCAGGATTATGGTTGAACTGTCAGCAAACTTTCTGTAAAGAAGAATCTTCCTTCATCCACAAATAGTGATGAGAGTGACATGTGACCTTGTCGATTGATCTACTTTGGAGTCTATTTGAAGAAGACAACATTCTTATTTGACAAAAATAATTCGCAGCTATAAGAATGTGTGATGCAGCATAATCAAAATCACTCACTCCATGCTTCATATTGGGAGGGAAGAACCTGGTGGTTTTTAATTAAGGAAATGATGATGAATCTATCCAGGTCTGGCGTCTTAATTCTCTATGGCTGAATGGTGTTTTTACAGTACCTTTTTATTTAGTGCTAGACTATGGTTGATTCATCAACAATAAACTATATCCACAAGCGTTGAAGTTTATATGAATGTACTTTCCCTGTACTCTTTATATCTTGAAATAATTATAACTCAGCATTGATGTTTTATTGTAGCACTGAGTAGAAAAGTTTAAGATACTTTATCCTTCGATGTATGTATGAAAACAATCTTCGGAATTGAAAGTTTGAATTTTGAATATTCTTTTTGACGAAGAAAGGAATTAATTTGATTTGTACATTTTGTATGATAACATGGAAATAAAACCTCTTTTATTTACTAATTTTTTGAGAGGCATTTTAAAAATGATAGAGATGAATAAAAACCAAGATGGATGGATATGACCATTTTTATTGCAATGAAGATGTTGACTATCCATACATCTTGGTTTTTATTCATCTCTTTTATATATTTACGTTTATATTTTGTATTTTGCAAACCAAACCAAAAGTAGTCAGAAAGCCAAAGCAATTGATTATATTGAGGAGAGGGGGCATTGTTTTCATCGACATCACACCGTCTGTTCTGTTCTCATTAACGTGATATCTCATGAACTGGTGAATGAACTGTCTTCAACGTTGGTGACAATCTATATATTGATCTTATTTCAAGGTCACCATGACATTTGGACCACTTTCCAAACTTGTAATCCTATATATCTTAGTTGTCACCGTGACACCTTTTATCAGTAATGCAATATATGAAGAATTCCCTTCCGGCCAAGTGATAAAAACCAGTAGAAGAGCGACGATGGACATTGCCATACGTAGACACTTATGTTTTATTAAAATTAGGATTAATGTAATAGTGGTGGTATGAGGTTATTATAGTGTGGTACATTTTAGGAGATTTGGTTGTCTATCTCTTTGTGCACTCAATACCGAGTAATACTGACTTATATCGTATTTGTGATGCTTTGTACTGTTAGTTGTAAATCAATACCTATAACAATTTAAAAAACACATTTAAACAATAATGAATTCCATCATAAGCAAAGAGAAAAGAACATACATATGTACACCAAGTTCTGTTTAATTGTAACAGACCGGATATCTTTAATGTATATCCAATGTGTTTCTACTGGTGTCATTATTTATTTCATAGCCTAAATGAAACTATTGAAACTCCCTGATGCTACCAAAGAAACATGTTGGAGTAAAAATGGCTCTGTGGTTTTGGACTTTTGAATATATATATAATGGCTAAACGCACATCTATATCTAACGTGATACTCAATATACCCAAAAACGTTGAATTACGGAAGCATCATAGTGCCACATACTAACTCCTAATTAGGACTTAGCTATTTCTTAATTAGGAGATAACTAAGTCCTAATTAGGAGATAATAGGAGTTAGTATCTCCTAATTAGGTAATTAGGTAAAACAATTCTCACTGTGGCACTAGGATGCTTCCGTATTGAATAACTGAACAAACCTCAGTGAGTAAAATACAGAGCTAATGTTTACAAACTAATGAATCACGGGGCGCAGCTGTAAATAACTAGAATGTGTGTGACTGACCCCTCTTAAGATAACATCATAACATCCATATAGTTCACTATTCTCAAATCGATAACCAACCAGTGTTGTATTTCTCTATCAGCAAATGTAACTTAACGTATGATCAATGTTATAAATGAGCAACTTTCATTTACAGAGCCTTAAAGATGGAATTGGAAACGGAGTCACAATTGCATAAAAGTTATTATTTTGAAATGTGAAGAGAACATTATTGTCAACTTCAACGCCAAATCCTTTGTTTTCAGCAGGTTATAAGCCATGGTGCAAAGGTTGTTATTTGAAAAGCAACTGTGATTCGTCCAAATACAAATCTGTACTTATATGGTTCATAAAAATGAGACGGTGATCAAACATTTATTTTTATTTTTTTCATTTCATTTCTCAAGTTACAAAAAGTGAATTGAAAATTGTCTGAGTGGAAAAAAACCCATTCCAAAATGTTTTAGGATTGAATTGTTCCCTCGAGAGAGAATACTAACACCATTACACAAAAACTAACACTGTCCTTCAAGCAGCCATCGCAATTTAAAAAGGCTATATCACTTTCAAAATTTGGTTCCAGCTTATTTCAAATAATACTTTTTCAGAGGTACAAGGTTGATGCAGTTGAATAAGATCATAATGGGTCAAGTTACCGTTATGAAATTTGTTTTTCTGCGCTGAATGATTGTAAAGAACTGAACATAATTGTATTTAGAATGATGGCCTCATGGCCTACATTACATGTACAAGAGGGTGAAATAAATACAGCATGTATGTTCTTTACACTTCTAAATATATGCCTAAAGTTTTGATAACTTTGACATGAGTCTACATTGTTTAATTACATCGTGATTGAATGGAATATATGTGTACAAAGAGCTGAATATGTATGATAAATATATAAAACATGAAATTCATGTTAAATGTTAAAACTTAAGATAATTATTAACTCTAAGAGTATGCAGAGACATTTTATCTTTACAAAATGATCTGATTAAAAATGTCATTTTAGGCTCTAAAAGATAATGTATATTACAATAGTATCTGAAAACTATTGATCATTCTGCAAATGTGGATAGGATTTACCTTTCAGGCATTGAGAGGATACACTTAAATATTACTTTAGAAATCAGTTTTCATAACTTTCAACATTTTGATGGTAGCAATGGTTTCTCATTCTAATCAACGTAAGAGCATGTGCTCATGGATACATTTGGGAATATCTACTACGATATATTGGTTTACTTGCCCCATTAAAGATAAAGAGAAAATAACATAATTATGACACTCTTGTTGAAACGGTTTCACTTGCTGTATAACACTAACACAACCAAAGAGAGCCCTGACGCAAGTACCACACTAACTGTTGAAGTTTACTATCCCATAGACAGGCTGGAAATGTCAGAGATCGGCTCCCTGTCCTTCCTCCATATCTCTATCCTTCATTGTCTGTTTGTGTGGGCTCTGCTTCTAACATCCCTTCAGTCATAACTCTTCTGCAAAGGTAAGTAGAAGCTGGAAGGGTTTAAGTACTCCTATTGCTGAGAGAACACTTTAATATATGACGGGCAATGAAATACTGGGATTTATCAGTGAAATAAACTGTCTATCAAGCTACAGTGAAAATAGCTTATATCTTGACTGCGACCAGTGACTGATATGATTTGACGTCATAAAACAATGGTCTGACGCGGCGAATTGGTTTATAACGTTACAGTGTTACTGTGGTGGCGTGCTATTCCTAGCAGCTGGGGGGCGTAAAAATGACCCTTTTCGGACGTTATTACAAGATAACATCATATAATAAATAGAATATCCGTCAATTCTTGATAAATACCATGTTAATCTCATCTCATGAGGTAGAAAAGTTATATATTTTCACTCGTGGAAATATAACCTTTCTACATGTACCTCACTCGGTTTAAACATATTTATTTCTTTTCTAGAAGAACTGGATGGGTAAACAAGCTCAAAGCTTATCTGAATACCGCTCCAGTGTACAAAATACAATTCAAGTCATGGTGTATTTACAAAAGCATGAATATTTACAAAAGTCAACACTAATACAAATCTTAACAAGTTCATAACACTAATTGTAATGTGATATTTCAAAACAACAAATGCCACAGAAGTCTCTCATCATGAAAATACATAAACGTGACAACTTATTTCTCAAATCTGCCTGTTAAATCTATGAACATGTGCACAGAAGTTAAAAGTTTATTATTTTCAACAGAAGAACAGGTTGGATTCCCAAATAGGACTGATTTCAAATCATATTATAAAAGAAAAAATGTTGCCTTATAACATTGTAAAGAGGACATGAGAAGAAATAGTGAGATGGGTCTTCATAATCATTGCCACATGAGCAGACAGGTGTTTGTGATATGAATCGTTCGTACTTATGTGCGTTTAGGTCACTGCATCCGAGTCTGAGGCGAGAATGTATGATTTGACAATACCTGTTACCGTTATTAAGGTCAAAATGGGTGTATGTGTCGGTATCTTTTAGAAATGCATTCTTAAAACTTAGTAAGGATTGTGAATCTCTGTGTTCTTTCGGTAATGAGTTCCATAATCTAACAGTATCAGGAAGGAAAGATTTTGCATAATTTACAGTTTTACAGTTTATTGTCTGAAGTTTTGAATCATCGCGAAGATTATAACTAACAACATCTGATGTTTTTGGAGGTACACGGTTGCTGAGGTAGCTAGGTGTACTGTTATTGGTCATCTTATAAAAGAAGGTCATTTTTTTAACGTATCGTCTATCGGACAGTGGTTGGCAATTGGTTTCCTTATATATCTTATTGTGGCTGGTGCCGCGAACGGCGCCACACACTGTTCTCAGAGCAACAATATTGAGCTTTTCAAGCACATCTGCTTGCTGATTTGTGCAATTATCCCAGATATGACTACAGTAGTCAAATAAAGGGAGAATGAACTGTTTATACATGGTTTCTAGTGTTTTCCTGTTTAGACGATATTTGAGACTTCTAAGGCAATTTACCATTGGTGCAACTTTGTTAGCAATGTCATTAATTTGATCATTCCAAGAACAGTCATGTTGTAAAATAAGACCTAAATGTTTATGACTCTGAACAGAATCTATAATATTACCATTCATGATTAGATCTGGCAAATGGGGTGGATGCTTTTTTCGGGTAAAACGAATAGATACTGTCTTATTCGGATTAAATGTGACCTGCCATTTATCTGCCCATTCTGCAATTCGGTTCAAATCGTCATTTATATTATTAGCAGTTTCGATGGGGTCACCAATAATCTCATATACTGATGTATCATCCGCGAAAAGGCGTATATTACTGTTTATACCTTCAACTATATCATGTATATATACAATGAACAAGAGCCGCCCTAATACCGATCCCTGGGGCACACCGGCATAAACAGCTCTTTTATCTGATTTAAATCCATTAATTACAACAGATTGTTGTCTATTTTCAAGATAACTCTCGAACCATTTTAGCAAGTTACCCTGAATACCATATCGTTTTAATTTATGTATGATTCCCTTATGCCAAACTCTGTCAAATGCTTTACTAACATCACAGAAAACAGCTTTAATTTCTTTACCTTTATCTACTGCTCCAGCTATGAAATCATATAAGTACGTCAGTTGATTAACAGTGGAGTCTCCTGGTGTGAAACCGGATTGGAGATTTGACAGTATATCATTATCTCTGAAATAATTAAAAACGTGTTTAAAGATACACTTTTCAAAAATCTTTGCCAGACAACTTGTTAGTGCAACGGGTCTGTAGTTGCAGCATTCATTAATACTTCCTTTCTTATAAATAGGGACAACAGAGGCTTCTTTCCACACTTGTGGAAATGTTTTTTCTGTAAGCGATAGATTAAAGACATCGGAGAGGGGCGGCCAATGGTTTAGCATTAATTTTAAGGAATTTATTGCTTATGCCTTCTGGGCCAGATGCTTTTGTTGCATCTATGGAAGAAAGTATATCGCAAACTTCATTTGTGGTGATATACAAGTCGCAGAAGGGATTATTAATGTCAGGAATACCATCTTCAATGTGTTTATTAGGATAAGTGACTTTCGTTTGATTTGTAAAATATTCATTCATTATGTCTGCAATTTCATTGCTATCTTCATATAGCTTGTCATCATGTAATACAGGTGGAAATTGTCTCCGTGCGTTTCTGCTTTTAGTGAAATTTTTAATTAAACGCCACCAGATTTTCGTTCCATGTTTCTCGTTTATCATTTTATCAATTTTGTCAGTGTATATATTCTTTTGGCATTTCTTACTGATGAAATTACCTTATTTCTGTATAATCTGAACTTCGCCCAATCGGTCGGTAAATTACGCTGTTTAGCAATCTTATGAAAACGATTCCATTTACGCATCAGTGTCCGAGGTTTCATTATTCATCCACGGAGCATCGTTTGGCCTGATAGTGACAACTTTGTTTGTCGCATATATTTATTAAGGTGGTGGTTAATAAACTTGCTATTTCATTTACGTTGCCAGAGGAAAATACCTTATTCCAATCAAATGTACTAAGATCAGCACTAAGGGTTTCGAGGTCAGTTAAACTATAATCATATATTTTTCTTTTGTAAGTGACTATTTTTGGCATGGGTTCTTTTAGAGTAATATATACAGGACAATGATCACTACATATAGGATCAAGTACACCAGAATCTATTACAAGGCCAACATGTGATACAAAAATTAGATCAATCAAGGTACTAGAGTTGGGTGTAATCCTTGTTGGGTCGGTAATGATTTGTGATAATCCATTCAACAGTTTGATTTGTTCTATTTTGTTTGATTTTGTTGTAAGAATATCTTCATTAAAATCCCCTGTCACTATTGTAATCAAACCAAGATCAACAGCATTATTGATTGATTCATCTATTAAATCCCAGCAAGCATTCCTTTTATCTACCTCACTCGATGATATAAACATGGTATCAGTCAAGAAAAGATGTATTTACTAATTATTTATATTTAATATATTTATTATATTTACTAATAGTCACAATACATGGTTCTAAATCAAATTGGCAACATAAAATGTTCCGACAATATCATTAAATATCCATTCTTTGGAACGGAGCTGAGTGTGTGTACCGACAACATTAGGACACCTATCATCCAAATTGTCTTTAAACATAGTTTGGTCTGAAAATTGTCGAAGGTGTCGGGAATGTGTCGGTTATTTATGTTAGTTTGCCTTATAAATCGGCAACAACTTTTATGTCTTTGACCATGGGAAAACATCAATTGCAGTGTCCTGTCATGTTCGTAATTCTTGCGTAATCTGTTTCATCAAATACTTGGCAATGTAACTGGGTCGTGTTAAACTTGCCTTGTTAGCTGGACAACAAGCTGTAACGATTGTATTACACATTATGAAACATGACTATCTGCTATTAAATACGTACACTATAAAAGGCTTCTTTATGCACTATAACTGTTAAAGCTTACTTATATCGCAGAGAGAATGAGGAATTGCCAGTATGGAGTTTGTCCTCCCCACATGTCATCAGTGTTCACTGTCGGTCTGTTCTAGCCGGATTCAAACAGGTTCGGTCGTATTCTTCTGCAAGCTCAAGCAGGATCTGATGTTATTTAAGTAGAATTATTCAAGAGAAGGACATTTATGGATTATCAACTTCTTTGTTTAACAGTGGAACGGTTTCGGTATAGAACCTTAAACCGTTATCAAGCATATAGGAAACGATGATAAAAATCATGTTATTTACAGGATACATGTTGGTGTGACAATGAGATAACAAAGACAAGTTTAGATGTTTTCTTTCTTACCTCATTATTGATAACGTTTCTTTTGCCTGGTAGTTTACTAACTTTCCCAGTTCTTCCTGCATGAATAGGTATGTTTCAGTCAATAAGTATAGTATGTAACAGTAGCAGCCCACATGTACAAGAAGCACACGTAGAAACTGGAGAATACTTTTAAAGGATATCTTCTGAAAATAATATCGATTGGTATTTTTAAATGTGTGTGCACGCTGATAGCTTAGTAGGTATCATCAATCTGTTAAAACAGAGATTTATATCCTACTGTTAATTTGTAGTGGTAATAAAAGGTTCCAATGCCTTTGAATACCAGGTTTATGGTAAACCTGTCAGCGAGTTACCTCAGGAGAAGGATCTGCCCTCATCCACAAACGAGTGATGGAAGTGACATGTGACCTCCTCAATGATGTATCTTGGAATATATTTGTGACAGAGAAACATCCTTCAATGAGAAAAATGCCCCAGCTTTAAAAGCTATGCGGTGCAGCAAGGACTTAATCGCTCTTCAAATTCTATATACTGGATGAGAAAACGTATGACTTTTAATTAAAGACATCTATCGAGGCCTGTCGTCCTTGGACTCTCTAGTTGAATGGTCTTTTTAAGTTCCTGTCTTAGGCAAAGACGATGAGAGATTTATAAAGCAAATTCATCCTTGTTTTAATTTTGCTCAAATTGAATGTTTATATTAAACCATCTTTTACTCTTTAGACTAGACTTATTCATATATACAAGTCACCTGTCATTTTTCTAACCATGTTTTCATCTGTAAATACTTGATTACACTGGCATTATAGGTTTTGTTTATATGTAGCTTTTTTTGATCAAATAACCAAAGTTAAATTAAATCCACCACTAACTTGGAAATCTGATGTGTTGGTATGGAAAATATCAACTTGAATGCATTAAACTCCTTTAAAATATTACTTAAATGCGCACGCGTGTGTGTGTGTTACTATTTGCATTAGAAAAATATCAATTTACGTACGTGGGTGTGTGTGTGTGTGTTTGTTTGCGTATGTTTTGATTCCTAAAATTATAATTTCTTGACATGTTGCTAATGCATGACATTACATGTTTGTCCTTACTATTGTGAGTTGTCAGAAGATTGTGTGATTGAGATATTGTTTCCAGTATTTGAACTTGTTGAACTCACTTGACTTGATGATTAAGTTAATTTTCCACTGTGACAAAGAACGTTAGTTTCAGGATGGCAGCATTCTCTCGATATATCCGAGTTTCAATTACGTCTACCAAAAGGACTTGAGTCGTTACTTCTGAACTGGAACACATCAACTTCATCATTATCATCGTTATATTTCCCTCCTTTTGGAGATCTCTGAAACACCACAAGGACAGTGGGGAGACATTAACAACGTTTTAAAGGGCAAGAGCAGAAGAATGTGAGTAGGAACAGGAAATGTCTCTTGGTTACATCTTCTCTCTGGTAGACGACCATGACTTTCATGACATACACAGCACACAAGTCTATACCTTCAGCTGTCAATCGGGCAAGGTCTTCCGGTCATGTACTGTGGCTAGGCCTCGTCATCTGTACTGTAGAGAGTCGCCCACTGTTCTAGAGGAAATTAGTCTGTCACCGTTGTCCGAAAGTTATCATACAGATCACAGAGGTGGTTGCATGATGTCATGAAAGGTCATATGAGGTAATAGTAGCTGGTGTTGTGAAGCTTCCATGCTGATTCAGTGTACTGTGGAATCACAACCCAGAGCTAACCATTATGTGTATCAGCTTTCAGGCAGAGTCATTTTCTGGCATGGGTCGACACTGTTCCTTCTCAAGGAACTTGTTGAAACATTGAAAGTCTGTCATGATTATGGAAGTTGCTCCGCATATCCTGTAAGTTGTATATGTAGTCTGTGGAGGATATTGACGATGTGTGAAATGAAACCTTTCTGAAAAGTAGTTTCCAATTAATAGTATTAATGCAATCGTCTATAAAGAGTTTCTTGATAGTTAGCAGAGTCTATGAAAGAACATCAGTTGTCGTTTGCGTATCTCTAAAGTGATTAGAACCCAATTGATCATGCACATGTAGTTTGGCCCTGTACTCCTAAGTTGAAGAGAGTTGTCAGATGATAGTTTGGTCCAAAGCTCACATCCATATAACACCTTTAATATAACATAATATAACACATATAAAATCTTTTTAAAGGTATTGACTGATATCAGTAACTGACAGTGGATTTGATGGTTAGAGTTCATACCTCCACAACCTGGCATATTTGGATATAATATCTAGCGTGGATCGGAAGGCACGTGAGAATAAGACTAACATTGTGTCGTCATCGGGTAATCTTAAGATCCATGGCAACCACACCACAGTGAAAATACAAGCCCTGAAGCTCTGTAAAGAGATCATCTATGAACATGAGGTAAAGGATTGTGGATAGGATCTCCATGTCGTACACCGTGTTCTATTGGGATTGATAAGAAAGTCACTGCGACTGAGGATCTCAATTCTGTGGAAGTATTGAATAGAAGCTTTTTGAACTTGTGGAGCTCACTGAGTTATCTATCCCTATAACACAGCTACACCATACACAGGTGGTGACAAACCACAGGCAACACTTTGTCATTATGTGACACACTGGCTGATATTGTAGATGTTGACTTGATGATTCAGGTTAATTTTCCTTTGTGAACAAGAACGTTTAATTAAATATCTTCATAAAACCATTTATAAAATCATTTATTTCTCAACTCAAATGCATAACATGTTATTTATTTTTGTTTAATTTAGAATTATCTCAACCTGTTATTTAAAGTGACTTTTTAAGGGTATTGTAAGCTGATATGTAGAACATGGATAAAAGAAGGTTATATACTGCTAATTTTTCATTTGATAAAACAGAACCAATGAAATAATCTAAAAAAGTAATTTCTCTTGACTATAAAGATAAGCATAACACTCTCTGAAATTCATTTATTTTTGGTAATCATAAATTGCTTTTTCTTTATTATCAAAATGATAAAATAGAACATATTTATATCCTCCTGTCACTTTGTAGTGGTAATAAAAGGTACCGTTTCCTTTAGAATGGCAGGATTATGGTTGAACTGTCAGCACACTTTCTATAAAGAAGAATCTTCCTTCATCCACAAAGAGTGATGAGATTGACATGTGACCTCGATTGATCTACTTTGGAGTCTATTTGAAGAAGACAACTTCCTTCATTGACAAAAAAATTCGCAGCTATAAGAATGTGTGATGCAGCATCATCAAAATCACTCACTCCATGCTTCATATTGGGAGGGAAGAACCTGGTTGTTTTTAATCAAGGAAATGATGATGAAACTATCCAGGTCTGGCGTCTTAATTCTCTATGACTGAATGGTGTTTTTACAGTACCTGCCCTTTTCTTTAGTGCATGACGATTTGAGATTTATCAACTATAAATATAATATATATATATAATATAATATCCACAAGCGTTGAAGTTTATATGAATGTACTTTACCTGTACTCTTTATACCTCGAATTCAGAGTGTAAGGCTCATTACAATTCAGACAACTCAGCATTGATGTTTTATCGTAGCACTAAGTAGAAAAGTTAAGATACTTTATCCTTCAATGTATGTTATGCACGGTACACCAAAGACTATACTGTTAGCCTCGAAAACAATCTTTGGAATTGAAAGTTTGAATTTTGAATATTCTTTTCGTCAAAAAAGGAAGTAATTCGATTTGTACATTTTGTATGATAACATTAGCTGTGGAAATAAAACCTCTTTTATATACTAATTTTTTGAGAGGCATTCTAAAAATTATAGAGATGAATATAAACCAAGATGGATGGATATGGAGCACTTTTATTGCAATGAAGAAGTTGACAATTCATACATCTTGGTTTTTATTCATCTCTTTTTAATATTTACGTATATATTTTATACTTTACAAACCAAACGAAAAGTAGTCAGAAAGCCAAAGCAATTGATTATATTGAGGAGAGGGGGCATTGTTTTCACCGGCATCAAACCGTCCGTTCTGTTCTCATTAACGCGATATCTCATGAACTGGTGAATGAAATGTCTTCAACGTTGGTGGCAATCTATATATTGATCTTATTTCAAGGTCACCATGACATTTAGACAACTTTCCAAACTTTTAATCCGATATATCTTAGTTGTCATCGTGACATCTTTTATCAGTAATGCAATATATGAAGAATCCCCTTCCGGTCAAGTAATAAAAACCAGTAAAAGAGTGACGGGGACATTGTCATACGTAAACACTTATGTTTTATTAAAACTCGAGTCATTCCATGACAGTGGTGGTAAGAAGTTATTACAATGTGGTACATTTTAGGAGGTTAGTTGTTCATCCGTCTGTGCACTCAATACTGAGGAATATTGATTTATATAGTGTTTGTGATACTATGTAATCAATATCTATAACAATTGCACATAACAAAAACACATTAAAGAATGATGAATTCCATCATAACTGAAGAGATAAGAACATGAATATGTACAGTACGTTCCGTTTAATTGTAACAGACATGATACGTTTTAATGTATATTCAATGTGTTTCTACTGGTGTTATTTCAAAGCCCAAATGAAACTATTAAAACATTCTAAATAGAAATAGGGGGCGAGATAGTGCAGTGGTTAGCGTGTTCGGCTGTGAATACTCTTGAAATCAGCGTTAAACAGTAATCACATCACCTCTAAAAGATATATAGTTGGCTAAACACTGATATATCTAACGTGATACTCAATATACCCAACAAACGTTGAATAACTGAATTTAACTTAGTGAGTAAAGAAAGAGCTACTATTCATAAACTAATGAATCCCGGGGTGCAGCTGTGTGGCTGACCCCTCTTAAGATAATAACATAACATCCATATAGTTCACCGTCTTGCTGAACATTTTCTCAAATCGATAATCAGCCAGTCTTGTATTTCTGTATCAGCAAATGTAACTTAACGTATGATAAATGTTAGAAATGAGAAACTTGCATTTACAGAGGATGGAATTGGAAGTTGAGTCAGAAATTGCATAATAATTATACTTTTGAAATGTGAAAAGAACATTTCTGTTAACTTCAACGCCTAGTACAGTGTTTTCAGCATGGTGCTAATGTTGTTATTTCTATGAATGAATAACGATATTATATGAATATTGTGAATGACCCAAACGTGAACATTACATTGACAATATTGCTACAATGCTTTTGTTTAAGGTGATTTCCAAGAATTATTTTATACATTTTGTTTTCTCAAATGGAAGAAGGTTTGTTGGATTGACTAAGAAAATGAACTAGTAGAAAAGGTTAAACTGAGTATGTACATTTGCGCGGAAATAATAATGAGTTGATACAATTACACATGCAGTAACTCTCAAGGAAACAAACAACAGTGTATCACATCATGTATGAAGGTATTATAACCAGAGAGGTAACTGTTCGGGTCCGAACTAGGCAGCAATACATAAAAAAATAATAATAAGGATACAATGTTAACTTGTTATTTCGAAAACGGAAGATGAGTGAAGATAAACATAAAAGAAAAAGTAATTGTGAAACGTCCAAATATGCAAATATCTGTAACTATCTTTCTTAAACATGAGACGGTGATCAAACATTTATTGAATTTGTTTGTCATTTCGTTTCTAAAGTTACAAAAAAGTGATTTGAAAATTGTCTGGGTATAAAAAAAACATTCAAATATTTTAGGATTGAATTGTTCCCTCGAGAGAGTATACAGACACCATTACACAAAAACTAACACTGTCCTCTATGCAACCATCGCAATTTAAAAAAGGCTATATCACTTTCAAAATTTGGTTCCGGCTTCTTTCAAATAATCATTTTTCAGAGGTACAAGTTTTATGTAGTTGAATAAGATCATAATGGGTCAAGTTGTTACCGTCAATTTGTTTTTCTGCGTTGAATACTTTGTGAAGAACTGAACATAATTGTATTAAGAATGATGGACTCATGGCCTACATTACATGTACAATAAGGTGAAACAAATACAGCTGAGTAACAATCAAAATTACATGTTAGTTCTTTACACTTCTAAATATATGCCTACAGTTTTGATAACTTTGACATGAGTCTACATTGTTTAATTACATCGTGATTGAATGGTATATGTGTACAAAGAGCTGAATATGTATGATAAATATATAAAACATGAAATTCATCTTCTAATGAGGAAATGTTAAAACTTAAGAACATTATTAACTCTTAGGGTACGCATAGACGTTTTATCTTTATAAAATGATCCGATTAAACATATGTCATTTCAGGCTCTTAAAGAGAATTGATATTACTATAATATCTGAGAAACTATTAATTATTCTGCAATGTTGATAGGATTTACCTTTCAGACATTGAGAGGAAACACTTGAATACATAAGATATCAGTTTTCATAACTATTACCATTGTGACGTTAGCTATGGTTTCTCATTCTGATCAACGTAAGAGCACGTGCTCATGGAGACATTTGGGAATATCTTAAACGATACATTGCTTTACTTGCCCCATTAAATATGAAGAGAAAATAACATAGTTATGACACTCTTGTTGAAACGGTTTCACGTGCTGTAAAACACTAACTTGACGAAAGGAAGCACTGACGCAAGTACCACACTTACTGTTAAAATTTACTATCCCAAAGGCAGGGTGGAAATGTCAGAGATCGGCTCCCTGTCCTTCCTCCATATCTCTATCCTTCATTGTTGGTCTGTGTTGGCTATGCTTCTAACACCAGTTCAGATATAACTCTTCTGCAAAGGTAAGTATATAAGAAGGGTTTAAGTACTCCTATAGCTGAGAGAATACTATATTTACAAATAATCAAATCGGCAACATAGAATGTTCTGAATCATGAAAAATCATGTCTTTGGAACAGAGCTGTGTGTGTGTACCGACAGCATTAGAACACCTATCATCCAAATTGTCTTCAAACGTAGTTTGGTCGGAAATCGGTCAAAAGTGTCGGGATTGTGTCAGGTATTAACCTCAGTTGGCCTTATGAATCGGCAGCATGTATGAGGTCGGTGACCATGTGAAAACGTTAATTGCAGTGACCTGTCATATTATAATTATTGCGCGATCTGATTCATCAAATACTGGGCTTTGTAACTGGGTCATTATTAGCTGACAGGATATTTAAGCGATTTTATAATATTTTTCCAAGCGATTTTTTTTATCAAGTTGGTGGGATCTATAAATGGCTCAGATCAGGCTGCTAATATTTGAAAAATCCTACATTTGTAATCACCTGAGGTCTCAGCTTTAAAAAAAAACCCATTCTGTTTCCATGTCAATTATTTGGTTTGTTTCCGGATCAGAACTATAAAACTTCTTTGGCAGTCCCCGCCAAAGGTGGTACACTATTTCCCCACATCATGTAGATGTGCCTTTAAGGAATTTTAATTTGTTAAATGTTATTATTTGTCAGTTTAAATGGCAGCAAATTGGATTTTGTCTTTTAAAAGGTTAATAACTTGAATTGGGGGGGGGGGGGGGGGGGGGGGTCATCTGTTTTTAAGAGTAAAAAGAAAAAAAAGTGTTCATCACTTTTCCGAGGAATAAAAGTTGCAAAATAGTGCATCTACCAGAATATGAAATCATATCATTCTGAGGTTTCCTCACAAAACCATTCGAAAACAGCCCATAAGCTCGATGTTCTGACGCTATTCAGGTATCTGTACCTAACTGATACAGAACACACACCTTGTGGAGAGGAATCTACAGAATCTGTTTGTATCCGATATATGCATTATATTGCAAATTGTATTCCTCGTAACAAGGTCGATTTTTAATCAGACTGATATTTCCGATATTGTATACTACTTTAGTAACACACATGATACTGTTTACAATCAAGCACATTTGAATACCAAAATGAAACAATCGTTATAATTTGATTAACATAAATGAATACATAGATTAAAATGACCTACTATCTTGGGTAAACTGTTTGTTTAGATGGATTGACCCGAAGCAAAAGAAAACCTGAACTAATGATAACACTTCAAGAACAACCGGAAACGAAATATCTGCAACTTAATACATCGATTAAAATAGAAAGCCATGACAGGAATAACAACTTGATAGCATAGTATTCTTTATATGCAACTGCCTACTACACACAGACCACAATCCACAGCTGCAATGAAACTCCTCTATATCTTCACCAGTAGTTACATTTGTGCACAGAATCAACAAGGGAACAGTTGTTGCATTTTACTTCTTTCCTTTTAGTGGACAATGCAAACTAAAACAGTTTTCAAAGATAACGTTTGCTGTTTCATTAATCATTAATCATTAAAACAATCAATCAGGAAAATACAAGATTCCGTCAGGACTTGAAAATGTAGCGAACATGAAACTGCAGAGCCTTTGGTGCGGAAGAGCCATAATTATTACGTGTAACATGAGTAAATGGAAGACGCTCCCTGTAGTTGGCTTGGAGAAATCTTTTGGTTTGACTACAATCTAACTAGGAGAATATGACGAGTCTGGTAAGAAACTGCAATCCGCTAAACGGATAAGAAATTGTATGTTTTCAGATCAACGCACTGATTCAATTGATAATATAAAAATACATTCATTTGAGGACAAACTTGAATATACACTTCATTCCCTAGTCACTAATACACCATCGAATAATTAGGTTTCTCAAGAGTCTGTACATATTTTGAAGTAAAATACAAGATACGTTGGTGTTTTTCGCTGATGATTCAGTAGCTGGCGACAGGTTCTCGGCTTTGATGTTTTGAGTTCGAATCCGAAATGAACTCGTCCCAAGTTGTACTAATTGCCGATATTGCTCAATCTCAAATATATCAAAGTTACATTTATATATATATATATCTGGCGTGTATTTCTAAAACAAATACCTATGTAAGTCATAATCAATGAAATATGAAACTGTCATGTTTGGTAATGGGTAGGTATCGGGTTCAAACCTAACGTGACCAGATTACAGCAACAGAAACACTAACAATGCCGAATTTTTCCCATACTCTTTTCTCATTCGCATGCATTTACCTTCATTCACTTCATTAGTACAATATGACTTAAATGTTACTGTTCATATATCTTGGAAATATGGCGAGTGGTTATTCAAAGACTGTGAAATCAACTAATGATTAAACGAGAGGATGCGTACAGGAGGGAGGAAGATAAGGCCCAGGCCAGCCCTAACCAGACCTGCCTCCTATTTTTTGTTTCTAGAAATTATGTGTCACATCTATTTTCGTGCCTGCAGGCTGATGAGGGCTTTAGTTTCATTTGGTTCCCCAGTGACAGAAACAATATCTGTTCTGGATTGAACCTCATATCATTTACGACAAACGATAATTTGAAATGATGAAACACATTAGGACAGTTATGCATATTACAGAGCAAAGAAGAATTTATCATCTATTAGTTCAGCTGATTTTGAATTACATATGATGCCTCTCTCTGAAGTAAGAACAGGAATTGTCAGCTGTTTGTTATCTCTCTGACAATCACGTAATTAATCATGAAACTACTATTTGATATTGCACGAAGTTGTTTCTATCCTCAGGAGATCGGACCTATATTCAATCTCTAGTTAAACCAACTCTAGATCAGCTTTACTAAAGGACCTTAACCTCCATCTCTAGTTGAACCGACTCTAGATCAACAGAACTAAAGGACCAACACTTCAATCGCCAGTTAAACCAACTCTAGATCAGCTGAACAAACGGACATTAACTTCAATCTGTAGTTGAACTAACACAAGAACCCCTGAACTAAAGTACCCAAACTTAAATCTCCAGTTAAACCAACTCTAGATCAAACTCGTTCTATAAACCGATGTCCCCTGTCTCCAGTTCCAAGCGATGTCGGATTAACGGGATTGATTTGTATATCTATCTACCCATTTTTGCGACAGTTGTGATATGTATTGACTTGTCGTTTTCCCAGGATATACCAACATATGACTGTCCGTATCATGTGAACAGAGTATGTAATAATTCTAATAGCATCAAGAATTTATATTCCGTGATGTCCATTAGAGTGATGTTAAGTGCGTTAGAAATACGAGAAGACTATTCCTAAGTTACGTAGAAGTTCAGTTTGATTCAAGTCATAAAGTGTTTCACAACATAACTTCAGCACACAAAACTTGCAATACTTTGTAAAAACTGCAATTACGGAAGACAACATACCTACCAATCAATGAGCAAATATTCTAATTGGTTTTCATCGGTCTTACAAATACCCTTAAGTTTACAAGAAATAGAAATAAGCCTCCCACGATCCACGTACCAACTGTGACTGTTAACTGTATAGTTGTGATACATTAAAGTTTTGTAAATATTGAAACCAATGTTCTACCATCAGGCTTCCACAATATCAACCATGATGAAGAATGTTCTTCTCTTTATAACAACATCAACAGCAGCGTGTGTGAATACCTTCAAGGTATTGCATTCATTTTCGGTACCAAGGTGTTCCACGAACACATATACAGTATTTCAAACTGTTCAGCATGCAATCGTCAATCGGCTAATATCCCAGTTTCCGCAAATTTCACGTTTTTTAGCCAAGCATTAACTTCTTAAACATGAGGCTGGAGTCACAATTTGGGGTCCTTCTCACGGAGCAAGTCTCGCATTACAGCACGACTAATTTGAATTTTACCAGGCTCATGTTCAGGCTTATTTTCGCGAACTGATACCCTTGACTTTGCAATGGTAACCATCTGTACTCTACAGTACGAATAGCTCAACATGTTCTGTGGCATTTTCGTATGATATGACAAACCATGGGCTAATATGCAAACAGAAAACATAATCATTAAAACTCGCAATTTTTTTGCTGTTCAGTATGTTATTTGAGTATGTATGGAATATTTGAATTTAAATTTCAACTCATTTTGGAAGGATTTTTATGTGTAATTGTACCTACATATACACATGTTCTCTTTAGATGCTAATGGTATCCAAACATCGCAAAACCCCTTTCTTTTATGACAGTTCCATGATCAGCAATTTACACTCTACAGGTTTTAACAATCATAAAGTTTGTTTCATTACTTAATCCAGTCAAATTAAATTAAATAATTAACTGCTATTTGTAGTTAAGCTCCCTGAACAGCGTATGTGTAAAAGTACAGCACATCAAATTCTTATTAAACAAGTACCGATCTTAAACGTCAAAACAAAAGAATTCTGTCAAAGAATCACCTATCAGATATCATTCTAGATTCAGTTTGTTTAAAACTTAAGGAAAAAGGACGAAGTATATTTATAAACATCAGCATTAACACAAATGACATGAAAATATTTTCTATACTAAAATGGCAAGAAAAAATTGTCAATAAAAATCACTTCAAGTATCCTCAATTCGTGTTAGGAAAATATCGTTGTCTTTGTTTGAGGTAACAATGAAATATTTCCCTTTCCCTTTTAGGGCGAGATAACGCAGTAGTTTCGGCTTTGAAGTAAGGTTTGGGTGCAATGCTACCCCAATTTTCAGCACAGTACCACCCATGGTTCGCTAGTTCCATCCGATGCTCAAAGGTTTCGCCGCTGTGTTGCAGGATTTCAACCTGCAATACTACTAGCAGCCGTGATATAAGTGATATACTATTGAAAACGGCCTTAAACTCAAAATCACCTCACCTCACCTTTCTCTTTTCAATGACATGGTTATGGTTGAACTTTCAGTAAACGTTACTGAGAGACGAATCCACGAGAGTGTGATACGTGACCTCCTCAACGATGTACCATTTTTGATGCGGACAAACGTTCTTCATTGAGAAATATGTCCCAGATTTGTGGTGCAACATCAACTAAACCACTCATCCATGATTTATAGTTAGAGATAAAAATCTGATTGAACTTTTGATTAAACATAAATTATACAATGCATGTATCCTGGCCTGGTGTCCTAATCTGTTCAAAAGATTATACCCATTACCGTAGTTCTAAAGTTGTTTTACTGAAGCATAAAGTAGTTTTTTACTAAGATTTCTGAACAGTGTGGTGCAAGACAAATAATAAGTTCAAGAAAATGTAATGCTTCAGGAGGGCTTATGTCTGTGTGTAAAACTAAACATTGCATTTAAAAGAGAAGAGAATATGTATGGATGATTAGCATACATTTTTACAGTTGAACAGGCATAAACAGAGTCTCATTTGAATGCATTAAGCTTGTTGTACACCGAGCCACTTATCTCAATATTCTCATTAAGTGGTCTTCAGAGCCATCCTAAAATCTTCAAAATCTTATAAAAAGTGATTACTGTTTTAAGGAGTACTTTGCTTCACCGACTTGCGTGTGAAGTGCCCAGCAAATGCAGTGACGCATTGCATAAATGATAAATGCCTTTAAATCGATAAAGGACAATAATATATACGTAAGTGCAAACAAAACTAAACTAAGCGAACACTCAAATGCTGCTCAGAGTGATTTTAAAGTTCACCCTGCCAGAGACGAGGAGCTAATGTCAGATATTTTTTTTCTTTCGAACCAACCATATGTAACGAAATGTCCTGTCAATAAGATAAATGTCTAAACTTTGAACTGAGTTAAAGTGAGCAACCCAATATAGTGTGTAAACTGACATCAATAAACTTAAGCCCCCCAAAATTAAAATTGAACATGGAACACGGTTAACATACTTACAAAAAAATGTTAGACACTTTATTTACTTCATTATTGTTAATGTTCAAACTGAATACACTCAATTGTGATGCTTATTCTCTGGTCCTCGTTCTCTCAGTGATTCTCCATCGTCGACAAATATCGTTAAATCTCGTCATTAGACTCCGATGATAATATCGAAAAAGACTTCAGAAAAATATATTAGTTTATTTATGGTGAGGCCAACAGTACATCGATATTTACAGCGACCTGATATTTGTTACACTTTAACTGTATGTGAAGACATTACCTTTTCAAATGCATTGCTTAACGTTATAAGCTTATAGCTGACTTTGAATTGGAAAGAGTTATAAACTTCCTAACCCTAACCGGGGTTGGTGTAATAACATGGTAAATATTTGATTCTTACATCATTTTACAATAGACATTCTATACATTGTTGATATCCGCAAATTGTTAGCATCTGTACAATTGCATTTTAACATCAGCAGTTTACAGATGAAGTGTATTAGTTTTCAATGCAGTGCTTAAGCATCATGTCACTGACAGTGTTATTGTTGAACAGTGGATGGCGTCTCTAGATAAGAATATTTTTACTCATTTGGTTGAACGTGCTGATTAACAATTCTTTATTTACATAGATTCTGATTTAATCAAGCATAAGATAAGAGCGATAACTCAAGCATTCCTGAGGTCCAGCTAACATCTCCAGAATCATCGTACTAACATTTTGACATAACATAATATCGTTTGGAATTTCGGCAATGTGCAACGGTATCCAAAATACTATAGAACCATTGGTTAGTAGAAATCAGGCAGTTGGTATCGTCCACATTTAGATTTTGTGAATAAATGAAAAGCCAATTCGTAACACAATTTAAAAAAAAAAATACTGTGTTATAGCGATACATTGTTCTTCGAATTCCTGCTCCGTACAATAGGATAGGTGGATTTGTTGATAACAAAACTAAGTCTAGAAGTTATGATGAAATATGTTTTTATTTGACTACAGAGCCTGGCGCATCATTAAATGATAGGTTATGCTATGTGGTGGAACACAAACTAATTTATTTATCATTATGCTTTAGTGAAGTACAGCGTTTGGTTTTTTAAGAAACCAGCAAACCGGGACTCAATCATGTATTTCAGCATCACCAAACAAGGACGGAAGATTGAATAGTGAAGCCTTATCATTTTACATGAAACATCACAGTATATGTTCTGATGTTTTCACATCTCTGAACACAATACTCACTTCTCTCACTGCCGATCACATAGCATATCAATATGTAGCTCCACTATACAATAACAGATCAGCAATAAACTGGGCAATATTGCTGTCCAAGAGCAGCGCACACTCGAAAAAACCGATTGGATTCCTGCAGGTTTTTGTTGGCAAAAACGTACTACTTTAAACACACTAGAGTGATAGTACATTGTCATTTGAAATAAAAAAATCAATGGCTGTGAAAAAATATATATTAAACTCCCTCTTGGATGCACTAAAAGTGAGTTTCTTGTGGAAATTGCGTTTACCTTGTTACCTGAAGGCAATGTCGAATTGGTTTATTGTCATCTGGAAGAGGACTTTGACAATCTTACAAGTGGGGCAAAAGTTTTAATTGTTGTTGCAAGTAATAAATAGAGTTGAAAACAAAAACTGCATTCAAAGTTAAACTAAACGTTAAAACTCGGTTTAGAATTAACATTTTGTTTGTTGCACACTGGATAAATTGGCTAGAAGATTATTAATCCACAACACAATATTTACATATAGCTTGATTCTGCCATTACAAACCAAGCTCTTGCTTTTACATGGTGTGTTTCTCCGATGAGTTTCTCCTCATGAAACGAGTCCTGAATAATCTCAGTGATCGATCAATTTCTCGCTCTTATAATCGCAGTCGATTAATGTCATATCATCTCAGTTGGTTCATGTTTTGCTGTAAAGCGTGTCGTAACACAAATATACAAAATGAAAATGACAATTAATGAGTTATCTCATAAAACAGTTCAAAACTAATTTAAATATTTTTAAAATGTTTTTCTTTTTGGAATTTAATTATTAATTATTTATTAAGAAGTAACAATCCTACACTCCATCAAACACTGTAAACCTTTTATGTGAACTATATCAGAAAGTATAAATGTAATTAACAATACCTCGTATCAATCCGTTCATACAGACAGTATTTATGTAGTATTATAAATTTGTAATGACAATGAAATCTGTTCAGTTTCCTTGGCAGGGATATTGTTTAAATTTCTTAATAAAATATGTTCCTCCCCCCTTAAAATAGTGACGAGAGTGACATGTGACCACCTGTAATGTACCGATTTATATCCTTGCTGCAGACAAACTGACCCCAATCAATGTCAATGAGAGACCGGTTTAATCTGTGCTATCTGTGTGGAGGAGTATAATCTGAATCGCTCTCTCAGGCTTCTCTATTGATGCAGAAAATCTATAGCTAATGATGTTTAATGAAATACATACTTATGTTTATTACCTATGGGGGCAATCATATCAAGGTTCATATTTTTCATACGATGTACTAGGGCTAAATATCACGTCATATCATATCAATGTCAAGGTGACGTGACGTCATAAACAATGTTATGACGTCACGCTTCGTCTATGACGTTGCCTTCTAAATGCGGCGATTGCGGGTCGTCATGCTATGGTTAAAAGGTTTTTTTTAGCATATTTTCATTCATTTTACGACTTTGGTAATAAACAGAATATTTTATTTGTGTCTATGCCATAATATATTATCTCGCTCGGGAAATACTAATATTCAGCCACTCATGTCATAAACATAGTATGACATAGACACTCTTATAATATACTCTATATCTTACCTGCCGTCTGTTCTCTCTGTGGCTGAATCTTCTAACAGTCTTGGTGTTCGTCAATTCGAATTGATGTGAGATTTATCAAGTATAAATCATATGAGCATGTGTAAAATGTTTGTCGATGTCTCGTATTATCTATAATCTTTATCTGGTTTTATTGAAGGAAAAAGAAAACACAACTGAATGTTACCACAGCCAGAGGGAATTTTTTGAATTAGAGATTAAAGTTATTTTTCATACCATACCCAATATGACCCCGAGACCCACATATCAGCCCGAGGGCCGCAGGTTGTAACCTTTCCATCATATGTCATAATTTTTTCTAAAGCAAGTGAATAAATATTAGGAATATGATGTTTCCATGTGAAAATGCACTAAATATATAGTTTCGGTGTCTATAAAATTAATAAATCCTTATTATCCTATAAATAAGTTTGCTAAATGTTAACCTTACCTCTTATTCAATTTACGAATTGATAGCATATTTTATCAATTAAGTAAAAAGCGTCAACAAAATCCTTATTTGGAGAGTACTCTGAAACGAGTTACAGTGACACTAAATGTAATGCACAAAATAATAAGCAATTTTCTTATGTTTTTACCTCAAAATGACAATTTCCGTCAAAACGTTGCTGCATGAATCGACAGTCTCTCCAGCAGATCTAGTCACATTACTCCTATCCTGCAGAACCTTCATTGGCTTCCTATCAAGAATAAACTACAAGCTTCTTCGTCTTTTGTTGTCTGTCTACTAAAAAATCCGCCTATCTTAGAGATCGTCTCACTACCTACTCTCCATCAAGATCTTTACGTTCTGAGACCCGCAATCTCCTGGTCGTTCCAAGAGTCAGGATAACACGTTATGAAGAAAGATATTTTACTTTTGCCGCCACTTCTCTCTAGAACAATCTTCCTCAACATCTCAGAGACAGTCAAAAATCTCTCCAGTTTCAAATCTCAACTAAAAACTTCCACAGGACAGTGCAGGCAATATGGCAGATAACCTTCGAGCGCCTTAAATGGCAGCACAGGTTGTATACTCCAAAGGGAGTTGAGAATGAAAAAGGAACGCTGTTGGTCCTTACACCAGGGTAATAATGTGTGTAGCGCTTTGAGCATGGCCCTTTGTGTTGTGGAGTTCAGCGCAATATAAGTATCCTCATTATTATTATTTATTATTATTATTCCCTTAATTTTCTCTAGACTTTTATGTTGGCGCTTTGAGCATGCAATGAGCATAGACATATGCGCGGTATAACTATCATATTATTATTATTTATCCTATAACCAGATATTTGTGTCTGAGATTATATAACTCCAAAGCTAATTCAGTTTAAATTTAGAAAATCCTTCCATGTAATACCTTCCATAAATGTAATGATTTGAAGGTATGAGCTGATTCTGCGCAGATACCTAAACTAAGGGTCAATTTACATGTATACTAGTTATGTGACCTATTAAACACTACCAACCCAAATTTTGTTATTGTAAAAATTCCACTTTGCAAATTAGACACTGACAAAACATAGCTTCTATATGATTTGAAAGTCAATGTATTAATTCATTTGAAATTCATTGTAGCAATATGCTATTCTTTTATTATGGTTTTTGGATGTGATGTTTCTCACGATATTCGAAGGTTTAACTTTATTTATCTTTTTAGTTTACTTTAGTATTGTCTTAGGTCAGTCTGTTTAAAATTAACCTTTTTACCGAATAATATAGATTCAAAATAGTACATCTATCGGGATACGAACACATGTCGTTTCCAGTTGGTATCTTGGTAGAGTTAACTCTGTCCCGGACATTGCTTCAACTTCATTTGCACACTTCGCACACTTCACGTGCAAATCGAGAGAGCTAACTTAGCAAACAGAAATTCGTAACCAGCCACCAACTGTTACGGGTCGTTTCTTTTCCAGAAACTGCATCGCTTCCTTAAATATATGTGTATATGAATTCAGATACCAAAAATGTAAAACAAAACACTTATAAATTAGCCCTTTTACAATAACTACCGTTCTTCAGCTAACTATCCAGTCCCAAATTCATCACAGTGATGTCACGACTCTCATACGGTCAAGCGAGAAATTTCGACTGCACAGACGTTGTTCATTTCATCTTGTGATGCACGGATGTCATGTTGCCAAGCTGTTTTTCTAACTTCACGTGCTGCACAAAATGAAAAGCTCGTGGTCGCATGGCGGTTGGCAAAATGGAGTGGTCTGATGTTTCAAACGAGAATCTATATCCGTGCTTAAAGGTCTAGTCGGGGCGAAATGAGGGTGAGTTGTATCATAGAGTTGTATCATAGAGTTGTTTCATAGAGTTGTATCACAGAATTGTATCATAGTACCCTGAACCTTTTCCTGTTTAATTTATATGATAATTTTATCTTAAACAGCTGTGAAATATGTAAAAGAACATATTCACATATCAACACGATTGCTTGGCGAAAACTTAAAATTGCGCCAGGGGGATGAGTGTTTACAAGACTGACATCAATTACAGTTTATTATATTTTCCAACAACACATGTCTCATACTCACACTTACTGCAGACAGTATTAATGTTAATCTCATTAAAATCAGATCATTGATTCCTTCCCTTGTCTTATTTGCTAGTTTGGGATGCCTCTCATTAATGAGATTGTATTTATGTAAGTGTACCTTGTATTGAGGAATAACATGATACTCTTTCTCATTGGTGTTAGTTGTCACGTCGTGAGTTTTGATCGAAAACTACACACCGTTACAAAGCTGGCAACAATTGATCCAATGTAAGTTTGGAAACTTATCTAAAACAGAAAAGATGGCAGATTTGGGATGTTAGTGTTTAACAGGTCCTATAACAAGTATATATGTATATAGGACGTGTCATGTCGGCTTCTTTGCATGTATAAACGCCGTTGAGATTTAAATAGAAAATTAGCATTGTCCTCATTGAATTTGATATAAGGAGATGAAGATGCAAGCCGAGTAAGAATATTTGAATTTAAATGTAAATCAGCATATGCATATCTTGAAACAAAGCCAGATTAAATGCCATTGAGTGAAGAAAAAGTATTCAAAATGTTAATGTTTGTTGCCACATACCACACGAAACAGAGACAGTGACCAACTATCTAAGTTTGATTGCTTCATCAAGTTGAAAAAGTTGGAGATAAAAAATTGTTAGCGGACAGAAAAAAAACACGTTAATCTCTACATTGAATTGTTCCCTGGAGGGCATAATCAGACACGCCATTACACACACAAACGTAACTGTTCTTCTGAAGTATCGCTTCTTAACCCCTTCACGCCTACAGTCCTCTACAGAGGCCAGAAAAGGTATTAGCGTTCTGGTTTCCTAGTGGTGAAAGGGTTAACTCTCTGTCTCTCTCTCTGTCTCTCTCCCTGTCTGTCAGTCTCTGTCTCTTTATCGGTCTCTCTCTCCCTCCCTCTCCAATGTTTATAAAGCATGCCAGTTCGCTACATATTAGTTAGCATCAGGTAATACACCGTGACAAACAACACCTGCAGAACAAATCCCAGATCATGATCAATATGAGTTAAAAAAGTAAATCTATGAACCGAGAGACTAAACTCACATCACACTATTAATTGCTCATCTGAGCCAGCAATCACCTAATCGAATTATCGCCATCCATCCTATCACATATGTGCTGGTAGAGCCATACTCTTGAATGAGTGTGTGTTAAACCTGCCTTGTTAGATGGATAACAAGCTGTAACGATTGTATTACACATGATGAAACATGACTATATGCTGTTAAATACAAAAATACATGTCGGTGTAACAATGAGATAACAAAGACATCAAGTTTAAATATTTCTTTCTTACCTCATTATCGATACCAAATAGCGTTTCTTTTGTCTGGTAGTTTACTTACTTTACCAGTCTTTTTCCTGCATGAATAAACATGTTTCAGTCAATAAGTATAGTATATAACAGTAGCAGCCCATATGTACAAGAAGAACACACGTAGAAACTGGAGATATCTTCTGAAAATAATATCGACTTCCCACTTCAGTGAGTTATACATACAGTTTCTTTCAACTTGATTGGTATTTTTTAAATATGTGTGCACGCTTATTGCATAGTCGGTATTATCAACCTGTTAAAACAGAGATTTATACCCTGCTGTTAATTTGTAGGGATAATAAAAGGTTCCAATGCCTTTGAATACCAGGTTTATGGTAAACCTGTCAGCGAGTTATCTCACGAGAAGGATCTGCCCTCATCCACAAACGAGTGATGGAAGAGACATATTACCTCCTCAATGATGTATCTTGGAATATATTTGTGACAGAGAAACATCCTGCAATGAGAAAAATGCCCCAACTTTAAAAGCTATGCGCTGCAGCACATACTTAATCGCTCTTCACATTCTATATACTGGATGAGAAAACGTATGACTTTTAATTAAAGACATATATCGAGGTCTGTCGTCCTTGGACTCTCTGGTTGAATGGTTTTTTTAAGTTCCTGTCTTAGGCAAAGACGATGAGAGATTTATAAAGCAAATTCATCCTTGTTTTAATTTTGCTCAAATTGAATGTTTACATTAAACCATCTATCATCGATACTCTTTCACTCTTTAGACTAGACTTATTCATATATACAAGTCACATGTCATTTTTCTAACCGTGTTTTTATCTGTAAATACTTGATTAAAGTAGCATTAAAGTATTGTTTACATGTAGTTTATTTGTTTTTATCAAATAACCAAAGTATTATATATACTCGGCAAAAAAAGAAACGCATAACAGAAAATTACTACAAAAAATCTTTACTGACAAGAGGTGATAATAGCAAATATCATAGTCGTATCTGTATAATGTTCATACAAATAACGAGGGAATGTCTCCTCTATGTATCCTACTCGTTAAATGTCAAGAAAAACGTCAACGTCAGTGACAGCACAATGCAAAAGTCAGTATCTGGTATGACCACCATTGGCATGAATCACAGATCGGCATCGTCTTGGCATGGACGCTATCAATGTCCTGATTTGACGCTGGGGAATTCTTCTCCACTCTTCCTGCAAGGCCTGGCACAGTTGTTGATGAGTCTGCGTTTGTGGCCGTCGCCGTCGTACACGTCGATCAAGATTATCCCAAAGATGCTCAATAGGATTTAAATCTGGGGATTTGGAGGGCCATGGCAGCACATTCACATTGTTGTTGGCTAGGAATTGCCTGGTGACATGAGCTGTGTGTGGTCTAGCGTTGTCATGCTGGAAGAGATGTCTCTGAACGTTGATAACGGGAAGAAGGTGACGTTGAGGAATCTCATCTCTATAACGCACATCAGTCAGATTACCTTGTACGTGCACCAGGTCTGTTCTACCGTCCACTGATATTGATGAAAAACGGTCCAACTTAGGGTCTCCCTGGGTCGTATTCCGTGCTGCCGTAGACGATTTCTGACGGTTTGTGCTGATAGCCGTCGAAGACCAGGGACGTTGTTTGCTGTGTAGGCGGCGCTGGTGGTTCTGTGCCTTAGATGGGTAACCCGGATGTAGCGGTCTTGTGCGGGAGTTGTCGCCCTTGGACGGCCACTTCTCGGTCGATCTCTTGTAGAGTTGAATGTCTGGAAACGATGCCACAGTCGGGAAATCGTGCTCTGGTGAACATTCAGGTGTCGGGCAACCGCTGACTGGGACTCTCCGGCCTCTAGACGTCCGATGGCTCTGTTCCGGGCTGCAAGATCTAACCTCGGCATTTTGACTTTCAGTTTCCGGGGTTGATTGCAAGTGTTTCAATGTCGGACTGCCTCCCTTTTATACTCACCACTGGCAAGTGTAATTCCCCATGTGATGCACGTGCAACATGCTGACAACTTTTTCAACACGCACTTGTCATGATTTTGTATCGAAATCACTGTATTTTGGCGATCATTCACATGATGTTGCGTTTAGGTATTCCAATTTAATGTTTACGACATAAACATATATTCCCTAGACATTCAGGTCATAATCATGACATTATTTAATAAAAAAATCAATTTGAAAAATAAGGTTCACCTATGCGTTTCTTTTTTTGCCTAGTGTATATTAAATCCACCACTAACTTGGATATCTGATTGAAACAGAAGTGATTGTGAGATCACCTCCAGTGGAATCGAGCCCGGGACATCCGGGTGACAGCGCTGCGATCTACCAGTTTTGCTAAAGGGATACCCCACTAGCCGAAGCCAGTAGGAACACGTTCATCTCACCCTGCCACATACACTCCCTCCACAAAATGACTCGAGTCAAGCTTTTGTGAGTTAGTAAGTACCTCAGTTCGACGTACTCAGGGTGCAGTGAGCACTAGGGAGTTGCCCCGGCCCCACGTTTGGCGCAAAAATGTAACAGAAGTGCTTGTGAGGCCACCTCCAGTGGGAATCGAACACAGGACGTCCGGGTGACAGTCCTGCGCTCTACCAGTTGAGCTAATGGGATATCCCACTAGCCGAAGCCGGTAGGAACACTTTCATCTCACCCTGCCACATGATGTCTATGGTATGGAAAAGGGTACTCTATGCACACATAATAAACATGTAAAATATATCAACTGTAATGCATTAAACTTCTTTAAAATATTACTTAAATGTGTGTGCGATTTAATGTAACTATTGCAAAACAAAATATCAATTTGCTATTGTTTTCATTCTTGAAATTATTTTTTAATGACAACAGGTTGCTGATGCATGACGTTACATGTTTGTCCTTGCTATTGTGAGTTGTCAAAAAATGTTGTGATGGAGGAGATATTGTTTTCAGTATTTGAACTTGTGGAACTCACTTGACTTGATGATTCAAGTTAATTGTCCTCTGTGACAAATAATGTTAGATTCAGGAAGGCAGCATTTTCTCGATATAGCCGAGTTTCAATTACGTCTACCAACAGGACTTGAGCCGTTACCTATGAAATCATCATCATTATAATGTTCTCCTTTTGGAGATCTCTGAAACACCACAAGGACAGTGGGGAGACATTAACAACGTTTTAAAGGGCAAGAGCAGAAGAATGTGAGTAGGAACAATAATGTCTCTTGGTTACATCTTCTCTCTGGTAGACGTTGAAACATTGATAGTCTGTTATGATTATGGTAGTTGCATATCCTGTAAGTTGTATACATAGTCAGTAGAGGATATTGACGATGCGATTTCTGAAAAGTAGGTTCCAATTGAAAGTATCTATGCAATCGTCAATGAAACAGTTTTTGGAGGATCGTTAGCAGAGTCTATGGAATAACACCAGTTGTCGTTTTTGTATCTCTTAAGTGATTAGAAGCCAATTAATCATGCACAATTAGTTCTTGTTCGTATCTGGAATCCCTTGAGTGGTTTGGCCCTGTGATGCTAAGACGAAGAGAGGTGTCTGATGATAGTTGGGTCCAAAGCTTGCATGGATATAACACCTTTAATATAACATAATATTACATATATAACATTTTGTTAAGGTATTGGCTGATATCAGTAACTGATAGTGGATTTGATGGTTAGAGTTCATACCTCCACAACCTGGCATATTTGGAGACAATATCTATCGTGGATCGGAGGGCACGTGAGGATAAGGCTAACATTGTGACGTCATCGGATAATCTTTAGATCCATGGCAACCACACCACAGTGAAAATACAAGGCTCTGTAAAGAGATCATCTATGAACATGAGGTAAAGGATTGTGGATAGGATCTCCATGTCGTACACCGTGTTCTATTGGGATTGATAAGAAAGTCACTGCGACTGAGGATCTCAATTCTGTGCAAGTATTGAATGGAAGCTTTTTGAACTTGTGGAGCTCACTGAATTATCTATCCCATACACAGCTACACTATACACAGGTGGTGAGAAACCACAGGGAACACTTTGTCATTATGTGACACACTGGCTGATATTGTAGATGTTGGCCTGATGATTCAGGTTAATTTTCCTTTGTGAAAAAGAACGTTTAATTAAAGATCTTCATAAAGCCATTTATAAAAGCATGTATTTCTCAACTCAAATGCAAAACATGTTATTTATTTTTGTTTCATTTCAAATTATCTCAACCTGTTATTTAAAGTGTTTTTTTAAGGGTATTGTAAGCTTATATGTAGAAAATGGATAAAAGAAGGTTATATCCTGAAATTACTGCTAATTTTGTATTTGATAAAACAGTTCAAAACCAATGAAATAATCTCAAAAAGTAACTTCTCTTGACTATACAGATAAGCATAACACTCTCTGAAATTTTCTTTTTCTTTATTGTCAATATGATAAAATAGAACAAATTTATATCCGCCTGTCACTTTGTAGTGGTAATAAAAGGTAACATTTCCTTTTGAATGGTAGGATTATGGTTGAACTGTCAGCAAACTTTTTTAAAGAAGAATCTTCCTTCATCAACAAAGAGTGATGAGAGTGACATGTGACCTCGTAGATCGATCTACTTTGGAGTCTATTTGAAGAAGACAACTTCCTTCTTTGACAAAAGAAATTCGCAGCTATAAGAATGTGTGATGCAGCATCATCAAAATCACTCACTCCATACTCCATATTGAGAGGGAAGAACCTGGTGGTTTTTAATTAAGGAAATGATGATGAAACTATCCAGATCTGGCATCTTAATTCTCTATGGATTAATGTTGTTTTTACAGTACCTGCCCTTTTCTTTAGTGCATGACGATGAGAGATTTATCAACTATAAATGATATCCACAAGCGTTGAAGTTTATATGAATGTACTTTACCTGTACTCTTTATATCTCGAAAGAATGTAAGGCTCATTACAATTCAGACAACTCAGCATTGATGTTTTATCGTAGCACTAAGTAGAACAGTTAAGATACTTTATCCTTCGATGTTGTTATGCACGGTACACCAAAGGCTATACTGTTAGTCTCAATATCAATCTTTGGAATTGAAAGTTTGAATTTGGAATACTCTTTTTGAAGAATGAAGGAAGTAATTCTATTTGTACATTTTGTATGATAACGTTTGCTATGGAAATAAAATCTCTTTTATATACTAATTATTTGAGAGGCATTTTAAAAATGATAGAGATGAATATAAACCAAGATGGACATTTTTGGACCACTTTTATTGCAATGAAGAAGTTGACTATCAATACATCTTGGTTGTTATTCATCTCTTTTATATATTTACGTTTATATTTTGTTTTCTACAAATCAAACCAAAAGTAGTAGTCAGAAAGCCAAAACCATTGATTATATTGAGGAGAGGGGGCATTGTTTTCATTGGCATCAAACCGTCCGTTCTGTTCTCATTAACGCGATATCTCATGAACTAAACTGTTTGAGAGGCATTCTAGAAGTTGGTGTGATGAAGAAGACAAATATTTATGGATGATGAACTTCTTTATTAACAATAGCGACGTTTCGGTATAGATCCTTATACCGTTATCAAGCATATGATTGATAACGGTATAAGGTATAAGGTTTTATTAAAACTCGAGTCATTCCATGACAGTGGTGGTAAGAAGTTATTACAATGTGGTACAATGTGATACATTTTAGGAGGTTAGTTGATCATCCGTCTGTGCACTCAATACTGAGGAATATTGATTGATAAAGTGTTTGTGATACTATTTAATCAATACCAATACAATTGCAAAAAACACATTTAAGAATGATGAATTCCATCATAACTGAAGAGATAAGAACATGAATATGTACAGTACGTTCCGTTTAATTGTAACAGACGTGATACGTTTTAATGTATATTAAATGTGTATCTGCTGGTGTTATTTCAAAGCCCAAATGAAACTATTAAAACATTCTAAATAGAAATAGGGGGTGAGATAGCGCAGTGGTTAGCGTGTTCGACTGTGAATACTCTTGAAAGCAGCGTTAAACCTTAATCATATCACCTCTAAAACATATATAGTTGGCTAAACACTGATATATCTAACGTGATACGCAATATACCCAACAAACGTTGAATAACTGAATTTAACTTAGTGAGTAAATAAAGAGCTAATATTTATAAACTAATGAATCACGGGGTGCAGCTGTCAATAACTAGAATGAGTGTGGCTAACCCCTCTTAAGATAATAACATAACATCCATATAGTTCACCGTCTTGCTGAACATTTTCTCAAATCGATAAACAGTCAGTGTTTTCGTCGTATTTCTGTATCAGCAAATGTAACTTAACGTATGATAAATGTTAGAAATGAGAAACTTGCATTTACAGAGGATGGAAGATGGAATTAGAGGTTGAGTCAAAAATTGCATAATAATTATACTTTTGAAATGTGAAAAGAACATTACTGATAACTTCAACGCCTAGTACAGTGTTTTCAGCAAGGAATACACCATGGTGCAAATGTGGTTATTTCTATGAATGAATAACGATATTATATGAATATTGTGAATGTAAACATTACATTGACAATATTGCTACAAGGCTTTTGTTTAAGGTGATTTCCAAGAATTATTTTACACATTTTGTTTTCTCAAATGGAAGAAGGTTTGTTGGATTGATTAAGAAAATGAATTAATGGAAAAGGTTAAACTGATTATGTACTTTTGCGCGGAAATAATAATGAGTTGATACAATTACACATGCAGTAACTCTCAAGGAAACTAACAACAGAATATCACATCATGTATGAAGGTATTATAATCAGAGAGATAACTGTTCGGGTCCGAACTAGACAGCAATACCTCAAAAAATGAATAATAACGATACGATGTTAACTTGTGATTTGGAAAACGGAATTATTGAGTTAATTTTATATTGGTTATTCGGTTGAGTGAAGATAAACATGAAAAGAAAAAGTAATTGTGAAACGTCCAAATATGCAAATATCTGTAACTATCTTTCTTAAAATGAGACGGTGATCAAACATTTATTGAATTTGTTTTTCATTTCGTTTCCAAAGTTACAAAAAAGTGATTTGAAAATTGTCTGGTTGGAAATAAAACATTCTAAAATGTTTTAGGATTTAATTGTACCCTCGAGAGAGAATACAGACACCATTACACAAAAACTAACACTGTCCTCTAAGCAGCCAACGCAATTTAAAAAAGGCTATATCACTTTCAAGATTTGGTTCCGGCTTCTTTCAAATAATAATTTTTCAGAGGTACAAGTTTTATGTAGTTGAATAAGATCATAATGGGTCAAGTTGGTACCGTTATGAAATTTGTTTTTCTGCGCTGAATACTTTGTGAAGAACTGAACAACATTGTATTTAGAATGATGGCCTCATGGCCTACATTACATGTACAATAAGGTGAAATAAATACACCTGAGTAACAATCAAAATTACATGTAAGTTCTTTACACATCTAAATATATGCCTACAGTTTTGATAACTTTGACATGAGTCTACATTGTTTAATTACATCGTGATTGAATGGAATATATGTGTACAAAGAGCTGAATATGTATGACAAACATATAAAACATGAAATTCATATTCTAATGAGGAAATGCCAAAACTTAAGAACATTATTAGCTCTTAAGGTACGCATAGACGTTTTATCTTTATAAAATGATCTGATTAAACATATGTCATTTCAGGCTCTAAAAGAGAATTGATATTACTATAATATCTGAGGAACTATTAATTATTCTGCAATGTTGATAGGATTTACCTTTCAGACATTGAGAGGAAACACTTGAATACATAAGATATCAGTTTTCATAACTCTTACCATTGTGACGTTAGCTATGGTTTCTCATTCTGATCAACGTAAGAGCACGTGCTCATGGAGACATTTGGGAATATCTTATACGATACATTGCTTTACTTGCCCCATTAAATATGAAGAGAAAATAACATAGTTATGACACTATTGTTGAAATGGTTTCACGTGCTGTAAAACACTAACTTGACGAAAGGAAGCACTGACGCAAGAACCACAGTAACTGTTAAAATTTACTATCCCATAGACAGGGTGGAAATGTCAGAGATCGGCTCCCTGTCCTTCCTCCATATCTCTATCCTTCATTGTTGGTATGTATGGGCTCTGCTTCTAACACCAGTTCAGATATAACTCTTCTGCAAAGGTAAGTTTATAAGAAGGGTTTAAGTACTCCTATAGCTGAGAGAATACTACATTTACAAATAATCAAAACGGCAACATAGAATATTCTGAATCATGAAATATCATGTCTTTGGAACAGAGCTGTGTGTGTGTACCGACAGCATTAGAACACCTATCATCCAAATTGTCTTCAAACGTAGTTTGGTCTGAAATAGGTCAAAAGTGTCTGGATTGTTTCAGGTATTAACCTCAGTTGGCCTTATGAATCGGCAGCATGTATGAGGTCGGTGACCATGTGAAAATTAATTGCAGTGACCTGTCATGTTATAATTATTGCGCGATCTGATTCATTAAATATTGGGCTTTGTAACTGGGTCATTATTAGCTGACAGGATATTTAAGCGATTTTATAATATTTTTTCAAGCGATTTTTTTTTATCAATTTGGTGGGATCTATAAATGGCTCAGATCAGGCTGTTAATATTAAAAATATCCTACTTTTGTTATCACCTGAGGTCTCAGCTTTAAAAAAAACCCATTCTGTTTCCATGTCAATTATTTGGTCTTTGTCATTTTGAAGTGTAGGGTTTCCGGAGCAGAACTATTAAACTTCTTGGGCAGTGCTCGCCAAAGTTGGTAAACTATTTCCCCACATCATGTAGATGTGCCTTTAAGGAATTTTAATTTGTTAAATGTTATTGTTATTGTTAATAACTGGAATTGAATTGGGGGAGGGGATACATCTGTTTTTAAGAGTAAAAAAAGTTCTAGTCAAGAATGCTGAAAGTGTTCTTCACTTTTCCGAGGAATAAAAGTTGCAAAATAGTGCATCTACCAGAATATGAAATCATATCGTTCGGAGGTTTCCTCACAAAACCATCCGATAACATCCCGTAGACTCGCATGTTCTGACGCTATTCAGGTAGCTAATCACAGAACATTCAGTAAAAGTGTTCGGTACGGGAAGCTAGGGGCAACTAACTCCCAACAGTCATACTTTCGTTGCTTTCCGTAAAACGAGGAACGTGTTAACAAGTTTCCGAATGCTTTCGCAGCGACGACCATTAAAACATGATGTCAGTTGTGTTACTGGATTTTGTCTGTACCAAACTGGTACAGAACACACACCTTGTGGAGAGGAATCTACAGAATCTGTTCGTATCCAGATAGATGCATTATATTGCAAATTGTATTCCTCGTAACAAGGTCGATTTTTAATCAGACTGATATTTCCGATATTGTATACTACTTTAGTAACACACATGATACTGTTTACAATCAAGCACATTTGAATAACAAAATGAAACAATCGTTATAATTTGATTAACAGAAATGAATACATAGATTAAAATGACCGACTATCTTCGGCAAACTTTTGTTTAGATGGCTAGACCCAAAGCAAAACAAATTTGAGCTAATGATACTACTTCAAGATCAACTGGTAAGTAAATATATGCAACTAAACGCATCGATGAAAAGGGAAAGCCATGACAGGAATAACAACTTGATAGCATATTATTCTGTATGTGCAACTGCCTACTACACACAGACCACAATCGACAGGTGCAATGCAACTCCTCTATATCTTCACCAGTAGTTACATTGGTGCACAGAATCAACAAGGGAACAGTTGTTGCATTTTACTTCTCTCCTTTTAGTGGACAATGCAACATGAAACAGTTTTCAAAGATAACGTTTGCTGTTTCATTAATCATTAAAAAAACAATCAACATAGGAAAATATAAGATGCCGTCAGGACTTGAAAATGTAGCGAACACGAAACTGCAGAGCCTTTGGTGCGGAAGTGACATAATTATAACGTGTAACATGAGTAAATGGAAGACGCTCCCTGTAGTTAGCTTGGAGAAATCACTTCCTCTTTTGGTTTGACTGCAATTTAACTAGGAGAATATGAAGAGTCTTGAAATATATTGCAATCCGCTAAACGGATAAGAAATTGTATGTTTTCAGATCAACGCACTAATTCAATTGATGATATAAAAACTCATTCATTTGAGGACAAACTTATATATTCACTCCATTCGCTAGTCACTAATACATCATCGAATAACTAGGTTCCTCAAAAGTTTGTACTTACTTTAAAGTAAAATACAAGATATGTTGGTGTATTTCGCTGATGATTCAGTAGCTGGCGACAGGTTCTCGGCTTTGATGTTGTTGGTTGATCCCAAGTTGTACAAGTTGCCTATAATGCTTTATCTCAAATATATCGAAGTTGTATTTGTACACCTGGAGGGCGTGTATTTATAAAACAAATACCTATGTAAGTCATAATCAATGAAATATGAAACGGACATGTTTGGTATTGGGTAGGTATCGGGTTCAAACCTAACGTAACCAGATTACAGCAACACTGACAATGCCGAATGCCATATTCATTCCTCATTTGCATGCACTTACTCTTTAATTCATTAGTACAATATGACTTAATTGTTACTGTTCATATATCTTGGAAATATGGCGAGTGGTTATTCAAAGACTGTTTATTAAATCAACTGATGCTTAAACGAGAGGATGCGTACAGGAGGTAGGAAGATGAAGTCCAGGCCAACACTAACCAGACCTGCCCGCTAATTTCTGTCTCTCGAAATTATGTGTCGCATCTATTTTCGTGCCTGCAGGCTGATGAGGGCTTTAGTTTCATTTGGTTCCCCAGTGACGGAAACAATATCTGTTTTGGATTGAACCTCACATCATTTACGACAAACAATAATTTGAAATGATGAAACACATTAAGACAGTTATGCATTTTACAGAGCAAAGAAGAATTTATCATCTATTAGTTCAGTTGATTTTGAATTACATATGATGCCTCTCTCTGAAGTAAGAACAGGAATTGTCAGCTGTTTGTTAGCTTTCTGACAATCACGTAATTAATCATGAAAATACTATTTGATATTGCACGAGGCTGTCTCTATTCTCAGGAGATCGTACCTAAACTTCAATAACAAGTTTAACCAACACTATATATCAGCTGAACTAAAGGACCCAAACTTCAGTCTCTAGTTAAACAAACACTAGCTATGGATCAGCTGAACTAAAGGATCCAAACTTCAATCTCTGGGTAAACAAACACTAGCTTTGGATCAGCTGAACTTAAGGACCAAAACTTCAATCTATAGTTAAACAAACACTAGCTATGGATCAGCTGAACTAAAGGACCCAAACTTCAATCTCTAGTTAAACAAACACTAGCTATGGATCAGCTAAACTAAATGATTCAAACTTCAATCTCTAGTTAAACAAACACTAGCTATGGATCAGTTGAACTAAAGGACCAAAACTTAAATCTTTAGTTGAGCAAACATTAGATCAGTTGAACTTAAGTACCCAAACTTCAATCTCTAGTTGAACAAGCATTCAATCTGCTGAAGTAAAGGACCCAAACTTCACTCTCTAGTTGAACAAGCATTCAATCAGCTGAACTAAAGGACCCAAACTTCACTCTCTAGTTAAACCAACTCAAGATCAAACTTTTAACATTGATGTTTCAGATGTTGAGGACTTTTAAAACTTATATACTATGAAACATTGGATAGGTTGATGTATGTGTATGGTTTCATTTTGGTTGGAACATTTCTTACAAATCTATATCCCTTTTCTCCGGATCTAAGCGATGTCGCTTTGTGTATTCATATTCCCATGCAGGTTTGCGACAGTTGTGATATATATTGATGTGTCGTTTTCCCCAGGATAAGCCAAAATATGAATACCCGTACCTTGTGAACAGAGTATGTAATGAGTCTAATATCAACAAGAATGTCCTTTATTGAACTCAACACTTATGTGCCATGATTTCCATAAGAGTAATGGTAAGTGCGTTAGAAATCCGAAAAGACAATTCCGAGGTTACAAGGAAGTTAAGTTTCATTAAAACAGAACTGTTTCACAAATACAAAACTTGCAATGCTTCGTAAAAACTGCAATTACGAAAGACCTACATAACTACAAATCAACGAGCATATTTTCTCATTGGTTTTCATCGGATTTATGAACACCCTTATGTTTGCAAGAAAACGAAATAAACTTCCCTAGACATACAATGTACGTACCAATTGTGTCTGTTAATTGTATAGTTGGTTGTGATATATTTTAATTTTGTTAATATGGAAATTAGCGTTCTACCATCAGGCTGTCACAACATCATCCTTGAAGAATGTTCTCCTCTTTAAAACAACACCTAACAGCAGCGCGTGTGAAATGCCTATCTGACATTGAATTTCTTAGTACATACATTTCACGTCTATCGTGCGTGGAAATGAAAGTGTACGGTTAACGAGCAAAAAATCAGTTGCCTTTGAAATCGACCGTACTGAAATATCATCATTTGAGAAATTGAAATCTGATAATGGCATTCCTACTTCAGATCACACGTGCAAAGTGTTTAAATGTTACTAAAATAAATGGCACGAATAATTACGTTTGGGAGCTAGGTAATATTAAGATAATTTACTTAAAATGGTTAGAATATTTCTTGATTCAACATCACACAAAGTGATTTAAAATGTCTTGCATGTAGAATAAACGTGTTATTTTTCGCGCCTATGCGACATATATAAATAGATATTGTTTATCTAAATCCATCTATATACATTACGGGCATAGTTATCCTAAAAATCCTTCCACATTTCTTTTCCGAATACACTCCCAAAGTTACAACATCATATTTAAAGTTTCAATTGTTGTCAAATTCGCGAAATAAAACTTGGAAATAAAACACGGAGACCACTCGTAGTGAAAGTCGAAACAAAATAATTCCTCATAAATGTTGATTTCGGTTAATAAACTAATTATTTGGCATGATTTAAGCATTGCGACTCACATACAGATATCATTTTAGCAAAATTGTGAAGTTATATAGACCTAAAATATATTTCGTTCGTTTGTCATCAATTTTGTTGATGATGTGTAATAAATGTCCAGTTTATATATAGCAAACAACTGCTTGCTCTTAATCTCTTTGATCCATTAAGCTGGCTCGCTATTCATTCTGTTGGTAAGCAGTTTGGACTAGCTCATTAGTGTTGTTGGTAATGCAGAAATTAACCCTCATGCTACATGTGCTGGCAATACCAGAGCGTGTAACAACTGGCATGTGTAATTAGACAGACAGACAGACAGACAGACCACGACAGACATATGCTTATTCAGTAGAGAGGCCTTTGGCCCATAATACAGGCATATAACATGGATAGAACAGTGTGCGCAGCAAGTCATTGTAGCTCTAAAACCAGGAGTTAGTAAGTTTCTGCACATGATATAGGTATAAACCAACATTTGTAGATATTTAGCTCTGAGTTTGTCGTAAGTTTTACAAATAAATAATACATGAAATTCATTTTCTATATAATCTTGACCTGTAATAATACAAAAAGAACATATTCTTTATATTTAATATCACTATACATGCCACATTCAACAGCAATATTAAAGTTACTACATCTAAACATTGATATAGCACTTCTTAAATTTAAAGGAATGTCACAACATAAATATTTTTCAACATTTAGCAGAGATTTAAACTCCTTATAGAATATACATTTAGGAAATGCATTTATTGATGAGTACCAGGACTGTTTTAAGTTATCTCCTACATTTACTGCAGTGGTACCTTTTGATATTTTCAGATTTTTAATTTTCTTTAATTTTTTATCGTTTCCATAGAAACTTTTTGAACTTGGACTTTGTCAGAGACAGGTTCGTTTGCGGAGCAAAGCTCCAAAACCGTTCATCATATCTTCATGAAACTTTGCATGTGTATTACCCACTAACTGAAGTGCTGCCTTTTCATATTTTCAGATTTTTTCTGAAAAACTTATTTGTTTCTGTTTCCATAGAAACATGAGAGGGATGTTGGTTGTTGTTGATTTTGACTGCTTCTGGAGCAGAAGTCTAAAACCCTTAACATACCTGAAACTCAGCATCTGTAATACCCACTAACTGAAGTACGGTAGTAGATACACAAGTATCTCTCAAAGATGTGTTTTACAAATTTTGTGGAACCGGTGGGATATGTCATCTTCTGATGACTCTTGTTTACAAAATTTTATTTGCACAACTTCTATTAGTTTGGAGTGACGTGTTCCCCAAATATCAGACCCATAGCAAAGAATAGGCACACTCATTGAATCAAAGATATTATAAAATAGATCAGTATGTTACCAATTTTTGTGTGAAAACTCTTTAAAGATATAATAGCTTTACAAGCCTGGGATGCAAGACATGTCTGGGCTTTACTCCAGATTAACTTGGGGTGAACATTAACCCTAAGTACCTATAGAAAGAAACCGTTTTAACAGGTGAACCATTATAGAACCATTTCTCGTAATGAGGGCCCCCGTTTCTAAAAACCATAATCCTAGTTTTATTCAAATTTACTTTTATCCCTGTATTATTACAGAAACTTTCCAAAACATTTAATTTCTTTTGAAGCATAGATAGTGCCGAAATGTCACCTGCAAACATAAGTGCACACACATTTCATGACCACCCTCCAATTCCAATTTCTTATAAAGGTTATCAAAAAGTATGAGAAATATCTGTGGACTTAGAATGCAACCTGGCCATGTGCCTACACAACAATCAAAACAAGAAGAAATACCATGTTTAGTGCTAACACAAGCAGTAAGATTGGAATACATTGATGCAATAATATTGTAGAATTTGCCAGATATCCCAGCCCTATGCAGAGAGTCTAGGGGAACATCATGTCTAAGTGTATCAAAGGCTTTAGAAAATATATGAAGAGGAAGTAAAATCTTCCCTTCTTTTTGCAACAATACTTTTGAATAACGGCTTGAAGAACAAACACGTGATCATCGGTGGAATAACCCGCTCTAAACCCAGCCTGAGTCTCTTTTAATGTGTTATGTAGTCTTCGGTTTAGAACTGAAGTGAAAATCTTACAAAGGGTATCCATGAGTAATTATTAGTGTCATGTTTATCTCCTGATTTATGTAAAGGGCATATGATTATTTTGCCCCAGCTGTATCAAGAATATTTTTGAAAAAAATGTAAGTGGTTTGATAATATTTGTTGCTATGAAAAACTCTGTGGCAAACCCATCTGGTCCAGGTGTCTTGTTGTTTGACAAGTTTGAGATGCTTGTTAATATTTCCTGTTCTGTTTTTGGTCGGTTTAGTGTACAAGAAGAGTTTAAGTAAGAAGTAATGCAGTGAGAAGTATAATCTGTTTGGGTATCTGTACTGAGTAACTCTATAAAATGTGTCACCCACTATTCATCTGTGATTGTAATAGATATGCCCTGTGAGACCCTGTTTTCCTTGAGTATTTTCCAAAATAGTTTAGGATCCCGTCTTGCATCTAAACTCACGTGCAAAAGAAACGCCCCCACATTTTGAAAACAGTATAAAATGAAATATTGATGTCGGAGAAAGTAGATTTTGAATGTATTTGGTAGCCACATGTTTTGTAAAGAAGTATTCACAATTTCATACATCAGAGTATGCAATTTTTATTTGTACATCTGTTCAAATAGACATGGGGTGCTAAAATCGTATTTTTAAAAATGTTTTTGGCCAACAATATTTGGTATTTAAGTTTAAAACATTGACAAAATATAAATTTAATTAATTAAAGATATCCTCGACATAAATAACCTTCTTTGATTTAAATTTGTTGACGCGTCATTACTGTAGGACGTCACAAAACAAGCCAAAACTATGTTTTTGAGGCTTCTATCTCGTCTAGTTAAGGAGATTCCAAAACTACCATTTCTTAAAACTTGTGTTTCTCAGAGTTATGAATAGATAATGTTTGAAAAGTCCTATTTAGTATTGTTGGGTTCTGAAGACATGATGTAACGCTGTTACAGTCGCATTTATCGCCCGTCGATTGAAATATCTTGTATTTTGTATGGAGTCGTTTCTTTTGCACGTGAGTTTATTAGTCTGTCCTTCTGGTATTCATGTCTTTTCTGAAATGTTTTTTTGAAAATGGATCTTAAAGTTCTGAATGTCTGTATTATTGTCTCTTTGTGACCTCAATGCTGTATATTTCTGTTGTTTGATGTTGTCACGCTCGTCGTCCCGCCAAGGTGGTTGAGAAGTTTTATTTTGTTTGTTTGCCCCAGAATACAGACTCTTAGTGTGTTCAGCAGCTTGATGAAATATGTTTACTAAGTATTGTATGGCCTTGTCAATATTAGGATGTATCATATTAATGAAAGACTGTTGTAAATTACTATACATGGTGGTGAAATTTGCAAGAAAATTATTGTCAGTGTCCTTGTTCCATAAAAACTTAAACCATTTACATGTAGTTGTTTCTGCAGGTGCAGGTGGGGTATTGTGAACATGAGAGGTTGTTGTTAGATCAGGAGTTTCCTTAGTGTAGTATGAATGTTGAGTGAACAGTATAATGGAAAGTGGCATGACATGTCAAGTGTACCTACTCCAAAACCTGCGATGTAAGGAAAGAGAGAAGACGAGGCAATCATATAGTCAACAACTCTGCAATCATTATGAGTAATACAAGTGAATTTACCTGTGTCTGTGATATCAGAGTGTGTAACAACTTGCATGTGTAATTAATGGCAGACAATCACATTGTCGGCGTTTGTAAATTTGATATATCCCGATACCTTATGAGGCTAATCACGTTAAAGATAGGTAGGTAATTGTAGGTAAATGAACACATTCGACACTTTACTTTGTCAATACCAAAGTTAATATCTAAGAGGTGTAATTTATTTTGCTGAACATATTAATTGTTAATAGCCCTTACAATATGCAGGCGTGTGGTATCATAGCCATTGTCATGGCGAAGTTGTTGAAGCAAATACCCTTTAAATCTATGTCTTTATCCGAAAAAAGACCAAACAGGATATGCAAAATATTTGTCGGTTTTTATCCTCCATCGAACCCTATCCATTGTATATAAAACAAGGCATCCATACTGGCGGCTCGCTGTGCTTTATATCAGTTGATTGCATGTCGTTACGACACGGGATGCTGCCCATAGCTCTACACGCATGTTGTATCGAGCCTGTCTAACTTCCAACCATCAGTCTGGGATCTGGGTTACTTCTTGAATGTTCATTTCCGTAGTTGATTACACAACTTGTCAAGGTGACATCAAAAAGTGTTATTCAAATGAAATCTTGATGGAAATTTTTAATAAGGAAGACAGTTACGATCTCAACAACAACAAAATCGTGAATATTATTTGCTATATTCTGCTAATGTAATCAATGGCCGTTTTTGTGTTGTGGCGATGTGTGAATTGATATTGATGTTCGTGAAAACGATTTAAATTGTTTCAGCGTACCACACTATTCAAACTCTATTTACTGATAGCATAATGAATTTTAAAATGGCTCTTTGGAATTCATTGAGTTGTGGTGGAGACGTTGTATATAAAGTATAGCGGCGAATCACCTGTCAGACTGTATAACGTGCAGTCCCGACTATGAGTAAATTCACATAATTACACAAATGGGAAACAATATTAAGTCTATAGTTGAAAAAACATCGCCTTTCAAGATGACATTTTGTAACTTTCAGTGTGAATATCTGAAAATATATGTTCTTCATTTGACTTACAGCTTCCTCCCAGATAATTTACCTGAAGACAAAGGCTGGCGATTCACTCAAGATATGAATGGAAATTAATCTCACATCACAAAATGAGAATTGTTATGTCGACAGTTATTATCTGATTAATTAATTACCGTAAAAACATCGTCATATTTATCATATCTAAAAAAGCAACCTCCGACTGAATCATGCATTTAGACAACTGAATAAAACTGCAATCATGGTATTGGCATTTCTTTCTTCTTCGCCATGTGTTTCGCCTAAGGCTATTCTTTGTATTTACTACCGGGTCAAATGACTACGATGTCGGTGCTCGTCAAGAGGCTCAGATTTGAAATGACACACATGACTCTCCACTGAGCACTTTCCACGTGCGACAAAACTCAAAGACTTGTTAAAACATACATGTTACGTTTAAAGGACCAGAAGCAAGTATGTTATTGAAGTCACATTATGTCAAATGTAATACGTGGTGTTAAGTTATCGCTATAGTGACAACATACAGGTGAACGTTTCGATTTATGATCGAAAGTCGGACAATGGCTCGCGCCAATTGGTCAAACGTTATTTTTGGAAACTTAGCAGACACAATTACAGATGTTGGTTGGGAATGTTTAATAGCTCATATAACTCATGTGCCTATATATTGGAAATGGAATTTTAATTTCTGCTCATGTAAAAGGTTGTTGCTCGAAACTAGTAATTTTCACATACTTGGCGATAGGCTATGAATATACAAGTCAAGTGAACATAATTCAGCACATGCATTTTTTTGACAAACATGAAAGCAAAACGACATATAATGAAAACTACTCAAAGGCTCTTTGAGATTAACCTGTCGGACGTTGGTTTTTACCAAACACATGCACACTGTAAAGGCAACGTTCTCCCATTTATATATGTGCTAAATTGGTTGACCGGCTGGTCATGACCTTAATTGAAATTGTATGCAATTGTTGAAAAGTTGTTGCAGATTTGATCGACTGACAAAACAAAGAGATAACAAAAACAATATTCGTAGATAACTTGAATGATTATGCATCCAAAACCGCAGTTGCTTTTCTTCTATTGGTTTGGTATACAGGTATTTCTCATTTATGTCTCGTTTTTAAACCAACCCTTCTCTATTGCATACAAGACACGTGTGTTTAAAGTTTGATTACAGATACATCAGTTAGAAGAGTATTGTGTAACTGTAGAATATGTGGAGAAGTTAACCCTAACATAAGTACTAACATTTCTCTCTTTTCAAACATTAAAGGGTGCTCTCCCTAGGAGTAGCTGATGGAGAAACGTCCTTGGCCAATATTGAAATACGTAATAAAATACATTATCATATTAACTATATTCCTTTGAATATTTTATTTGTAACGTATCTTATACTTCCCGAGCGTCGGAATCACAATAAGAAACAATAGAGTTTAGTCAACTGTTATAACTGTTGAAAGGTTTGCTCATTGTCAGAGTACAAAGATCATGTAGTTGTATGGTAATCCAGTTTCCGAACCATACGAAAAGGCAGTACATCATGTACCAGTACAATACACTTGTACGCTGTATGTTCGTGTACACTGTATGTTCTTGTACACTGTATGTTCTTGTACACTGTATGTTCTTGTACACTGTATGTTCTTGTACATTGTATGTTATTTTACACTGTATATTCTTGTACACTGTATATTCTCGTACACTGTATGTTCTTGTACACTGTATATTCTCGTACACTGTTTGTTATTTTACACTGTATGTTCTTGTACACTGTATGTTATTTTACACTGTATGTTCTTGTACACTGTATGTTCTTGTACACTGTATGTTCTTGTACACTGTATGTTCTTTTACACTGTATATTCTTGTACACTGTATGTTCTTGTACACTGTATGTTCTTGTACACTGTATGTTCTTGAACACTGTATGTTCTTGTACACTGTATATTCTTGTACACTGTATGTTCTTGTACACTGTATATTCTTGAACACTGTATGTTCTTGAACACTGTATGTTCTTGTACACTGTATGTTCTTGTACACTGTATGTTCTTGTACACTGTATATTCTTGTACACTGTATGTTTTTGTACACTGTATGTTCTTGAACACTGTATGTTCTTGTACACTGTATATTCTTGTACACTGTATGTTCTTATACACTGTATATTCTTGAACACTGTATGTTCTTGAACACTGTATGTTCTTGTACACTGTATGTTCTTGTACACTGTATGTTCTTGTACACTGTATGTTCTTTTACACTATATATTATTGTACACTGTATATTATTGTATACTGTATGTTCTTGTACACTGTATATTCTTGTACACTGTATGTTCTTGTACACTGTATATTCTTGTACGCTGTATGTTCGTGTACACTGTATGTTCGTGTACACTGTATGTTCTTGTACACTGTATGTTCTTGTACACTGTATGTTCTTGTACACTGTATGTTCTTGTACACTGTATGTTCTTGTACACTGTATGTTCTTGTACACTGTATGTTATTTTACACTGTATATTCTTGTACACTGTATATTCTCGTACACTGTATGTTCTTGTACACTGTATATTCTCGTACACTGTTTGTTATTTTACACTGTATGTTCTTGTACACTGTATGTTATTTTACACTGTATGTTCTTGTACACTGTATGTTCTTGTACACTGTATGTTCTTGTACACTGTATGTTCTTTTACACTGTATATTCTTGTACACTGTATGTTCTTGTACACTGTATGTTTTTGTACACTGTATGTTCTTGAACACTGTATGTTCTTGTACACTGTATATTCTTGTACACTGTATGTTCTTGTACACTGTATATTCTTGTACACTGTATGTTCTTGTACACTGTATGTTCTTGTACACTGTATATTCTTGAACACTGTATGTTCTTGAACACTGTATGTTCTTGAACACTGTATGTTCTTGTACACTGTATATTCTTGAACACTGTATGTTCTTGAACACTGTATGTTCTTGTACACTGTATGTTCTTGTACACTGTATGTTCTTGTACACTGTATATTCTTGTACACTGTATGTTTTTGTACACTGTATGTTCTTGAACACTGTATGTTCTTGTACACTGTATATTCTTGTACACTGTATGTTCTTGTACACTGTATATTCTTGAACACTGTATGTTCTTGAACACTGTATGTTCTTGTACACTGTATGTTCTTGTACACTGTATGTTCTTGTACACTGTATGTTCTTTTACACTATATATTATTGTACACTGTATATTATTGTATACTGTATGTTCTTGTACACTGTATATTCTTGTACACTGTATGTTCTTGTACACTGTATATTCTTGAACACTGTATGTTCTTGAACACTGTATATTCTTGAACACTGTATGTTCTTGAACACTGTATGTTCTTGAACACTGTATGTTCTTGTACACTGTATGTTCTTGTACACTGTATGTTCTTGTACACTGTATGTTCTTTTACACTATATATTATTGTACACTGTATATTATTGTATACTGTATGTTCTTGTACACTGTATATTCTTGTACACTGTATGTTCTTGTACACTGTATGTTCTTGAACACTGTATGTTCTTGAACACTGTATGTTCTTGTACACTGTATGTTCTTGTACACTGTATGTTATTGTACACTGTATGTTATTTTACACTGTATATTCTTGTACACTGTATATTCTCGTACACTGTATGTTCTTGTACACTGTATATTCTCGTACACTGTTTGTTATTTTACACTGTATGTTCTTGTACACTGTATGTTATTTTACACTGTATGTTCTTGTACACTGTATGTTATTTTACACTGTATGTTATTTTACACTGTATGTTCTTGTACACTATATGTTCTTGTACACTGTATGTTCTTGTACACTGTATGTTATTTTACACTGTATGTTCTTGTACACTGTATGTTATTTTACACTGTATGTTATTTTACACTGTATGTTCTTGTACACTGTATGTTTTTTTACACTGTATATTCTTGTACACTGTATGTTCTTGTACACTGTATATTCTTGTACACTGTATGTTTTTGTACACTGTATGTTCTTGAACTCTGTATGTTCTTGTACACTGTATATTCTTGTACACTGTATGTTCTTGTACACTGTATATTCTTGAACACTGTATGTTCTTGAACACTGTATGTTCTTGTACACTGTATGTTCTTGTACACTGTATGTTCTTGTACACTGTATGTTCTTTTACACTATATATTATTGTACACTGTATATTATTGTATACTGTATGTTCTTGTACACTGTATATTCTTGTACACTGTATGTTCTTGTATACTGTATATTCTTGTACACTGTATGTTCTTGTACACTGTATGTTATTGTACACTGTATGTTATTTTACACTGTATATTCTTGTACACTGTATATTCTTGTACACTGTATGTTCTTGTACACTGTATGTTATTGTACACTGTATGTTATTTTACACTGTATATTCTTGTACACTGTATATTCTTGTATACTGTATATTCTTGTACACTGTATGTTCTTGTACACTGTATGTTATTGTACACTGTATGTTATTTTACACTGTATATTCTTGTACACTGTATATTATTGTATACTGTATGTTCTTGAACACTGTATGTTCTTGTACACTGTATGATCTTGTACACTGTATGTTCTTGTACACTGTATGTTTTTGTACACTGTATGTTCTTGAACTCTGTATGTTCTTGTACACTGTATATTCTTGTACACTGTATGTTCTTGTACACTGTATATTCTTGAACACTGTATGTTCTTGAACACTGTATGTTCTTGTACACTGTATGTTCTTGTACACTGTATGTTCTTGTACACTGTATGTTCTTTTACACTATATATTATTGTACACTGTATATTATTGTATACTGTATGTTCTTGTACACTGTATATTCTTGTACACTGTATGTTCTTGTATACTGTATATTCTTGTACACTGTATGTTCTTGTACACTGTATGTTATTGTACACTGTATGTTATTTTACACTGTATATTCTTGTACACTGTATATTCTTGTACACTGTATGTTCTTGTACACTGTATGTTATTGTACACTGTATGTTATTTTACACTGTATATTCTTGTACACTGTATATTCTTGTATACTGTATATTCTTGTACACTGTATGTTCTTGTACACTGTATGTTATTGTACACTGTATGTTATTTTACACTGTATATTCTTGTACACTGTATATTATTGTATACTGTATGTTCTTGAACACTGTATGTTCTTGTACACTGTATGATCTTGTACACTGTATGTTCTTGTACACTGTATGTTCTTGTACACTATATATTATTGTACACTGTATATTATTGTATACTGTATGTTCTTGTACACTGTATATTCTTGTACACTGTATGTTCTTGTATACTGTATATTCTTGTACACTGTATGTTCTTGTACACTGTATGTTATTGTACACTGTATGTTATTTTACACTGTATATTCTTGAACACTGTATATTCTTGTACACTGTATATTCTTGAACACTGTATGTTCTTGAACACTGTATATTCTTGAACACTGTATGTTCTTGAACACTGTATGTTCTTGAACACTGTATGTTCTTGTACACTGTATGTTCTTGTACACTGTATGTTATTGTACACTGTATGTTATTTTACACTGTATATTCTTGTACACTGTATATTCTCGTACACTGTATGTTCTTGTACACTGTATATTCTCGTACACTGTTTGTTATTTTACACTGTATGTTCTTGTACACTGTATGTTATTTTACACTGTATGTTATTTTACACTGTATGTTCTTGTACACTGTATGTTCTTGTACACTGTATGTTATTTTACACTGTATGTTCTTGTACACTATATATTATTGTACACTGTATATTATTGTATACTGTATGTTCTTGTACACTGTATATTCTTGTACACTGTATGTTCTTGTATACTGTATATTCTTGTACACTGTATGTTCTTGTACACTGTATGTTCTTGTACACTGTATGTTCTTTTACACTGTATATTCTTGTACACTGTATGTTCTTGTACACTGTATATTCTTGTACACTGTATGTTTTTGTACACTGAATGTTCTTGAACTCTGTATGTTCTTGTACACTGTATATTCTTGTACACTGTATGTTCTTGTACACTGTATATTCTTGAACACTGTATGTTCTTGTACACTGTATGTTCTTGTACACTGTATGTTCTTGTACACTGTATGTTCTTGTACACTGTATGTTCTTTTACACTATATATTATTGTACACTGTATATTATTGTATACTGTATGTTCTTGTACACTGTATATTCTTGTACACTGTATGTTCTTGTACACTGTATATTCTTGAACACTGTATGTTCTTGAACACTGTATATTCTTGAACACTGTATGTTCTTGAACACTGTATGTTCTTGTACACTGTATGTTCTTGTACACTGTATGTTCTTGTACACTGTATATTCTTGTACACTGTATGTTCTTGTATACTGTATATTCTTGTACACTGTATGTTCTTGTACACTGTATGTTATTGTACACTGTATGTTATTTTACACTGTATATTCTTGAACACTGTATATTCTTGTACACTGTATATTCTTGAACACTGTATGTTCTTGAACACTGTATATTCTTGAACACTGTATGTTCTTGAACACTGTATGTTCTTGAACACTGTTTGTTCTTGTACACTGTATGTTCTTGTACACTGTATGTTATTGTACAATGTATGTTATTTTACACTGTATATTCTTGTACACTGTATATTCTCGTACACTGTATGTTCTTGTACACTGTATATTCTCGTACACTGTTTGTTATTTTACACTGTATGTTCTTGTACACTGTATGTTATTTTACACTGTATGTTATTTTACACTGTATGTTCTTGTACACTGTATGTTCTTGTACACTGTATGTTATTTTACACTGTATGTTCTTGTACACTGTATGTTATTTTACACTGTATGTTATTTTACACTGTATGTTCTTGTACACTGTATGTTCTTTTACACTGTATATTATTGTACACTGTATGTTCTTGTACACTGTATATTCTTGTACACTGTATGTTTTTGTACACTGAATGTTCTTGAACTCTGTATGTTCTTGTACACTGTATATTCTTGTACACTGTATGTTCTTGTACACTGTATATTCTTGAACACTGTATGTTCTTGTACACTGTATGTTCTTGTACACTGTATGTTCTTGTACACTGTATGTTCTTGTACACTGTATGTTCTTTTACACTATATATTATTGTACACTGTATATTATTGTATACTGTATGTTCTTGTACACTGTATATTCTTGTACACTGTATGTTCTTGTACACTGTATATTCTTGAACACTGTATGTTCTTGAACACTGTATATTCTTGAACACTGTATGTTCTTGTACACTGTATGTTCTTGTACACTGTATGTTCTTGTACACTGTATGTTCTTGTACACTGTATATTCTTGTACACTGTATGTTCTTGTATACTGTATATTCTTGTACACTGTATGTTCTTGTACACTGTATGTTATTGTACACTGTATGTTATTTTACACTGTATATTCTTGAACACTGTATATTCTTGTACACTGTATATTCTTGAACACTGTATGTTCTTGAACACTGTATATTCTTGAACACTGTATGTTCTTGAACACTGTATGTTCTTGAACACTGTTTGTTCTTGTACACTGTATGTTCTTGTACACTGTATGTTATTGTACAATGTATGTTATTTTACACTGTATATTCTTGTACACTGTATATTCTCGTACACTGTATGTTCTTGTACACTGTATATTCTCGTACACTGTTTGTTATTTTACACTGTATGTTCTTGTACACTGTATGTTATTTTACACTGTATGTTATTTTACACTGTATGTTCTTGTACACTGTATGTTCTTGTACACTGTATGTTATTTTACACTGTATGTTCTTGTACACTGTATGTTATTTTACACTGTATGTTATTTTACACTGTATGTTCTTGTACACTGTATGTTCTTTTACACTGTATATTCTTGTACACTGTATGTTCTTGTACACTGTATATTCTTGTACACTGTATGTTTTTGTACACTGAATGTTCTTGAACTCTGTATGTTCTTGTACACTGTATATTCTTGTACACTGTATGTTCTTGTACACTGTATATTCTTGAACACTGTATGTTCTTGTACACTGTATGTTCTTGTACACTGTATGTTCTTGTACACTGTATGTTCTTGTACACTGTATGTTCTTTTACACTATATATTATTGTACACTGTATATTATTGTATACTGTATGTTCTTGTACACTGTATATTCTTGTACACTGTATGTTCTTGTACACTGTATATTCTTGAACACTGTATGTTCTTGAACACTGTATATTCTTGAACACTGTATGTTCTTGAACACTGTATGTTCTTGTACACTGTATGTTCTTGTACACTGTATGTTCTTGTACACTGTATATTCTTGTACACTGTATATTCTTGTACACTGTATATTCTTGAACACTGTATGTTCTTGAACACTGTATATTCTTGTACACTGTATGTTCTTGTACACTGTATGTTCTTGAACACTGTATGTTCTTGAACACTGTATGTTCTTGAACACTGTATGTTCTTGTACACTGTATGTTCTTGTACACTGTATGTTATTGTACACTGTATGTTATTTTACACTGTATATTCTTGTACACTGTATATTCTCGTACACTGTATGTTCTTGTACACTGTATATTCTCGTACACTGTTTGTTATTTTACACTGTATGTTCTTGTACACTGTATGTTATTTTACACTGTATGTTCTTGTACAATGTATGTTATTTTACACTGTATGTTATTTTACACTGTATGTTCTTGTACACTGTATGTTCTTGTACACTGTATATTCTTGTACACTGTATGTTCTTGTACACTGTATATTCTTGAACACTGTATGTTCTTGAACACTGTATATTCTTGAACACTGTATGTTCTTGAACACTGTATGTTCTTGTACACTGTATGTTCTTGTACACTGTATGTTCTTGTACACTGTATATTCTTGTACACTGTATGTTCTTGTACACTGTATGTTCTTGTACACTGTATATTCTTGAACACTGTATGTTCTTGAACACTGTATATTCTTGTACACTGTATGTTCTTGAACACTGTATGTTCTTGAACACTGTATGTTCTTGAACACTGTATGTTCTTGAACACTGTATGTTCTTGTACACTTTATGTTCTTGTACACTGTATGTTATTGTACACTGTATGTTATTTTACACTGTATGTTCTTGTACACTGTATGTTCTTGTACACTGTATGTTCTTGTACACTGTATATTCTTGAACACTGTATATTCTTGTACACTGTATGTTTTTGTACACTGTATGTTCTTGAACACTGTATATTCTTGTACACTGTATGTTCTTGTACACTGTATGTTCTTGTACACTGTATGTTCTTGTACACTGTATGTTCTTGTACACTGTATGTTCTTTTACACTATATATTATTGTACACTGTATATTATTGTATACTGTATGTTCTTGTACACTGTATATTCTTGTACACTGTATGTTCTTGTACACTGTATATTCTTGAACACTGTATGTTCTTGAACACTGTATATTCTTGAACACTGTATGTTCTTGAACACTGTATGTTCTTGTACACTGTATGTTCTTGTACACTGTATGTTCTTGTACACTGTATATTCTTGTACACTGTATGTTCTTGTACACTGTATATTCTTGTACACTGTATATTCTTGAACACTGTATGTTCTTGAACACTGTATATTCTTGTACACTGTATGTTCTTGTACACTGTATGTTCTTGAACACTGTATGTTCTTGAACACTGTATGTTCTTGAACACTGTATGTTCTTGTACACTGTATGTTCTTGTACACTGTATGTTATTGTACACTGTATGTTATTTTACACTGTATATTCTTGTACACTGTATATTCTCGTACACTGTATGTTCTTGTACACTGTATATTCTCGTACACTGTTTGTTATTTTACACTGTATGTTCTTGTACACTGTATGTTATTTTACACTGTATGTTCTTGTACAATGTATGTTATTTTACACTGTATGTTATTTTACACTGTATGTTCTTGTACACTGTATGTTCTTGTACACTGTATATTCTTGTACACTGTATGTTCTTGTACACTGTATATTCTTGAACACTGTATGTTCTTGAACACTGTATATTCTTGAACACTGTATGTTCTTGTACACTGTATGTTCTTGTACACTGTATGTTCTTGTACACTGTATGTTCTTGTACACTGTATATTCTTGTACACTGTATGTTCTTGTACACTGTATGTTCTTGTACACTGTATATTCTTGAACACTGTATGTTCTTGAACACTGTATATTCTTGTACACTGTATGTTCTTGAACACTGTATGTTCTTGAACACTGTATGTTCTTGAACACTGTATGTTCTTGTACACTGTATGTTCTTGTACACTGTATGTTCTTGTACACTGTATGTTATTGTACACTGTATGTTATTTTACACTGTATGTTCTTGTACACTGTATGTTCTTGTACACTGTATGTTCTTGTACACTGTATATTCTTGAACACTGTATATTCTTGTACACTGTATGTTTTTGTACACTGTATGTTCTTGAACACTGTATATTCTTGTACACTGTATGTTCTTGTACACTGTATGTTCTTGTACACTGTATATTCTTGAACACTGTATGTTCTTGAACACTGTATATTCTTGTACACTGTATGTTCTTGTACACTGTATGTTCTTGAACACTGTATGTTCTTGAACACTGTATGTTCTTGTACACTGTATGTTCTTGTACACTGTATGTTCTTGTACACTGTATGTTATTGTACACTGTATGTTATTTTACACTGTATATTCTTGTACACTGTATATTCTCGTACACTGTATGTTCTTGTACACTGTATATTCTCGTACACTGTTTGTTATTTTACACTGTATGTTCTTGTACACTGTATGTTATTTTACACTGTATGTTATTTTACACTGTATGTTCTTGTACACTGTATGTTCTTGTACACTGTATGTTCTTGTACACTGTATGTTATTTTACACTGTATGTTCTTGTACACTGTATGTTATTTTACACTGTATGTTATTTTACACTGTATGTTCTTGTACACTGTATGTTCTTTTACACTGTATATTCTTGTACACTGTATGTTCTTGTACACTGTATATTCTTGTACACTGTATGTTTTTGTACACTGTATGTTCTTGAACTCTGTATGTTCTTGTACACTGTATATTCTTGTACACTGTATGTTCTTGTACACTGTATATTCTTGTACACTGTATGTTCTTGTACACTGTATGTTCTTGTACACTGTATGTTCTTGTACACTGTATGTTCTTGTACACTGTATGTTCTTTTACACTATATATTATTGTACACTGTATATTATTGTATACTGTATGTTCTTGTACACTGTATATTCTTGTACACTGTATGTTCTTGTACACTGTATATTCTTGTACACTGTATGTTCTTGTACACTGTATATTCTTGAACACTGTATGTTCTTGAACACTGTATGTTCTTGTACACTGTATGTTCTTGTACACTGTATGTTCTTGTACACTGTATATTCTTGTACACTGTATGTTCTTGTACACTGTATGTTCTTGTACACTGTATATTCTTGAACACTGTATGTTCTTGAACACTGTATATTCTTGTACACTGTATGTTCTTGTACACTGTATGTTCTTGAACACTGTATGTTCTTGAACACTGTATGTTCTTGAACACTGTATGTTCTTGTACACTGTATGTTCTTGTACACTGTATGTTATTGTACACTGTATGTTATTTTACACTGTATATTCTTGTACACTGTATATTCTCGTACACTGTATGTTCTTGTACACTGTATATTCTCGTACACTGTTTGTTATTTTACACTGTATGTTCTTGTACACTGTATGTTATTTTACACTGTATGTTCTTGTACAATGTATGTCATTTTACACTGTATGTTATTTTACACTGTATGTTCTTGTACACTGTATGTTCTTGTACACTGTATATTCTTGTACACTGTATGTTCTTGTACACTGTATATTCTTGAACACTGTATGTTCTTGAACACTGTATATTCTTGAACACTGTATGTTCTTGAACACTGTATGTTCTTGTACACTGTATGTTCTTGTACACTGTATGTTCTTGTACACTGTATATTCTTGTACACTGTATGTTCTTGTACACTGTATGTTCTTGTACACTGTATATTCTTGAACACTGTATGTTCTTGAACACTGTATATTCTTGTACACTGTATGTTCTTGAACACTGTATGTTCTTGAACACTGTATGTTCTTGAACACTGTATGTTCTTGAACACTGTATGTTCTTGTACACTTTATGTTCTTGTACACTGTATGTTATTGTACACTGTATGTTATTTTACACTGTATGTTCTTGTACACTGTATGTTCTTGTACACTGTATGTTCTTGTACACTGTATATTCTTGAACACTGTATATTCTTGTACACTGTATGTTTTTGTACACTGTATGTTCTTGAACACTGTATATTCTTGTACACTGTATGTTCTTGTACACTGTATGTTCTTGTACACTGTATATTCTTGAACACTGTATGTTCTTGAACACTGTATATTCTTGTACACTGTATGTTCTTGTACACTGTATGTTCTTGAACACTGTATGTTCTTGAACACTGTATGTTCTTGAACACTGTATGTTCTTGTACACTGTATGTTCTTGTACACTGTATGTTATTGTACACTGTATGTTATTTTACACTGTATATTCTTGTACACTGTATATTCTCGTACACTGTATGTTCTTGTACAATGTATATTCTCGTACACTGTTTGTTATTTTACACTGTATGTTCTTGTACACTGTATGTTATTTTACACTGTATGTTCTTGTACACTGTATGTTATTTTACACTGTATGTTATTTTACACTGTATGTTCTTGTACACTGTATGTTCTTGTACACTGTATGTTCTTGTACACTGTATGTTATTTTACACTGTATGTTCTTGTACACTGTATGTTATTTTACACTGTATGTTATTTTACACTCTATGTTCTTGTACACTGTATGTTGTTTTACACTGTATATTCTTGTACACTGTATGTTCTTGTACACTGTATATTCTTGTACACTGTATGTTTTTGTACACTGTATGTTCTTGAACTCTGTATGTTCTTGTACACTGTATATTCTTGTACACTGTATGTTCTTGTACACTGTATATTCTTGAACACTGTATGTTCTTGAACACTGTATGTTCTTGTACACTGTATGTTCTTGTACACTGTATGTTCTTGTACACTGTATGTTCTTTTACACTATATATTATTGTACACTGTATATTATTGTATACTGTATGTTCTTGTACACTGTATATTCTTGTACACTGTATGTTCTTGTATACTGTATATTCTTGTACACTGTATGTTCTTGTACACTGTATGTTATTGTACACTGTATGTTATTTTACACTGTATATTCTTGTACACTGTATATTCTTGTACACTGTATGTTCTTGTACACTGTATGTTATTGTACACTGTATGTTATTTTACACTGTATGTTCTTGTACACTGTATATTCTTGTATACTGTATATTCTTGTACACTGTATGTTCTTGTACACTGTATGTTATTGTACACTGTATGTTATTTTACACTGTATATTCTTGTACACTGTATATTATTGTATACTGTATGTTCTTGAACACTGTATGTTCTTGTACACTGTATGTTCTTGTACACTGTATGTTCTTGTACACTGTATGTTCTTGTACACTATATATTATTGTACACTGTATATTATTGTATACTGTATGTTCTTGTACACTGTATATTCTTGTACACTGTATGTTCTTGTATACTGTATATTCTTGTACACTGTATGTTCTTGTACACTGTATGTTATTGTACACTGTATGTTATTTTACACTGTATATTCTTGAACACTGTATATTCTTGTACACTGTATATTCTTGAACACTGTATGTTCTTGAACACTGTATATTCTTGAACACTGTATGTTCTTGAACACTGTATGTTCTTGAACACTGTATGTTCTTGTAAACTGTATGTTCTTGTACACTGTATGTTATTGTACACTGTATGTTATTTTACACTGTATATTCTTGTACACTGTATATTCTCGTACACTGTATGTTCTTGTACACTGTATATTCTCGAACACTGTTTGTTATTTTACACTGTATGTTCTTGTACACTGTATGTTATTTTACACTGTATGTTATTTTACACTGTATGTTATTTTACACTGTATGTTCTTGTACACTGTATGTTCTTGTACACTGTATGTTCTTGTACACTGTATGTTATTTTACACTGTATGTTCTTGTACACTGTATGTTCTTTTACACTGTATATTCTTGTACACTGTATGTTCTTGTACACTGTATATTCTTGTACACTGTATGTTTTTGTACACTGTATGTTCTTGAACTCTGTATGTTCTTGTACACTGTATATTCTTGTACACTGTATGTTCTTGTACACTGTATATTCTTGAACACTGTATGTTCTTGAACACTGTATGTTCTTGTACACTGTATGTTCTTGTACACTGTATGTTCTTGTACACTGTATGTTCTTTTACACTATATATTATTGTACACTGTATATTATTGTATACTGTATGTTCTTGTACACTGTATATTCTTGTACACTGTATGTTCTTGTACACTGTATATTCTTGAACACTGTATGTTCTTGAACACTGTATATTCTTGAACACTGTATGTTCTTGAACACTGTATGTTCTTGAACACTGTATGTTCTTGTACACTGTATGTTCTTGTACACTGTATATTCTTGAACACTGTATGTTCTTGAACACTGTGTATTCTTGTACACTGTATGTTCTTGTACACTGTATGTTCTTGAACACTGTATGTTCTTGAACACTGTATGTTCTTGTACACTGTATGTTCTTGTACACTGTATGTTCTTGTACACTGTATGTTCTTGAACACTGTATGTTCTTGAACACTGTATGTTCTTGAACACTGTATATTCTTGTACACTGTATGTTCTTGTACACTGTATATTCTTGTACACTGTATATTCTTGAACACTGTATGTTCTTGAACACTGTATATTCTTGTACACTGTATGTTCTTGAACACTGTATGTTCTTGAACACTGTATGTTCTTGTACACTGTATGTTCTTGTACACTGTATGTTCTTGTACACTGTATGTTCTTGTACACTGTATATTCTTGTACACTGTATGTTCTTGAACACTGTATGTTCTTGAACACTGTATGTTCTTGTACACTGTATGTTCTTGTACACTGTATGTTCTTGTACACTGTATGTTCTTGTACACTGTATATTCTTGTACACTGTATGTTCTTGTACACTGTATATTCTTGTACACTGTATATTCTTGTACACTATATGTTCTTGTACACTGTATATTCTTGTACACTGTATGTTCTTGTACACTGTATGTTCTTGTACACTGTATGTTCTTGTACACTGTATGTTCGTGTACACTGTATATTCTTGTACACTGTATGTTCTTGTACACTGTATGTTCTTGAACACTGTATGTTCTTGAACACTGTATATTCTTGTACACTGTATGTTCTTGTACACTGTATGTTCTTGAACACTGTATGTTCTTGTACACTGTATGTTCTTGTACACTGTATGTTCTTGTACACTGTATGTTCTTGTACACTGTATATTCTTGTACACTGTATGTTCGTGTACACTGTATATTCTTGTACACTGTATGTTCTTGTACACTGTATGTTCTTGTACACTGTATGTTCTTGAACACTGTATGTTCTTGAACACTGTATGTTCTTGTACACTGTATGTTCTTGTACACTGTATGTTCTTGTACACTGTATGTTCTTGAACACTGTATGTTCTTGTACACTGTATATTCTTGAACACTGTATGTTCTTGAACACTGTATATTCTTGTACACTGTATGTTCTTGTACACTGTATGTTCTTGAACACTGTATGTTCTTGTACACTGTATGTTCTTGTACACTGTATGTTCTTGTACACTGTATGTTCTTGTACACTGTATATTCTTGTACACTGTATGTTCTTGAACACTGTATATTCTTGTACACTGTATATTCTTGTACACTGTATGTTCTTGTACACTGTATATTCTTGTACACTGTATGTTCTTGTACACTGTATGTTCTTGTACACTGTATGTTCTTGTACACTGTATGTTCTTGTACACTGTATATTCTTGTACACTGTATGTTCTTGTACACTGTATGTTCTTGAACACTGTATGTTCTTGAACACTGTATGTTCTTGAACACTGTATGTTCTTGTACACTGTATGTTATTGTACACTGTATATTCTCGTACACTGTATGTTCTTGTACACTGTATATTCTCGTACACTGTTTGTTATTTTACACTGTATGTTCTTGTACACTGTATGTTCTTGTACACTGTATGTTCTTGTACACTGTATGTTCTTGTACACTGTATATTCTTTTACACTGTATGTTCTTGTACACTGTATGTTTTTGTACACTGTATGTTATTTTACACTCTATGTTCTTGTACACTGTATGTTCTCGTACACTGTATGTTCTTGTACACATTATATTCTTGTACACTGTATGTTCTTGTACACTGTATGTGTTTGTACACTGTATATTCTTGTACACTGTATGTTATTGTACACTGTATGTTCTTGTACACTGTATATTCTTGTACACTGTATGTTCTCGTACACTGTATGTTCTCGTACACTGTAAGCTCTTGTACACTGTATGTTCTTGTACACTGTATGTTCTTGTACACTGTATGTTCTTGTACACTGTATATTCTTGTACACTGTATGTTCTTGTACACTGTATATTCTTGTACACTGTATGTTTTTGTACACTGTATATTCTTGTACACTGTATGTTATTGTACACTGTATGTTCTTGTACACTGTATATTCTTGTACACTGTATGTTCTCGTACACTGTATGTTCTCGTACACTGTAAGCTCTTGTACACTGTATGTTCTTGTACACTGTAAGCTCTTGTACACTGTATGTTTTTGTCACTGTATATTCTTGTATACTGTATGTTCTTGTACACTGTATGTTCTTGTACACTGTATATTCTTGTACACTGTATGTTCTCGTACACTGTATGTTCTCGTACACTGTAAGCTCTTGTACACTGTAAGCTCTTGTACACTGTATGTTCTTGTACACTGTATGTTCTTGTACACTGTATTTTCTTGTACACTGTATGTTATTTTACACTGTATGTTCGTGTACACTGTATATTCTTGTACACTGTATGTTCTTGAACACTGTATGTTCTTGTACACTGTATGTTCTTGTACACTGTATGTTATTTTACACTGTATGTTCTTGTACACTGTATGTTCTCGTACACTGTATGTTCTTGTACACATTATATTCTTGTACACTGTATGTTCTTGTACACTGTATGTGTTTGTACACTGTATATTCTTGTACACTGTATGTTATTGTACACTGTATGTTCTTGTACACTGTATATTCTTGTACACTGTATGTTATTTTACACTGTATATTGTTGTACACTGTATATTCTCGTACACTGTATGTTCTTGTACACTGTTTATTCTCGTACACTGTTTGTTATTTTACACTGTATGTGTTTGTACACTGTATATTCTTGTACACTGTATGTTATTGTACACTGTATGTTCTTGTACACTGTATATTCTTGTACACTGTATGTTCTCGTACACTGTATGTTCTCGTACACTGTAAGCTCTTGTACACTGTATGTTCTTGTACACTGTATGTTCTTGTACACTGTATGTTTTTGTACACTGTATATTCTTGTACACTGTATGTTCTTGTACACTGTATGTTCTTGTACACTGTATATTCTTGTACACTGTATGTTCTCGTACACTGTATGTTCTCGTACACTGTATGTTCTTGTACACTGTATATTCTCGTACACTGTATGTTCTTGTACACTGTATATTCTTGTACACTGTAAGCTCTTGTACACTGTATGTTCTTGTACACTGTAAGCTCTTGTACACTGTATGTTTTTGTCACTGTATATTATTGTACACTGTATGTTATTTTACACTGTATGTTCTTGTACACTGTATATTCTTGTACACTGTATGTTCTCGTACACTGTATGTTCTCGTACACTGTAAGCTCTTGTACACTGTATGTTCTTGTACACTGTATGTTCTTGTACACTGTATGTTTTTGTATACTGTATATTCTTGTACACTGTATGTTCTTGTACACTGTATGTTCTTGTACACTGTATATTCTTGTACACTGTATGTTCTCGTACACTGTATGTTCTCGTACACTGTAAGCTCTTGTACACTGTATGTTCTTGTACACTGTATGTTCTTGTACACTGTATGTTCTTGTACACTGTATATTCTTGTACACTGTATATTCTTGAACACTGTATGTTCTTGAACACTGTATATTCTTGTACACTGTATGTTCTTGTACACTGTATGTTCTTGAACACTGTATGTTCTTGAACACTGTATGTTCTTGAACACTGTATGTTCTTGTACACTGTATGTTCTTGTACACTGTATGTTATTGTACACTGTATGTTATTTTACACTGTATATTCTTGTACACTGTATATTCTCGTACACTGTATGTTCTTGTACACTGTATATTCTCGTACACTGTTTGTTATTTTACACTGTATGTTCTTGTACACTGTATGTTATTTTACACTGTATGTTCTTGTACAATGTATGTTATTATACACTGTATGTTATTTTACACTGTATGTTCTTGTACACTGTATGTTCTTGTACACTGTATATTCTTGTACACTGTATGTTCTTGTACACTGTATATTCTTGAACACTGTATGTTCTTGAACACTGTATATTCTTGAACACTGTATGTTCTTGAACACTGTATGTTCTTGTACACTGTATGTTCTTGTACACTGTATGTTCTTGTACACTGTATATTCTTGTACACTGTATGTTCTTGTACACTGTATGTTCTTGTACACTGTATATTCTTGAACACTGTATGTTCTTGAACACTGTATATTCTTGTACACTGTATGTTCTTGAACACTGTATGTTCTTGAACACTGTATGTTCTTGAACACTGTATGTTCTTGAACACTGTATGTTCTTGTACACTTTATGTTCTTGTACACTGTATGTTATTGTACACTGTATGTTATTTTACACTGTATGTTCTTGTACACTGTATGTTCTTGTACACTGTATGTTCTTGTACACTGTATATTCTTGAACACTGTATATTCTTGTACACTGTATGTTTTTGTACACTGTATGTTCTTGAACACTGTATATTCTTGTACACTGTATGTTCTTGTACACTGTATGTTCTTGTACACTGTATATTCTTGAACACTGTATGTTCTTGAACACTGTATATTCTTGTACACTGTATGTTCTTGTACACTGTATGTTCTTGAACACTGTATGTTCTTGAACACTGTATGTTCTTGAACACTGTATGTTCTTGTACACTGTATGTTCTTGTACACTGTATGTTATTGTACACTGTATGTTATTTTACACTGTATATTCTTGTACACTGTATATTCTCGTACACTGTATGTTCTTGTACACTGTATATTCTCGTACACTGTTTGTTATTTTACACTGTATGTTCTTGTACACTGTATGTTATTTTACACTGTATGTTATTTTACACTGTATGTTCTTGTACACTGTATGTTCTTGTACACTGTATGTTCTTGTACACTGTATGTTATTTTACACTGTATGTTCTTGTACACTGTATGTTATTTTACACTGTATGTTATTTTACACTGTATGTTCTTGTACACTGTATGTTCTTTTACACTGTATATTCTTGTACACTGTATGTTCTTGTACACTGTATATTCTTGTACACTGTATGTTTTTGTACACTGAATGTTCTTGAACTCTGTATGTTCTTGTACACTGTATATTCTTGTACACTGTATGTTCTTGTACACTGTATATTCTTGAACACTGTATGTTCTTGTACACTGTATGTTATTTTACACTGTATGTTCTTGTACACTGTATGTTCTTGTACACTGTATGTTCTTGTACACTATATATTATTGTACACTGTATATTATTGTATACTGTATGTTCTTGTACACTGTATATTCTTGTACACTGTATGTTCTTGTACACTGTATATTCTTGAACACTGTATGTTCTTGAACACTGTATATTCTTGAACACTGTATGTTCTTGAACACTGTATGTTCTTGTACACTGTATGTTCTTGTACACTGTATGTTCTTGTACACTGTATATTCTTGTACACTGTATGTTCTTGTACACTGTATGTTCTTGTACACTGTATGTTCTTGAACACTGTATGTTCTTGAACACTGTATATTCTTGTACACTGTATGTTCTTGTACACTGTATGTTCTTGAACACTGTATGTTCTTGAACACTGTATGTTCTTGTACACTGTATGTTCTTGTACACTGTATGTTCTTGTACACTGTATGTTATTGTACACTGTATGTTATTTTACACTGTATATTCTTGTACACTGTATATTCTCGTACACTGTATGTTCTTGTACACTGTATATTCTCGTACACTGTTTGTTATTTTACACTGTATGTTCTTGTACACTGTATGTTATTTTACACTGTATGTTCTTGTACACTGTATGTTATTTTACACTGTATGTTATTGTACACTGTATGTTCTTGTACACTGTATGTTCTTGTACACTGTATATTCTTGTACACTGTATGTTCTTGTACACTGTATATTCTTGAACACTGTATGTTCTTGTACACTGTATATTCTTGAACACTGTATGTTCTTGAACACTGTATGTTCTTGTACACTGTATGTTCTTGTACACTGTATGTTCTTGTACACTGTATGTTCTTGTACACTGTATGTTCTTGTACACTGTATGTTCTTGTACACTGTATATTCTTGAACACTGTATGTTCTTGAACACTGTATATTCTTGTACACTGTATGTTCTTGAACACTGTATGTTCTTGAACACTGTATGTTCTTGAACACTGTATGTTCTTGAACACTGTATGTTCTTGTACACTGTATGTTCTTGTACACTGTATGTTATTGTACACTGTATGTTATTTTACACTGTATGTTCTTGTACACTGTATGTTCTTGTACACTGTATGTTCTTGTACACTGTATATTCTTGAACACTGTATATTCTTGTACACTGTATGTTCTTGTACACTGTATGTTCTTGAACACTGTATGTTCTTGAACACTGTATGTTCTTGTACACTGTATGTTCTTGTACACTGTATATTCTTGAACACTGTATGTTCTTGAACACTGTATATTCTTGTACACTGTATGTTCTTGTACACTGTATGTTCTTGAACACTGTATGTTCTTGAACACTGTATGTTCTTGAACACTGTATGTTCTTGTACACTGTATGTTCTTGTACACTGTATGTTATTGTACACTGTATGTTATTTTACACTGTATATTCTTGTACACTGTATATTCTCGTACACTGTATGTTCTTGTACAATGTATATTCTCGTACACTGTTTGTTATTTTACACTGTATGTTCTTGTACACTGTATGTTATTTTACACTGTATGTTCTTGTACACTGTATGTTATTTTACACTGTATGTTATTTTACACTGTATGTTCTTGTACACTGTATGTTCTTGTACACTGTATGTTCTTGTACACTGTATGTTATTTTACACTGTATGTTCTTGTACACTGTATGTTATTTTACACTGTATGTTATTTTACACTGTATGTTCTTGTACACTGTATGTTGTTTTACACTGTATATTCTTGTACACTGTATGTTCTTGTACACTGTATATTCTTGTACACTGTATGTTTTTGTACACTGTATGTTCTTGAACTCTGTATGTTCTTGTACACTGTATATTCTTGTACACTGTATGTTCTTGTACACTGTATATTCTTGAACTCTGTATGTTCTTGTACACTGTATGTTCTTGTACACTGTATGTTCTTTTACACTATATATTATTGTACACTGTATGTTCTTGTACACTGTATGTTCTTGTACACTGTATGTTCTTGTACACTGTATGTTCTTGTATACTGTATATTCTTGTACACTGTATGTTCTTGTACACTGTATGTTATTGTACACTGTATGTTATTTTACACTGTATATTCTTGTACACTGTATATTCTTGTACACTGTATGTTCTTGTACACTGTATGTTATTGTACACTGTATGTTATTTTACACTGTATATTCTTGTACACTGTATATTCTTGTATACTGTATATTCTTGTACACTGTATGTTCTTGTACACTGTATGTTATTGTACACTGTATGTTATTTTACACTGTATATTCTTGTACACTGTATATTATTGTATACTGTATGTTCTTGAACACTGTATGTTCTTGTACACTGTATGTTCTTGTACACTGTATGTTCTTGTACACTGTATGTTCTTGTACACTATATATTATTGTACACTGTATATTATTGTATACTGTATGTTCTTGTACACTGTATATTCTTGTACACTGTATGTTCTTGTATACTGTATATTCTTGTACACTGTATGTTCTTGTACACTGTATGTTATTGTACACTGTATGTTATTTTACACTGTATATTCTTGAACACTGTATATTCTTGTACACTGTATATTCTTGAACACTGTATGTTCTTGAACACTGTATATTCTTGAACACTGTATGTTCTTGAACACTGTATGTTCTTGAACACTGTATGTTCTTGTACACTGTATGTTCTTGTACACTGTATGTTATTGTACACTGTATGTTATTTTACACTGTATATTCTTGTACACTGTATATTCTCGTACACTGTATGTTCTTGTACACTGTATATTCTCGTACACTGTTTGTTATTTTACACTGTATGTTCTTGTACACTGTATGTTATTTTACACTGTATGTTATTTTACACTGTATGTTCTTGTACACTGTATGTTATTTTACACTGTATGTTATTTTACACTGTATGTTCTTGTACACTGTATGTTCTTGTACACTGTATGTTCTTGTACACTGTATGTTATTTTACACTGTATGTTCTTGTACACTGTATGTTCTTTTACACTGTATATTCTTGTACACTGTATGTTCTTGTACACTGTATATTCTTGTACACTGTATGTTTTTGTACACTGTATGTTCTTGAACTCTGTATGTTCTTGTACACTGTATATTCTTGTACACTGTATGTTCTTGTACACTGTATATTCTTGCACACTGTATGTTCTTGAACACTGTATGTTCTTGTACACTGTATGTTCTTGTACACTGTATGTTCTTGTACACTGTATGTTCTTTTACACTATATATTATTGTACACTGTATATTATTGTATACTGTATGTTCTTGTACACTGTATATTCTTGTACACTGTATGTTCTTGTACACTGTATATTCTTGAACACTGTATGTTCTTGAACACTGTATATTCTTGAACACTGTATGTTCTTGAACACTGTATGTTCTTGAACACTGTATGTTCTTGTACACTGTATGTTCTTGTACACTGTATATTCTTGAACACTGTATGTTCTTGAACACTGTGTATTCTTGTACACTGTATGTTCTTGTACACTGTATGTTCTTGAACACTGTATGTTCTTGAACACTGTATGTTCTTGTACACTGTATGTTCTTGTACACTGTATGTTCTTGTACACTGTATGTTCTTGAACACTGTATGTTCTTGAACACTGTATGTTCTTGAACACTGTATATTCTTGTACACTGTATGTTCTTGTACACTGTATATTCTTGTACACTGTATATTCTTGAACACTGTATGTTCTTGAACACTGTATATTCTTGTACACTGTATGTTCTTGAACACTGTATGTTCTTGAACACTGTATGTTCTTGTACACTGTATGTTCTTGTACACTGTATGTTCTTGTACACTGTATGTTCTTGTACACTGTATATTCTTGTACACTGTATGTTCTTGTACACTGTATATTCTTGTACACTGTATATTCTTGTACACTGTATGTTCTTGTACACTGTATATTCTTGTACACTGTATGTTCTTGTACACTGTATGTTCTTGTACACTGTATGTTCTTGTACACTGTATGTTCGTGTACACTGTATATTCTTGTACACTGTATGTTCTTGTACACTGTATGTTCTTGAACACTGTATGTTCTTGAACACTGTATATTCTTGTACACTGTATGTTCTTGTACACTGTATGTTCTTGAACACTGTATGTTCTTGTACACTGTATGTTCTTGTACACTGTATGTTCTTGTACACTGTATGTTCTTGTACACTGTATATTCTTGTACACTGTATGTTCGTGTACACTGTATATTCTTGTACACTGTATGTTCTTGTACACTGTATGTTCTTGTACACTGTATGTTCTTGAACACTGTATGTTCTTGAACACTGTATGTTCTTGTACACTGTATGTTCTTGTACACTGTATGTTCTTGTACACTGTATGTTCTTGAACACTGTATGTTCTTGTACACTGTATATTCTTGAACACTGTATGTTCTTGAACACTGTATATTCTTGTACACTGTATGTTCTTGTACACTGTATGTTCTTGAACACTGTATGTTCTTGTACACTGTATGTTCTTGTACACTGTATGTTCTTGTACACTGTATGTTCTTGTACACTGTATATTCTTGTACACTGTATGTTCTTGAACACTGTATATTCTTGTACACTGTATATTCTTGTACACTGTATGTTCTTGTACACTGTATATTCTTGTACACTGTATGTTCTTGTACACTGTATGTTCTTGTACACTGTATGTTCTTGTACACTGTATGTTCGTGTACACTGTATATTCTTGTACACTGTATGTTCTTGTACACTGTATGTTCTTGAACACTGTATGTTCTTGAACACTGTATGTTCTTGAACACTGTATGTTCTTGTACACTGTATGTTATTGTACACTGTATATTCTCGTACACTGTATGTTCTTGTACACTGTATATTCTCGTACACTGTTTGTTATTTTACACTGTATGTTCTTGTACACTGTATGTTCTTGTACACTGTATGTTCTTGTACACTGTATGTTCTTGTACACTGTATATTCTTTTACACTGTATGTTCTTGTACACTGTATGTTTTTGTACACTGTATGTTATTTTACACTCTATGTTCTTGTACACTGTATGTTCTCGTACACTGTATGTTCTTGTACACATTATATTCTTGTACACTGTATGTTCTTGTACACTGTATGTGTTTGTACACTGTATATTCTTGTACACTGTATGTTATTGTACACTGTATGTTCTTGTACACTGTATATTCTTGTACACTGTATGTTCTCGTACACTGTATGTTCTCGTACACTGTAAGCTCTTGTACACTGTATGTTCTTGTACACTGTATGTCCTTGTACACTGTATGTTTTTGTACACTGTATATTCTTGTACACTGTATGTTCTTGTACACTGTATGTTCTTGTACACTGTATATTCTTGTACACTGTATGTTCTTGTACACTGTATATTCTTGTACACTGTATGTTTTTGTACACTGTATATTCTTGTACACTGTATGTTATTGTACACTGTATGTTCTTGTACACTGTATATTCTTGTACACTGTATGTTCTCGTACACTGTATGTTCTCGTACACTGTAAGCTCTTGTACACTGTATGTTCTTGTACACTGTAAGCTCTTGTACACTGTATGTTTTTGTCACTGTATATTCTTGTATACTGTATGTTCTTGTACACTGTATGTTCTTGTACACTGTATATTCTTGTACACTGTATGTTCTCGTACACTGTATGTTCTCGTACACTGTAAGCTCTTGTACACTGTAAGCTCTTGTACACTGTATGTTCTTGTACACTGTATGTTCTTGTACACTGTATTTTCTTGTACACTGTATGTTATTTTACACTGTATGTTCTTGTACACTGTATGTTCGTGTACACTGTATATTCTTGTACACTGTATGTTCTTGTACACTGTATGTTCTTGAACACTGTATGTTCTTGAACACTGTATGTTCTTGTACACTGTATGTTCTTGTACACTGTATGTTCTTGAACACTGTATGTTCTTGTACACTGTATGTTCTTGTACACTGTATGTTATTTTACACTGTATGTTCTTGTACACTGTATGTTCTCGTACACTGTATGTTCTTGTACACATTATATTCTTGTACACTGTATGTTCTTGTACACTGTATGTGTTTGTACACTGTATATTCTTGTACACTGTATGTTATTGTACACTGTATGTTCTTGTACACTGTATATTCTCGTACACTGTATGTTATTTTACACTGTATATTATTGTACACTGTATATTCTCGTACACTGTATGTTCTTGTACACTGTTTATTCTCGTACACTGTTTGTTATTTTACACTGTATGTGTTTGTACACTGTATATTCTTGTACACTGTATGTTATTGTACACTGTATGTTCTTGTACACTGTATATTCTTGTACACTGTATGTTCTCGTACACTGTATGTTCTCGTACACTGTAAGCTCTTGTACACTGTATGTTCTTGTACACTGTATGTTCTTGTACACTGTATGTTTTTGTACACTGTATATTCTTGTACACTGTATGTTCTTGTACACTGTATGTTCTTGTACACTGTATATTCTTGTACACTGTATGTTCTCGTACACTGTATGTTCTCGTACACTGTATGTTCTTGTACACTGTATATTCTCGTACACTGTATGTTCTTGTACACTGTATATTCTTGTACACTGTAAGCTCTTGTACACTGTATGTTCTTGTACACTGTAAGCTCTTGTACACTGTATGTTTTTGTCACTGTATATTATTGTACACTGTATGTTATTTTACACTGTATGTTCTTGTACACTGTATATTCTTGTACACTGTATGTTCTCGTACACTGTATGTTCTCGTACACTGTAAGCTCTTGTACACTGTATGTTCTTGTACACTGTATGTTCTTGTACACTGTATGTTTTTGTATACTGTATATTCTTGTACACTGTATGTTCTTGTACACTGTATGTTCTTGTACACTGTATATTCTTGTACACTGTATGTTCTCGTACACTGTATGTTCTCGTACACTGTAAGCTCTTGTACACTGTAAGCTCTTGTACACTGTATGTTCTTGTACACTGTATGTTCTCGTACACTGTATGTTCTTGAACACTGTAAGCTCTTGTACACTGTATGTTCTTGTACACTGTATGTTCTTGCACACTGTATGTTATTTTACACTGTATGTTATTTTAAACTGTATGTTCTTGTACACTGTATGTTCTTGTACACTTTATGTTCTTGAACACTGTATATTCTTGTACACTGTATGTTCTTGCACACCGTATGTTCTTGTACACTGTATATTCTTGTACACTGTATGTTCTTGAACACTGTATGTTCTTGCAGACTGTATGTTATTTTACACTGTATGTTATTTTACACTGTATGTTCTTGTACACTGTATGCTCTTGTACAATGTATGTTATTTTACACTGTATGTTCTTGCACACTGTATGTTATTTTACACTGTATGTTCTTGCACACTGTATGTTATTTTACACTGCATGCTCTTGTACACTGTATGCAGGTGACTGCATCTATGACATGAGTTTCTCACAATTACGTTCATGAAACTACAGCAGCGTTCCACTCGTTTGTAGAATGAATCAATGTGACTCAGAGTAATAATAATAGCACATTTGTATAGCGCCTTTTCCATGCTCGAGGATGCTCAAAGCGCACAATTTGTGTTATTACCCTGAAGGAATTGTACTTTTGGTGCTGCTAATTAGCGATACGCGCGACCATATAGGTCCGTACTTTCCTGTATTCAGATACCCATTTAAACAGCTGGGTGGACTGAGTGCAATGTGGATGAAGTGCCTTGCCCAGGGACTCAACACAGTATGAGACCCAAGTCACAAATGTTTGGTGTCTCCACCTGGATTCGAACCCGGGCCTTTGGGATGAGAGGCAATCATGCTAACCACTACACCACTGTGCTTTACAATAATGTTGTCGGCATATCATATCGTCTCTTCATCACTCATCTTCAAGGGAGACTTATAGTAGGCGTAGGAGTACAGTGGATGAACCGGTGCATGTCTACTCTTACACTGCCATATAGTGTAACTTGACATTCAAACAGCTATGAGTCAACAAGTGGGTGTTTGTCCAGTTTTTACCATCTATTGGGCAAACATTCTCATCATGCCTAAAACAGAGCGTTCAAGTCCCAGGTGTCTCACTTGACGGTGTGTCTCTTACAGTTGCTTCACAAACCGGCACGCATTTACACATTACGCCTACATTAGGCCATTCACGGACAATAAACCGGGCGCTTTATTTCAAGATGACTGCATTAAAGAGAGACCTCAGATGGCGAAATACATTTAACCAAGGGTATTAAAAGTTATTTTCTTTTTAAGTAAGTCTCGTGTATCTACTTCGTAACTTCTGTAGATAACCCATTTCATATGGTACCTCTCACACATTACACACCATAACCACTGTATATATTCCATCTCACATGGTACCTCTCACACATTACACACCATTACTTCTGTAGATATCCCATCTAACATGGTACCTCTCACACATTACACACCATAACCACTGTATATATTCCATCTCACATGGTACCTCTCACACATTACACACCATTACTTCTGTAGATATCCCATCTAACATGGTATCTCTCACACATTACACACCATAACCACTGTATATATTCCATCTAACATGGTACCTCTCACACATTACACACAATAATAACTGTAAATATCCCATCTCACATGGTACCTCTCACACATTACACACAATAATAACTGTAAATATCCTATCTCCCATGGTACATCTCACACATTACACACACGTCCTGGATAGCAATTGTTGTCTGTATATGAAGCGACGATTATGGTGTTTTCCCGACTGATAAATATCTTAATCCATGTTCGGCAGACACTTTCTTTAAAAGCGAGTCCTATACAACATTACTATCATAACATCTACGGTCCAAATCAGTAACAACGCTACTGTATGGCTGGTCACACGACGGCCTATACCAGGCTAGTACCACTGCACTTGCAGTAGCTCATTGCGCAATGTCTTAATCAATACAGAGTTCGTTAATTGCAAATATAACCAAAATATGTAAAGAGACACGAAAAGAATCATGTCACTGATTTAAAAACAATTCCTAGTCGGAAATAAAAATAAATTCGATGTTGCATCACGGAAATTATGTGAAATTACAATGTTTAATGTGTGAAAGTTTAACTACACATGTACAGACACTTGTGTACATGCAGCGGCATTGTTCAGTCTCAAGTCGAAGTATCTACAGCTGTATCATGTTCATGAAAAGTGAAGCAAGATCGGAGTTGTAAGACGAAGAGCCACTTTCTGTAGACGTTAGTGTTATACTGAAAATAATACAAATATCAAGTTATAATATTTCTTACTTTTTTCATTTGGTAATCTTACTTCTCAATTTTAATATTTAGGAGTGAAATACCCCTGGAGCCCTGCACATTCCACATCACACGAAGTATAGGGTCTTATCTCATATGGTACCTTTCACACATCACAAGTATTTTAGATGTTCCACCTCACATGTTACCTCTTACACACCTCACAACTAGTGTAGTTTTCTCTTATCCAGCGATACCTCTAACATGATGACTATTGTAGATTGTCGTGACGCGAAGATATCATGGGCACTCTATTTATATCCTAACACATAATAGTTAAACAACAGTATATTTTACTCCAAACAGAAGTTGGTCTTCATAAATATATCATGCCACACAGGTGTTAAGCGTCTAGTAGGACAGGTAATGTTATCCCGCATACTCGCTTTCCTCCTAATCACTCGCCTGTTTCCTGAGTAAGCAAACTCCTCACATCACCTGTTCGTAGCTGCTCTGCTAATAAACAGAAGCATGTTGTTTGACAGAACCCCGAAAAAAACCTTCAGAGCTCTTAATGAGCGTCTTAAGCATTCTCATGTTGGAACTATAGTTGAAGTTCTGTTATGAAGTTATACAATTCATATAGTTCTTTTTGTTTAATGTATAAAATTCAAAATGAAATGGCTCCTTTATATCTGTCCGAACTTCTACCAATCATGTTGGTTCAATATAAAATTATATTATAAGGAACTCAAACAATTTATTAACTCCTATCTCAAGACTCAAATATTCAAAAGAATCCTTTTTTTCCATCTACAATAAGCTCATGGAACAACTTACCAACCACTATTCGTAATTCAAAAATCTCAGTATTTTAAATATGTGTATGTGATAACAGTGTACATGCACCAACATACGTATATATATATTATCCGTGCAGTAAAAGAAATTTGAATATTATCCATACCAAGTTGCGTTATTCTGTCAGTTATTTAAACTTTGTTTTATATAAAGTTCCAATTAAAAGGGATCCTGAATGTGTATGCGGATCTCCTGTTGAGAATTATCATCGCTACTTGTCTGAATGTCCATTGTATAAACGACAAAGAGTAAATTTCATATCATCTTTAAAGAGCATTTGTAGACTAGCAGGTATTCAACTTAACCATAAGCTTTTGTTAGAAGGAAGTGCATATCTATCACCATGTCAAAACACAAATGTATTTAAGTTAGTCGATCGTTCATTAGTGAGACAAAAAGATTTGTATAACATAAGATTCTCGTTAAGGAGAGATGGGACCCAGAAATAGAACTCGCTTACGGCAACATTTTGCGACAACAATTTATAGATGTGAATAGGTCTCAAAATATATGGATTACGTTGTTTTAGGCATAGGCTTATCTGTACACTAACTGGGAGCGCTTAAATTTACCGTAACGCCTTTATAACGGTCATTTTACGACATGCCGCATAACGTTACCATCACCTATATTCGCGGTAAATATGTTACTACGTGTATTATTCGAATTTCATGCGTAACTTAAGTTAGTGGCGAATTTAAATAGCCTTGTATAATCAACTGATAGTTATTCTTTCACCGTGCACTCTTAGATTGAAAATATGTTCAATAATGATTACATGGTAGGCCGTCAAAGTTACACTTGAAATCATCAAAACTGCCGTGACGTCAGCTTTTTACATTTATGTAGGTAATTTAAAAAATGACGTTAAAGTGATGAAAAACGTTCGGTGAACCCCTATTATTATTTCTGAATTCGTTTGTTCAGTTAGCTGTGCACAACATATCAAAGTTTTAGCAATATCAAAAATATGTGTGTTAGTGACAAAACCTGTTGAACTTGCGAAACACGATAATAAAAATGCCGTTTTTAATTAAAAAGTTCTTAATTTAATTTTGTTTCTCTTTCCAGCGTCATTAATTTTCAAAATATAGATTTGCTATAAATCTCCGTATGTGATTGAAATGTATCTGAAAGGATTAGGAGTTTATTCGTTGAAAGCGAGCGCTTAATTAAAATACACCAAATCTGTCAAAAATGACGTAATTTGCCGACGGGTGTACTATTATTAATGCCGATAGCTCTTTAAATCGTTCGGTGACCCCCAAAATTTCTTACATTTTTGGATAAAAGACATAATAAACTTGCTATTTTGAAAAAATAAACGAATTCTAAAATATTTGATTTCATCGTCCCATCTCTCCTTAAAACCGGTAAACACTCATCCTAAGCATTTTGCAGGCTGACTCTATTCTTTGTAAACCCTCAACAATCGAGGTATAGCGGGGAACATACGGGACTTAACGTATCTATTGTAATCAACGACGGGAATAGTTTTGATACTTTAAGTAAAGCAAGGTTTAGGACAGGAGAAGTCTTGTCCGAATTACTCTAAACTAAACTAATGATTCAATAATTGAATGAGGATAAGGTAACTGTATCTTATTACTCAACCGTGGTGAGATCACTCATTAGATAACAATGAGTTGGTTACACACATGTGTGATACCACCGCGTGCTGCAGTAACGTCATAATCGGCGCGTGACGTCATAGTCGTTTTTGGTTGACGTCACAATGTTTGCCGCGCGACTGCAATAGCGGGTGACATATAATTGTAAGTAAGCGTCACTAAAAACGACGTTCTTGCAATTCAGCGCTATTTACATTATTGAGTAATAAATAAAATACTTAACTCGGTCCCGTTTGATAACATAACTCGTGAATGGCATCGGTAATACCAAACCATCCACTCGTTTCATAAACGGGACGTCGGTTAGTATTCTATATATATCGTATTGATGCAACATCAGTCTTATTAGCGAATGATACCACGATGTTCAGTACCACCGTCTTTGCTTCATTGAATATCGTTTAAAAACATGCTTCCCGATGGCGCTAACATGCTATGCTTCTAGAAATACTGAAGTATATATTTCGGAAAGAGCAACAACACTTCCCAGAACTCACGTTTCCTTTTGTAACACCTTTTTAGCTGTTAGTCCATCAGTGAAACATTGTTATATTCTATTCTTATGTGATCTATCTTTTGTTTGCTGTCAAAGAAGCAAATTAAAATATGAAGTCCTTATACTCACTGGATTTTAGCAACACTGATTTATATCGAGTTTCATGAGGTAATATGTGGAAACAATTGTTCAAAACAATTCCATCGTTTTGAAACCTAGTATAGGTTTAATGAAAAATACCTTTACTTTTTTCGAAAATTCTTTAAGATTTGCTAACTGCATTCAAGGATTTTTGTTTGTGCTAACCTAGGGCTCTTGAGAATGATTAGATACCTTGATAACTGTAGATCATTATTCCTTTGAATATTATGTATGTAATGCTCGCTATTACTCATCAACGTAAACGCTGTTCTGTGCCTGTCACTCATTTAAGGACTTAATTTATTTATCTCGTCATGTATGTTCTCACGCAGCATCAGTCTATTATAAACTACACAGCATTGGCGCATGCACTAGGGCTTAGTATTGCACTAAATTTCGCGATATATTGCAATACATACAACCTGTATATTGCAATACGTATTGCAATATATTGTGTGAACTCAACATTCAACTTTTATACTTCTGTTTACAGTTTAAACATTACACATTTAGTAAAAAACCTTTCAGATCTTTCGAGAAATAGACTATTAGTCAACAGGATAATCTAATTTTGATGGCATATTTCGAAAACATTTGTAATACAGTTAAACACATATTCTTGAAGCCGAAAAGGATTTGTTAACAAGTTAAGCTGGTAACTATGCCTAAAACAAGATGTATGAATAAATTTCACTAAAAATTGTTGGTGCGACATATTGCGATATGAACAATTTTATTGCAATAATTGTATTCCACAAACTGTATTGCAATATATTGGTATTGCGATAATTGTGTTCAGTCTAAGCATGCACACATCTATAAAACTTTAAGTACTAGCTGGTATTTTTGTATGTAGATGTATATGTATATATTGATTTGTTACACGATGAAGATTACCTTGCACTTTTTTGGTGGCGGACAACGTGACATCTCGGCCCTTAATTAAGCAGCATGGTGAAGCAGTAGGACTCTTTGAGCAGTTACTTCTTATTAACATTGATGTAAATCCTGAAATGAATGTGCCTTGTAAATATCCTTTATACACGTGTGTACCTGATGTTTTATTTATGTAATATTGGATATAATTGAAGGAGACTCTCATTCATTCATTTGATCTTATTGACAGCTTTTGATTCTGATTTTAGGACTTTTTGTAAGATATGGTAGGAACTTATATGACTTAGATCTTTAAGAGCTTGAAAGGTATAGTATATATTAAACTAATTTTATATACGGCATAAAAGACACGCAATTGGCATCTTCAACGCGAAAAAGCTTCCACTACATGTCTTCCGACTTCCATTTAGATGCACTCTAATCGAAATTTTAAGTTCGAGTTCCATATATTCGAAGATCCAACCATTTGTGATCTCACTGTTCACACAATCACGAACTATTCCTGTAAGGGAGGTGAATGTTGATTGAACACATCCTTTTGTATGTTACACTGGCGGCTACGAGGATAATCATGCGTGCATCAATTCGTGTAATATTCTGTGAGTTTCAACACTTCATATATTTATATAGCACTTGAATTCAAACACGTTCCAAAGTCATTAAATGTATTTGTGTGTTGAAGGGGGGGGGGGGCTATTGGATGGGATGTGCAGGTGGCAGGAGTACATTTAGACTACCTGTAAGAGGTTCGTGGTACATTGGCTACTGATACTGATGAAGGAGGTAGGGTATTCAACTCGTCAGGACAACTCCTCCTCACTCTGTTTATTGCTCTGTGTGTGTGTGTTACCCTTTACTTACAGTGTATGGATATATGGTAGTTACATAGAACTATACGATACCCCTCTACTGGTGCATTAAAGGGCTCCAGTGTTCTGGCTAAGTACTATCAACACTATCTGTATCACCATCACAATAAGCACCGCTGTCAAATCTTCTATAAAACTCTTAATATTCCTTATAAAGCTCCCGTGACGTCAATCTATCGTCTCAACATGTTTTTTCTTATAATGACTAACCCTTTACCAGAGAGAGAGAGAAAGAGAAATATTGTATTATTGTGTCATGTGTAGTGTATATAAAACGGGTACAGTGACAGTTTAAACATCATAAAATGGCCGCTATATTTGGGGTCCAATTTACGGATTGGAAAAGATGCATATAGGGCCTGAATGTGATTGAGACATATTATTTAACTGTCATATCCATTTACTAGCAACCACAGATCTTCAATGATGTTAAACTCTGGATATTGTAGGAGAACGAGTTTTATAGATATACAACTTCTTTATTGCAAGAGAGCGATGTTTCGGTGCAGAATACCGTTATCAAGCAAATGCCATTGAAAGAAGTCTGGAGGTTGTGGTGACTGTGATAAACATTTGTTTTCCTCCCTAGTTTTCCAATCTCTTGTCAAAAGACACGTGTAACATTTTCACCATTTGAGAAAAGTTTGGCGATGGCAAATATATATATGCATATAGATGTATTTTTTTTCACTGTTTATATTACCGTCAACTTGATATTTCTCCCCTTTGTTTAATGTCAAGGCACCTGCTGCCAACATAATATTGTCTGTACACTTTGCCAGGAGTTCTCCAAACAGGAATTGTGTTATTTTTTTTCAAGCACAATTTGAATTTCACCACTAAATATCACTTTGCACAAATTAGTTTGAGTTTTCCAGTGAAAATGTGTTCTACACCATGACATTCTCTCGGTTCTGTTCAAAGCACTCACTGTTAATATCTTCCTCACATATCGTTTTCTGAAATTAAGCATATGGAGATGTGTTTGAAAAGTTCTTTTACTTACGTTATTTTAATTCTGAATGCACCTTTTCAATACCTATAATGTCTCCAAGTGGTCTCCTATTGGTTTTGACATATCTCAGAAGTGCTTTTTCTCCCCTCTGTCAAATTTGGAGACCTTTCGTGATTGGGCAAGTTTTCGTCATTTTCCTGAATTTATTTCTCTTTTAAAACTTGGAAATGGTACTCTGGTGCCCCTGGACGCAATCTACAATGTCGGCTTGTTTAAATCAGCTTAATTCATCTAAGTTCAACTCAAGGAGGATTGTCTCCACCTCCTCTGGCACGCTATTCCTTCTCTTCCCAATTTTGAACCGTGTACGCTTTGTAAGCTTCTAAACTTGACCCTCCTATTTCTCACTGATGCCAAGAGACCATGAGAGACCACTCTGAGCAATACCTGCAGTTTTCTATGCATTACATCACAGTGGCGGTACACTTTGACTGCTAAGCTATTGTGCATAGCTTCTATGTGTGGATGTTGTCAATCCGACGATTTACTCGGGTAATGACAGGACGGTTTTCTCAATATATCAGGAAATAGACAGAATATCTTATCCACAGTACCTCTAGACAGAAGATCTTCTCCTCAATACATATAGACAGATCTACACCACAATACCTCTAGACAAAAGATCATCTCCAAAATACCTCTAGACAAAATATCTTCTTCACAATATCCCAATACAGATAAATTGCTCCACAATACCCCTAACCAAAATATCCTTCTCCATAATACCTCCAGACAGAAAATATTCTCCACAATACAAAATACCCCCCATCCTGTCAAACCTCAAGATCAGCCATTGTATACATCAATTAAACACAAATTAGATTATTACTTGTATATTTCGATGGAGACTGCACCTTTCAACGATGACGTTATATGAGTTTAACGGCAACCGAATACCTTCAGTGTGTTCAGAATGGTTTAATCTTCCCAAAACATTCATCATTAATATAAATCTCGTCTTTGTGTCAGACAGATATCAAAAGAAATCCTTAAATACGTTCTGTTTTTGAAAGCAAACTAGAGAAGAATATATGCTGTAAGTAACTGAATCTGATAATGATGTCAGGTCGTGACAGAAGATTCAACAAGTTTCCTCATTTGTAGCAAAGAGGGGTGTTGATTACACAGCGCTATATCTGGGCTGGACTTCACAGTAGCAACGTACGTCATTATAAGTTGCATGGAAAGTGACATGTTCCCATAGCGAGTCATCTGCCTGACATGTAACACCTCACCCTCATCCCCCTCGTCCATCAAGTCATCCTGATACCTGCACAACAGTGATCAGCACGATTGGATCTCTCCCTTCAGTGTGGCGCACAATTAATACTTCACTTGGCCAACATTGCTGATAGGATTACTACAATGGGGAATAAAGTAACGTATGCACATACACGATTATTTATAAAGCACGATTACATATTACAAATACTTAGATCCGTGCTTACAACACTTAATTTTAAATCGGTGCTGCCAGTTATAAAGTTAAAGCATAAATAAAGCAATGGGACTGGATCCTCTCTGGTATGGCTTGTAGTATGAATCGACTTTTACACAAATGATATTGACGTGATACCTTATAAACCTAAACTTCCCATCCCATAAGACTACCCATGACGGAGTCTATACAGCATTAAACAGGGCATCGTACCTCAACCTCCTCCATGGAGGCTCCACTCCGCGTAGTCCTTGTGTCTGTGAAAGAGATCGATAACTGAATTGAGGAAGTGAGTGGTATGAAGTGAGGAGGTGAGCGTTATGAAGTGAGGAGGGGAGAGGTGTGAAATGAGGAGGTGAGCGGTATGAAGTGAGGAGGGGAGCGGTATGAAGTGAGGAGGTGAGCGGTATGAAGTGAGGAGGTGAGCGTTATGAAGTGAGGAGGGGAGCGGTGTGAAATGAGGAGGTGAGCGGTATGAAGTGAGGAGGTGAGCGTTATGAAGTGAGGAGGGGAGCGGTGTGAAATGAGGAGGTGAGCGGTATGAAGTGAGGAGGTGAGAGGTATGAAGTGAGGAGGTGAGAGGTATGAAGTGAGATGGTGAGCGTTATGAAGTGAGGAGAGGAGCGGTATGAAGTGAGGAGGGGAGCGGTATGAAGTGAGGAGAGCGATATCAAGTGAGGAGGGGAGAGGTATCAAGTGAGGAGGGGGGGGAGCGGTATGAAGTGAGGAGAGCGGTATGAATTGAGGAGGGGAGCGGTGTGAAGTGAGGGGGGGGGAGCGGTATGAAGTAAGGAGAGCGGTATGAAGTGAGGAGGGGAGCGGTGTGAAGTGAGGGGGGGGGGGGGGGGGGAGTGGTATGAAGTGAGGAGGGGAGCGGTGTGAAGTGAGGGGGGGGGGGGGGGGGGGGGGGGAGTGGTATGAAGTCTGGACAGTAGCGGTATGAAGTGAGGAGAGCGGTATGAAGTGAGGAGAGCGGTATGAAGTGAGGAGGGGAGCAGTATGAAGTGAGGAGAGCGGTATGAAGTGAGGAGAGCGGTATGAAGTGAGGAGGGGAGCAGTATGAAGTGAGGAGAGCGGTATTAAGTGAGTAGGAGAGCGGTATGAAGTGAGTAGGAGAGCGGTATGAAATGAGGAAAGCGGTATGGTGGGGGGGGGGGGGGGGGGGGGGGGGGGGGCGGAATGAAGTTGTTAGTTTGAAGGATGTCCCTTCTGTCTCCACCTTCCACCTCTGCAGTTAACTGACCCGCTTCTAGCACACAGCACATACCTTGTTTCGTAACTGTTCCTCTCACTCCCATACAAAATAAGTCACCAAGTGACACGAGCAGCATTTCTCATTAAAGCTTTAAACAGTTTTACATAATGAGTGTATAGAATAATTTCCCGTTCAGTGTAGATATTTGGTTTTCTCTTTGCATCGTGTATGCTCTGTATTCATACAGTTAGGCCTCGATAATCCGAACATTCATTTAAAACGTTCGGATAGCGAAATGTTCGAATTACTACTCCCCTGTGACTCTTCAGACAAGAACGTATTTGAAATCTCAAATTATTTTATTGCATATGCACATGTATTGATATTCGTAGTTTACCCTGTGTTCCTACTTCGTTTGAATTAAATTTTATTTATATGCACATGGGTTAGAAAGTACATACCTTACTTTGCAAACTGAATCAAATGTGAAATAGGCTGTTCTTTTTTCCTCTTTAATTTTTAATCAATAATAAGCACAATATTTTCGTAACAGTAATGCATTTGTTACGTCATTGTCGAGAAGAATACTTAACAAAACTCGCATTTATCATTCACTATTTGCATATCTGTATTATGACCAAACCATTGGAAAAGATTAGAACCACTTTAATTGCTTAGGTTGCTTAAAAGATATTGTTATTCAGAAGATTAGACACATCTGATGGCCATTTGACTCTCTCAACAATGAGAGTCTACAGAGTTAGATTCGGCCACGATTCCACTACATAATATTGCTGACTGATATACTCATCTACAATTTGAGTGATGACGTCCTCAGTGTTAATATGTTGTTGCAGCATGTACTCAGTAATCACATCTAATGATAGAAAAAGGTACTTTCGAACATGGACATGACACCATCTGAAACTCGTCACTTAAAAATTCGAACTCGCGCCGGGACGACGTTGTCAAGGTGATAGCTGACAGCATGGGAAGTTCCCAGATTGAAGTTGCTACAAACTCCCAAATGTGAAAATTTGTTAGAACATGTTTAGATGACGAGATCGACGGGTCCGCAAGGATGCAACCAAATCTGATAACCTAAAATAACCATCAAATCATTAGTTGGGTGCTTATACAATGTGTCAAGGTGTTGTAGGACGTTCTTCTAACTGAAATAAAGTGCTCTCACACACATATATACAATTGTTACCAATGGCTAAATAATACTTCTGAATCAATTAAAAAAACAACTTCTAAAACGAATGTGCATTGTTCGGTAAAGCCATGCGAGTCCATTCCCATCGAGCGGCCATTTTGATGTGTTCGCATTAAAATGGCCACTCGGAGGCAGTTCAAGTGATCTGACTGATGAAACGATACCTTAACACTCAGAATAGAGTTTTAAATACATGTATTGTACAATGATGAAATGGTCAACCATCTCGCATTCTGAACTCTCAAATTCTCCCGAGACCTACAAAAATACCTGTCACACTGAAAAGTTCCACACCACTGTCGCTTTATACGTCGGAGTATTTCTTCGAATACGGATAACCGTTTTCTATGAACACGGCTTTACCATTTGTTTTACCATTTAAGGTACCAATAAATTGTATAAACTTTAATAATAAATGGCAAATTTGAGAAGACGTAACATGCATAAAAGCGAAAGTGCCTTTAAGTATCTCTACTTATCGTTGTTTCGTTTAAAAAGTAAAACTAATAATAAAATATAATAAAATATAATATAATAAAACTAATTTTACAAGCAGATACCGTTTTAAGAATTGGTGACTGAAAGGTAAAACTATACCAATCTTTCATTTATAGAAAAGGGAAATTTGTCGATCTGCATTTAATTTCATGAATAGAGAAAAAGTTATAATAAAATAGTTTTGGTAAATTTAACAAGAGTAGCCTGTTCTTACAGTATATTAGAAGTATGATGGTGCCGCTTGAGGTTCTCACTATGTACAGTGAACTGATTATTGACGTACGCAGTCCTTCACGAACAGGTGCAATACATTCACGATATAACATCATTTATAGTGAGGTAGCTACATGTAGTTCATATATACTTCTAAACTGTTGATAACATAGAAATCCTGTCTAGAATAAACACTTCTTTTTAAGCATAGCTATTCAGCGCTGTCGCATTAAGCATCCTGATAACAGCTCTAGCTGCTGGAAGCTCACAATTTGTAACATGTCATACACAATGATCTTCACGTAAAACAGAAGCATACCTGAGAGAACGACATAAATGAAAAAAAACCCAGACGTTACATAATATACACTTGACAAAAACTCCAGGTTTGTAGGACGTGCCTTGCAGCCAACTATTCGATCCTCACTGTGTGCGTACTTGGCGTGAGTCTCATTAATTACCTATACATCTAATCATTGCATATAATGAGCGTCCAGGAGAACAATGAGGAAGGACAAGACCTGAGAGCGGATGAAGACCTAATTACCCCGTGCTGTCACCGGGGAGCAGGAGCAACAGAAGGCTGTTTTCTCTCTCACTCCCTCCCGTCTCCCCGCCGCCTCTCATTCGTTCCTTTCCACGTGTGGAGGAGAGGTAGACGAGGCGCTGGCCAATAGCTTCCTTCTGATTAGCATGCCGGACTCTGTGCATCTCCCCTGTGCTATCCGCGGCATGCAACTCTACAGGCAACACTAACCGTGTCGGAAAAGATGCAGCAAAACATGTGGATTGACTTATAATACATACAGCACACAGTAGGTCAAGTGGTAGTGGCATCGCCACGTCCTGACCTCACATAGATATCTTGGAAAGATATTCGTCTTCTTTTTTACAAGTCCTGACTTCTTCCTTTGCAAGGAACTTTCTATAACCATCTGGTAAGTGAAAGTTTCCCTTCCTGATATTTAGATGTATTTGTTAGACACGCTCCACTAATTAAGTTCTAGAACTACTTAGACAATGATGGTGTTCATGTCATATGTTCTTTGGTGGTTTTGATGCATTTAACTCTAGTGTTTGTCGGAAATATATTGATTATATAATCAATATTACAATGATTTACAATCAAAAGACCGTCAAATTTGGATTAATCTTTTCTCCAAAATCATCTGATTTCTATCAATGGTTTTAAATGCAGCGAGAAATTAATTACTTGTTATTTATGACAATGAAGGGTAAACTCCACTTCCTTATTAAGAACAGCTGATCAAAGGGCCTGTCTGTTTAATGTGTGTCCAGGTGCAATATACAAGGCCCGTAAATGTCAGTTCCTCTGTGATACGGCGGCTAGTCATGAAGCTGGCGTCGCTAAATTCACCATAAAAACAATCCCAATATTGTAGCTAGTGGTCGTTGATTTCCAATAACAATGTCCGGTGTGTTATATTTCGTTCTGAAATTGCGTCTGCCATTGTTCTTTAGAAGGAAGTAAGAGTTTTCAATCACCTCTTGAGGGTCTACTCACCGGTTAATGGAACATAAGTACCGAATCAATGCTTGATAACGACACAGACATCTGTGTCAAACCGCCGCAGATTGAACATAAAGAAGGTGCTCTCAATATACTTCTCATCTTTATTGTCAGTCCTACTTCTAGAGTGTGTCCTAAACTACTTCTAGAGTGTGTCCTAAAGGATGTCACTGCCGAGAGGCAAACATCTTGGGAGAAGAGAGCATAAACATGCACTATTTGATCTGTCTTCAGCCTTTTGGTGGTCACTTGTCCAAGAAATAGTTACTATGGTGGTCACTTGTCTGAGGAATATTTATTTTGGGGTCACTTGTCGAAAGAATATTTATTTTGGTGGTCACTTGTCGAAAGAATATTTATTTTGGGGTCACTTGTCGAAAGAATACTTATTTTGGTGGTCACTTGTCGAAAGAATATTTATTTGGGGTCACTTGTCGAAAGAATACTTATATTTTTGGGGTCACTTGTCCGAGGAATATTTGTTTTGGGGTCACTTGTGGAAAGAACAATAATTTTGGTGGTAATTTATCCAAGCAATATTTATTTGGGGGTCACTTGTCAAAGCAATACTTATTTTGGTGGTCAAATGTCCGCGAATACTTACTCTTCCTTAAATCGAGTCAGGTAAAATGCATGTTCTGTTATAACTACCTTCATCGTGTAAATGTATGTGCATGAACCATCTGATTTTCAGGATATTATCCTTTTGATGTTTGTTAAACTTATGGTCGTAAGAGTATTAATGAATCGGACCGTTGTTGAGACAAATGCAACATTGAACAACAGAGGATTAGCGTGTACTAGTATATTGTCTTATATTGAACGTGTGAATCAAACGTATACAGATACAACCACTTCCATCATAGTGTACTCAGAATTGAACGTTCCTCATAAATGTAAAAATACCTAAGCTGTTTTTCAAGAGGTAATCCAATCCAACATGTTATAGCAACTAAAACGTTTCTCCTGGCACCTTGCCAACTGAAATTAGCATTGTAAGTTTAAATTAAAATCATAAGGAGAATTTGAGAAGCAATTTATTAAATTACATTACATATTACAATTGCCGTGGACGAATGTTCTGCTGTTGTTCCTTTAAATGCTGATCTTACAACGATTAATGTGCTCCATGCTCCACCATACTCGCTCAAAGACATTCATTTCCTCCGCACGTAGGTCCTGCATAAATGATTCAACAAGTATATGGATGAACGTGCACAAATAACGCAATGTGAAATAGCTAATACATCTTCCACATCTCTCAACAACAGTGTCGTCCACAATGCAGACGACTGTCTCCCATAGCATACGTAATGATCATGCTTTCTGCACAATGGAATGGTTTTACACACAATGCATTTGTTGAATTTCCTTGATAGAAGAAGAAAAATGAGGTGCGACGTCCAGTTTGGTGTTTGTATTGATTGTGAGGGCTGTAGTGACGGTGCAAAACTTCCCCAGTGACTGGACTGAATGTCAGTATTCATTTTAGAAACTATTAACAGGGTGTGTCAGGGAATATCGACTCCAGCACAAAGGAAAAGTGCAACATTTGGGAATATAGCCAACGCATCATTGCCCTCTATGATAAAGAGAAGATGAAGAGACTGAGGTTTGGGCATAGAGTAGAGACTGTTAACAAGATCACAGCTGCAAGGTCTTCTCAAGCATAGACGCTAACACGATTTGTTACCAACGTGTCATATTGCAGTCATCTGGCCATGTACTGGACCGAACAATTAATTAACGGATTACTGGTGAAGTTCTTTATTATCAAAGAGTGAATATATATAAGCGAGACACGTAGCATCAAGTAAGCACGCTGTAGATATTCGACCGGACTGCCAGTGTGCCCATTTATCATTCATCAATGGGTTTAATCTAGAACAAGAACAGTAAATCAGAAGCCACAATAACGACAATTATGACGACTGACCAGCCTATTGGTAGATGGATGCCTTCCTTAGTCCAGACTGCCCCGGCACATTGACCAGTGAAAGATTGGAAGATCGTTGTTAGCATACCAATCTGTTATTTTATTGGCTTCTCTGACGGTTCAGTCGTGCGCTGCAAGGGTTTCCTTCAATTATTTATCTTCACACTCAACGGCAGTAATACTTTTCTTTATGACATATTTAAAGAAAATGCGTCTGTTTTGTTAATACAACAGTAGTTGTTGTAACCTTTGAACCACACCACAATTACCATATGATGTAATCAATGTCCTTCACGGCGTGGAGTTCAGCGGGGTATAAGTATCCTCATTATTATTATTTTTTACATACTTATCAGGTTTGAAAGACCAACATTGCCCAACGCTTCCCCTTGAAGCATACCTCAATATAGATCACACAGACAAAAAATGTTAATTATTATCAACTGTTTTTCAGACATTTTAACCACATTGAAAACACCATATGATGTGATTTATTACATTTCACACATTCTAACCATACTCCGATTATATAATTGTGATGTGAGCATTTCTATTTTGCATAGTCTAACCATGTGCACAAGTATATGTCACACATTGTAACCAAAAGCAATTACAATCTCATATGGTCAATTATGTTTCAAATATTTCAACCACTTTGCAAAAACGCATTCAAGTTTCAACGTATAACACGAGAACATATAAGAAATCGATAGTTTTAATTTAGGCCAAATTAAACAGGTGCGATACAACACATGGTTAACCAACGTGAACAATAGTTCGTTACTGTTTATCAAATTAAAATTTTGTTCGCCGATAGATTATCTCCATTGACGAAAAAATAGAATCAGAATTTTGTATAAAATAAAACCTAAGTATGTCAGTTTAACCTGTCAATGTAAACCTTAACCGTTACACATGTACTGTAGAAATATATTGTTGACAGGATAATTCAACTAATAATTAATTCTTTCAATGAAAAAAATTATTTTCATTACGTAATAACAATTCTTCTTAACATATGTCATTTCAAAAGCAATTGTACAGGATAAAACTCTCGTAGTTTGAAATGTCCATGATATAAAATTACTTATCAGTGCATCAGAAAGGTATTCGTGAGACTCTTTACTAATACCATATCCACTAGAGATAAACACGTGTTTCTGTATTTCCTATACATAGGCGAGAACAAAATTATCTTGGCACAGTTGGTTAGTTTCCATAGGAAATCGGTTCTGACTTGGAGTAAACGGCTTCCTTTCCTTGTTATACTGACGAGTCGTTATGAGTTGAAAGTGTGGAGCTCGTCTGTAAGGTCCGATCTACCATTGATTAGAAATAAATATCTCTAGCTTATTTTCTTTATTCTTCTCCATTTTCTAATTCCCATTCATCAAACAGTATTACGTGAATATATATACAGTGATATAAACATAATCTGTTGGATTACATTGGTAACTGTACATCAGCGACATGATGTTCGTCACTAGTAAATGGTTGTTCCAATATGGTGTTTAGAACTTTGTAATGGATATCAATGTTACCATCTCATTCACGTTTTTATATTTTGACGTATGTATTGGGGATACAAGGCACAGTTTGATGATTGCAACTTACTCAAATGAAGGTATGATGCGTATGAAGTGTTCTCTACCCCTAAAACATTACATTGCTTCAATGGATTGCATCTGTTCGGCAATCAAGTGAAATTGATGTTATTTCATCTTCATCGGATTAGCGAACTTTAATATGCATAGTTTCATTATTAATCGCGTCATAAGAGTATTAATGTAATAAACGATCGTAATGCCCAACGCCCCAACAGAGAAGAATTCAAATGTTCAATATATCAAGTGACAATAAAGCTGTTAGAATAGCCATCTGTCCAAATAAAAAAACACCCCAATCTTGGGAAGTGTAATGCGTTTTCTCCAGCAACGACACCGAGGTGATCCGTCATGTCTCAGCTACAAAGCTGCGTCTAAAAACCGACCATACCTACCACAACATTGATAGAAGGCAGCGATTGGGTCACACGTACATTAATGATTGAGTGTGTAAGAAAATATGTCTGTGTGGAGTGAGTTGAAGAGAAACACACCGTGTAGCTGCTTCTGTTGGAGTGTGATGGTCAGCATTCCCAACCAGTCTGTCAGCGTGTACACGGCATTAAGTAGAGACCTGGACCGCAGATTCCCGAGACAGTCCAGAAAACCAGGCGAGGTATTTGGTACCTATATGTGCGGTATTCAGTACCGAGATGGGAAGAGTCCCCTCACAACCCTTCATTCAGCACCGTCCCGAACATCACAGCTCCACGGGCTCCATGTGTAGTATACCTCACGTCCACAACTCCATCTGTTATCAGTTAGAACATTAGAATCTCTTGCGGATAAAGTGTTGTTATTCATCATACAATGGGTAATGTTCTCTGCAGGATAAACCCAACATATATTTAGGTATCACGTGTGAATAGTTGCTAAATTGCGGAATGTCCGAACTGTTTAAATTGCACACTTGAATACGTGAACCAACGACACATCGATCTACACTAACTACAAAAATACTTCATGGACAACTAATTCCACTTATTATAAAAACAATATCATCTTTGTCTCAAAGTTTATCAGCAAACAGTGTCAAATCGCGTGTTAAACTCGACATTGAAACAATTATATTCAGGATACCGATAGCATAGCAAATCCTACTACAATTTATCTAACGTTCATCTCAACTGTTCCTAAAAAGTGGTTTGCTTTGTGAAGATTAAAGGACACATTAACTTAACTCTGAAAAAAATGTTGGTTAACGCAGGGAGCCGAGTTTATTTAAATGATGCTTAGTATGGGTGAGGGGGGTTGGGGGAGAGAATTTTGGCTTTATTGTTGTGCAAATAATGACCAGGTTTCACTTTATACACCAATTTTTTTAAAAAAGTGTTTTAAAAAAAATTATATATCTACTTTTAAGATAATTATTTATCATGATTGATAAAGGAAGCAATAGTGCAGCTGGTACTCTGGGTGTTAACAACAGTATCATTCATAGAGTATTAAACACTGGAGTTAAATCTGTATAATACGATATTTTTACTACTAAGTTTATTGATATGGCGTCATTGTCGTAGTTAAACAAATTAGCTTTGATATGATAAATGATGATGTTCATGTATATGTAAGAAGTTCCGCATAATTGATTATCATTTTTAAAGTTTTTTGTAATTTAAAATGAACACAGACACTAATAACGTTTTATGACCTATGTATGTATCTTCTTAAAATGTAATTTTTCTTGAACTAAATAGGAACTGCTGCATGTTATGATAAGACATTTAAACTTTAACAATCTCTCAGCAAAGAAATAATGTTTCCTTTTAATTAGAAACGCTTTAAACCCACTGGGGGAACATGAAGCGTATCCACGTGGTTAATGAAGAGATGTCATGGTGATAGTGTTCAGTTAGAGGCTTTGCACATCTAATTACCTTCAAGAAATATTGAAATGTATTGGCGCCAGGTAGTTTTTAAGCACTTAAACATGCAAACACATTCAGATACGGAATCCCAACACACGGTTTCGTTGCTAAAGAAGGCGTGCCGTATCCACGTTTTATGATCATAATCATACATCTTATACAGATAACAGATGAAATTTAAAATACACAGTAACTTAACGTAAATTCAATGTAGATAAAATAGCAATACGTTGTCTAAAAGTCCGACCTCGCTCCATTCCGTTCGTGGCTTTTGTCGCAAAAGTTAACATACAATGTAGACAAAGGCATCTGCTCATGCTGCTCTATATCAGGTTCTGTACTAAGCAGTATATATGGGCAATATTTTTTTACATCACTTACGTTTTCGCAAAACGATACATCAAGTGTACCAGACAGTAACATTATCAGACGAGAAGGTAGGACGGATGTCACCTCCAACTGGCCAAATTCAAATCAGGGATAACAAATTAAGAAATTTATATTTCACAGATCAGAACCTAAAATAATAACCGTTTTCTTATGGTCTCGTTTGGGGTAGACGAATAAAATATACTAATATAACATTTTCAAACTTACGAACCATAGCCAGGAGATTCTACATCCTCACACCTTCACCTGGCACCGTCTTCACTCTACATACTCCAACCAGGTGATTCTAGATCCTCACACCTGTACCTGGCACCGTCAGTACTCTACATACCCAAACCAGGTTATTATACATCCTCAAACCTTCACCTGGCACAACCGTCTCTCAACAAACCCCAGTCATTTGATTATACATCCTCACACCTTTACCGGCACCGTCGTCTCTCTACATACCCCAACCAGTAATTCTACATCCTCACACCTTCACCTGACACCGTCTTCACTCTACATACCCCAACCAGGTTATTATACATCCTCACACCTTCACCTGACACCGTCTTCACTCTACATACCCCAACCAGGTTATTATACACCCTCACACCTTTACCTGGCACCGTCGTCTCTCTACATACCCCAACCAGTAATTCTACATCCTCACACCTTCACCTGACACCGTCTTCACTCTACATACCCCAACCAGGTTATTATACATCCTCACACCTTCACCTGGCACCGTCGTCTCTCAACAAACCCCAGTCATTTGATTATACATCCCCACACCTTCACCTGGCACCACCGTCTCTCAACAAACCCCAGCCATGTGATTATACATCCTCATACCTTCACCTTGCACCGTCGTCTCTCGACATACCAAAACCAGGTGATTCAACATCCTCACACCTTCACCTGGCACCGTCTTCACTCTACATACCCCAACCAGGTGATTATACATCCCCACACCTTCACCTGACACCGTCGTCACTTTACAAACCCTTAGTCAAGTGATTATACATCCTCACACCTTCACCTGGCACCGTCGTCACTCTACATACCCCAACCAGGTGATTGTACACCTCATACCCTCACATGACACCGTCTTCACTCTACATACCCCAACCAGGTGATTCTACATCCTCACATCTTCACCTGGCACCGTCGTCTCTCTACATACCCCAACCAGGTGATGATACATCCTCACACCTTTACCTGGCACCGTCGTCACTCTACATACCCCAGCCAGGTGATTGTACATCCTCACATCTTCACCTGGCACCGTCTTCGCTCTACATACCCAAGACAGGTTATTCTACAAATCATAAAGCAAGTTCCCACGGAGAAGGGCTGGCGAGATGAGTTTATGTTGTGTACATACTTGCTGGGAGAAAGAGCTATGGTCATATGCAGGCTGTCACATTCGGTTTACAATTATCATTTCATATTGTGTCGTTTGAATATAAGTTCCCCTCCCAACGAAGATTCACAACGGAGAGAAACTAAATATATCACGAATAAGTAAGATCTTTAACTTATTTTCGAAAGCATACAATAGTCAAGTTAAACTTCCATGAGTTTGTGTTTCATTGTTTATTCCACGAGCGCGTGTCCTATCCCTAGTCCAAGCAAACGATTAGTTATCATATAGAATAGTAGAATCAGTAGAATATCCTATTTTCACAATTTTGCACAATAATATCCGATTTTCGCAATGATCGATTCTGATTTAAAGCTTTATGAAAACGACGTGGTCTGTGATCTGTGGTCTGCGTACATGTGAGGGCTACTAAGCTATTAATGAGTCAGTAATGCAAGTCTGCTGTCTGTGTGTGGAACTAGTTAGAAGCATGTCCTATCCGGACTGGGTGAGCGATCACATCTCACTACGGCACGTAGCTCTGTGCGACCACGGAACCAACACTCGTACAACTGCCTCAATGAGCGTGGGTAGGCTGTCGTGTATTAAATCCAACTTGTACCAGGGAGGATTTCTTTCTTATATGGTGCGGTTTTGGTTCATGTCCAGAATTCTAAGATGAGAACATTCCGAATCGTTGTTAATGTGGAAGTTAAATCTTTGGGTGGCATCCTTCCCACTCGACGCTTCGTGTGCTAAATCTTCATCAGGAAGCTTGGGGAACTAATTTATTATCATTTACTTCATGCTCGAGCTCTCTGTATAAAACATTAAAATTGAATTAGAAAAAAACCCAGCGTGACAACGTCTTTCTTCAGTTTCAATTAACAATGATAAGTTTCAAGTTTGACATGGCAATGTAATCATTCAGTCTTTACTATGAAAAGATAATTTGCATCGGTAAGTCGTTCTTTCAAAATTGATTTCAACTCGGCAGGCAAAATGGCATTTGTTTTGTTCATTTGATATTCTTTGTCTTTACGTAAAGCTAGCACTGACTAATAATTCGTGTGGCACATTCCATGCTTGACAACTGGAGGATGATTTGCCATCGGTGATGTATTGTAAGCGATTTAAACAAGCGCAGCCATCCTTCCTTAGTTGAAGCGTTCAGCCTCTCTTCAAAGACGGTTTTCAGGTGGCATGGTCTGATGCAGAACGTGATTGACTTTAAGGCGTCTGGGAAACACTGGGTATTTCTTGCAAATCGAGTTATATTCAGAGAAGTGTTAAGTCCGTGGGTAATAATCTCTTTACTGCGCAACAAAATGCCAATAGATCATTAACTATTAATAAAGCATTTAGTGTCTGGGCTGGATGGGGATTTGGTGGTATTGGACTAATGAAGCAGAGCGTCTCAGCGCCTCCTCCGGATCTGGCGCATCCCTTAACAAGCCCGTCCTAAATCATTTGAGAGAAGATGATTGTGCTGGCTCGATATGAAAGAAAAAACGTTTTATGTATGTGTAATGTCAATGAATATGAAAACGTTGAACGTCGCACATCACACATTATTCTTAGAGATGGCGGGCAGCAGGATGCGACCACTTTTTAATAGCCAGAAGAGGAAATGATAAAATGCGCATGAGACAGTCAATTTGAAGTAAGATCAATCCCTGGCGTGTATTAGACGGGATAAGTCCGCCACAGACCTGGTTTACCCACAGTACATCTGATTTACTCAATAGTTCAGTGGGATGTGTACCTGGTGTCAGATCATGAGGTCTGGGGTTTGGATTTCATCTGATCGCAAGGCTCGGCAGCTGTATTTGTTGTAGAGACCTACAAATGTTAGTGTACTTGGTTTGGATTCACTGCAGCATTGCAGTTTAGTACCGTGCCACCAATGGTTTGCTAGTTCCAGTTAACGCTCACAGGTTTCACAACAAGACATAATTATAAGCGTTCTTCCATACGAACTCCACAATGTAAGGGAAATACTAAGATGGTATCAAACATCCAAAACACTAACATATCACCAGTCAGCTTTAAAGTCCCATAATACGTGGTATTTATTCATTTTTAACTAATATCCCTAAATTAGTAGTTCATGCTGTTCTTGTGACAGTTTATCCAAACTATTCTTGTGGTCAAAAATGTTTTGTGGTGTGTAATGTGTGTGGAAGTTCACGGAACAATTCAATATTTACGATGTAGCAGGTTTCAAGTAGAATCCCGAACATGATGTCCAGGTACCGTGTTAGCTATTCTAATATAAAGCATTTTCTCACAGGTAAACTTCAGAAGAAAAATCTTTCAAAATCAATATTTTCCGGAATACCAAACTAATTTCGGAGCATTTTCCCCACGGCATAGCTATATTTATTCGTCTATTTCTATTTTAAAAAAGTTAAATAACCAGCATTCATCTTACAAGAGAAAAATTACCTGGCATAATAGATAACACGCCAAGACAAAAATATCATCTTCAAACGGAAATTTGAGACCCCACTTTGTGCTGAACATTCCAACTTGTACAATGCAAATGAGGCGTAACCCGAACAGTGGCGCACTACTCCTTCCAGTGACTCTTATAACCAGCCAGTTCTGTCTAGACTCACAGACAGTCTCCGAGTCTTCGAAAATATATGTATCCTCAAATATATCATGAGAAATCATATAGTATATCTAGAGTGTACAAGGCTCTCTTGAAGATAATTCAGAATTCAATCGCCTGGAGCGATTAGAACTGAGCCTGAAGCCAATCTTAAAACAAGCTGGGTTCTAGTGAACAATCAAAGACAATAGGGTATTACGTAGGGAGGAACCACTGCCCTGACCATAAAGACATTCGCTGGAGGATATGACTGTGGTGGCAACCAACCAGGGGAACTCAACATTACATGGCACGCAGTTGTGCAGTTGGTTCTACTTCTTGATAAGAATTGGTTTTGAGGTTATGTGTAAACACGTCATGTGCAATTGCTGATAAAGATTTACATTGCCTTTCATACATGTATAATGTATTTATATATCAAATGATATAATCCACACTATATACAAAGACGAACTTGTGTGTTGTGCCGCTCATTCAATAGCTGAATGTTAGTTTGAATTATTGATTTAATAATTAATGATTAATATTTAATAATTTAATAACGTTTTAAGTAGCAGAACTTTACTGCAGTACAAAACATCTTACAGTATACATGGATCAGTTATGATAAACATAATTCAAGATGGACAGAAATGTTGACCTGAATAACTTGAAGATGGTGCTGAGAAAGTTCGATCACGTCAACCCAGGGTCAGCTACATTGTGTTTCTTATTACATTCCTTACATACGTGTTGTCCTCAACCATTCCTTTGGTCAATCACTGTCGATCGTAAGTCGGTATTGAAATCAAACTGAAAGAAGAATCCGGTTATATATTGAACACTGCAATAAAGTAACTGAAGTCTAGTGTAAATGCACTGGTTTATGTTTCAGCACGATCTGTTACTGCTTCTGGTATACACACCGCTTCCTGCACACTTCCTGCACACGGTTTACGTTGTCTATAAATTGTGTTCCTCGATAGAAGACGTTATATTTATTTAGTTAAACCTGCTGACCGTATCCAGCCTTCATGTCTTTCATCCACCCCGGGAAGATCGCTTGGTTAAGTTTATCTGGCAGCGTTCAGACTAGGCAAACATGACCGCCTAACATCCCTTACATAGCAACACGGCATGTAACTGTCTCACAGTGTAAACACCAGTCTCTTGCTTCTCCGTAATAGCCATGATTGCAGTTTATGGGTCAGCTGATGCACTTATTTCTTTTGATTTATAGCGGCTTGCTGTCCTCTGACGTTCGGGATTATGTTACAATAAGATATGGTATAAACAATTGATACATTGCATTAACGCGGAATACATTGCTCACTTATCTCACACATCTTATGTCTTCAAAATCTAAAACTGATTCATAAATGTAACACAGTTTAATAAATAAAGAATCTTAATCTTCCAATACGTTCCATCTCAGCTGGTTGAATTTAAGACGACGACAGGCAGCAGTTAACGTAAGAGAAACGTGGCCATTAATAATTACAATGTAATCGTGAGCAGAAACTTCGAATGTAACAATTTAACACTTGCAGCAAAGGAAAACGCTCAATGAGCGGAGAAGCGAGTGACTTGTCAGTGGGACTTCTGCCAATCTGATAAAGCATAAACACAATCGCAGGAAGCCATCTTGGTGTTGTAGAGATAATTAGAGCAACAAAATGTCAGTAGTATCATCAGTGAGCATCCATCAAGCGGCAACACGCCAGCACGTGTGTGTATTTCATTGACGCTAGGAGATGCACGTGATGGGAATGCACTATAGATTTGCCGCAGGCGTAAATATTGCAACACGTGTGTGCAATCTGTTTCGGCATTGCAGCAATGAACTCTTTCCTAGACATTTACACTTGTTTATTCTATGCAGTAGTAGCACAGATGTCACCTGTGAGGCGTGTTCCATGTTGCTACATGTCCAGTCTACTCTGTACTGCCAGACTCATCAGGTACTATGTAATATGGTACACCTTTACTTCATTTCGATAAACTACCTTGTTTGGCATTATAATGACTTTGCGGTAAGGGCTAGGTGATTTCTTCTCCCAGAACAGAAGTAATTTCATAGTTTTATGAACTGGAACTGCAAGAATGTTCATAAGCAACAGTCATGTACACATTAAATCATTATGCTTTAGTTTGTTGACTATGTCCCGTTCTTGTGTGTTTGTTATTTATTTATATACTGAGAAGGTATTGATATAAGCAACGTTTTGCTTGTTTCTTTATTGAATAAAAATATGTTTAAACCAAGTAATTTCATAGTTGCACATAGGAATTCGATGGTTTAACACAGTCATATATAAGTGTTAAATACCGAACTGTTAAATGAATACAAAAGAAATAATGTCAAAATAATGCAAGACATTATATACATGAGTGATGTATACGACTAAAACGTAGTTACATCATGTCTCCATATGCCAACTTAAGTACATTTTAAAATTTGGAGGCATTACTTGTTCATTTGTCTGATAAACAATCTTTAGAATTCCTTGTTTTTTAATCTCCTTTATAAAGTGAGACAGGAGAGTTTCTTGCGTGATTACGTCTTAAAGCCATGGTTCGACACTGAATTAAAGTCCGTCAAGGTACGCAATGTCGGCTACATCTTTAATTAACTCAATTTCCATATTTTATATTGTTTAACCTAAATAAACCATACAGTTTGAGTCACTTCCTCAACTCATCATTTATGAGGTTAACAGTTGAGGTTGTCTCAGGTATCAATCCACGCCAGGACTTGTTGACAAGCTTACCCTTCGTAGTGTGACTTGGCTGCAGAATATTTAAGTGTCCACATTTTCAACATGCATGTCTAAAACGACACCAATGGTAAGAGCAATGTCCCGTCTTCTTTGATGAGAGTCTTGCATGTCAACTATATGAGTATCAAATTGACTGTTGAAGCTCTCACGTGCCACCGGTACTCAATTACCTTTACGTTATGTCTTGGCAGAGCTAAATGGCGGAGATACAACGTTTTGGTCGATAAGGATACATCTAGCAATTTCTGTTTCGAAAGTATTTAGATCGTACATGTCATCCAGTTTCACCAGAAAAAACAGAGTACTTCCTCCACATAGACTTGTATTTGTTTAGAGACATACTTCAAAACTTAAACCCTTTTAAACCGACATACTGAATTACGGAAATTTTAATTTTCGTCGATGAAAGGAAACCGTTTTTATTGTTAAATCGAGTACAATAATTAAAGTGCTCTTCAAGAGCTGCAGACAGGGAGAGAACAGTTTGAAATAGCTGAATTATATGGACATGTTTCCTCCGGCCGGGCTGGAACTATTTCAGCTGAGAGCAAGAGAGAGCAGGAAGTCAATTAAATACATGATTATTAAACCCACATGCGCCCGGCCGCTCACCTGGACGAGGCTACGTTCCTTGGCTTACTTGTGAGACAGGAATATTGTCAAGTCATTGCGACACTTGCCAAGTCAAATAGTCTCGGTATCGTGTTTAATGAGGCTACCATGTTTTTCTTGTACATCTGGAAACCACTTCCAATTGCATCCATGCAAAAACCAACCTGACATAGACAAGCGCAGCCTCTTACCTCCACGAGGTAGGATGCGTGTATATTCTCAATATTCGTCTTGTGTGAGATGTTTGAACCTCTGCTTAAACGTCCCTGTTTTACATTGCCCGAGAGAGGATTGAATATATACATACTAGAAATATGTTCATACTGTAGACCTATTGATACTTGATTAATGAACATCATTTATTCAAAAAATTTCTTGATAGTTATTGTGTTACTCATATTTTGTGACCGTACATGTGAAATGAATGGAAGGACCAATTAAGATAGTTTAAGTCGACTACAGACGTTTCAATTGCATTTAAGTAGAACATTTAATGCTTGCGTATGATATGTATGTAATCGTTGCTTTGAAAAGTTGAAAAAACCCAAATTCCGAAAGCTTCAAAGCATCAACCTTATGATCGTGAACTATTAGTAGAAAATTTGCATTCTGTTGACTTTCATCGACTTACGAATTCACCGTGAAGCTCGTCAGGTGTGTCTAAACTCCAAATAGGTGATATTGAGGTAATATAATGAGAGCTCGGCTTTATGAACACTTTACAAGCGATATTTACCGATGTCATTGAACAGTTATGTTGTTTTAAAATAAATACTGGTGACCAAAATTCAGGGTGAAATATCATCTTATATGTTAATACAATGTATCTGACTCTAATATATTTTCTCTAGTCCAGACCAGGCATGATCATGGTCGAGATCAGGGATGACAATGAACTAGCTGTGTGGTGTTTCAGAGAATAATGTTCACAGATAATGTTAAAGATTTCGCAGATCAGAAGAGATGCTGTGGAACGTTTGAAACAATGTGTGTATACATAGTCGGTGGAAACTGTTTCGAAGCTGTTTGTCCATTGATCTTGCCAAAGGAAATCATGTCAAATTGAAGGAAATTATCCACAATTAGTAGATCGTGAATCGGATTCTTAGGCAGTGTTCCGCAGTGTATGATGTCCAAGTTTCGGGTTTGATGGTTCTGCATATCCTCCATGGGCAACTTTGAGGTCTTTATTGCCTTATGAATCGAAACAATTCTCGATTTCCAATCGAAAATTTTACGTCATTAATTGCGATAGTGTGCATGTAGAAGGGAAGGTCTGAGGGTGGACTTATGTTCATGTTATCATGAATCATTACAATATCAAGCAGTGGTATTAGTGTGTATGATTAGTACTACTTCTCACACAACTGAAACTTCTCAGGGTTAAAATCACTTTAAATTAATTAAATTAAACGACCACTACCTCTTGAGTTTCTTGTACAATTGCTGTTTTAATCTTTGACTTGTGCATTTTGATGTATTGTTATTCGTTTCCACCAATAGGAAAGGTAATTTAATTTGCATTATTAGTTAAATATCACTGTGATCGATCATTTCATAATGAGGATCGCTTTTGTTGCCTGTCAAAGAATTATTTCAAAACGTGTCAAACAAAGAATTGATCTTTACAGAATGATATAGGAAGTACAGTTTACGGCCCCCCTTACCACTATTCCAATGTGGGAACCAACCTGAATATATTTCTGAAACTCACACGTGTTCTGAGAAGAGCTTCAGTGGTACACAGACCATTACGGAATACCTACAGGAAGCTAGAAGCCACTGTGCCCGTCACCCGATCTTAAACAACACAGCTGGTGCTACGAGAGGATTAGTACCATACCTGTAATCTAACACACCTGTATCAATTGTACCTGTTCCACACCTCACACGACCTGCAAGACACTGTAGATATATTCACCATGCACAATTACTAGTATACTTCAGGTGACTGTCACCAGGTTACCTCATATCATAGATGATATGTAGCTTGTCACAGTATTGCCTTAGAGCACTGTACTGTTGGTAAAGACTAAAAAGAACTTTCGTTCGTCCATATGTAAATCTTTCGCATTTTCGACTTCTCCTCCTGAATCCCTGACCCTAGAAAGTTGAGACTTTGTTGCGATTGGGATTTTTAATGTGTTGGCTTTGTGGACCATAATAGGGGTCACATGTCACACACCCTAAATCTGTATTCGTCTTCTTCTCCAGAGCAAAAACCAGAAAGATGAAATCTTGTGTACAAACTTCATGGCCAATGTAGCCAGGTCTTAAAAAAACTTAAAAGGCATATTTTGCCATATATTATGCCATATACTTTTACCTTTTTGGGTGTCCAAGTCAGTGTTTACACATGTGGTACACAACATAGTGTTCATCAGTTTCACAACATAGTGTTATATATATATTCGTAAAAATGTATAAGCAGCTGCACAGAAGCACTAGTCTATACCAGGAGTCATTGATGACATGTCAAGTAGATTCCGCCGGCGCTCATCAACAAGAACCTCCTCAATTTCCCTGAAACTTCTTTTTTTTCAATCAATTATTTCCCTGAAACTCCAAACCCATTATTCTGTAACTATGATTTCCAAAATTCTTTACCGCTTGTTCTCAAGATGAAAGAGAAGATTCTCTCTTGTCTTTTGTGATTGGTATTTGGGCTTTTCATCTGGTAGAGGCAGACAAATATGAAGGCGAGGAACCGGCCAACCAGACCCCATCAGGCCTTGCTTTCAACTGCCTTCAAAAGAATTTCCGGATTTATTTGCCAATCAAACAGACTTGTTACCACCAGGATCAAATTGCTATGATCATACATAATCAAATGCTAAACATAATTTGCCAGGCGACGTGAACCTAGTTATCCCGAACTTCCCTGTCAAGGGCCTAATGAAGACGATTTTGTTTAACAAGAGGTCTCCCAATCACATTAGCGGGTGCGGGCTGTGTAGGACTTGAGTGTGTCGTCTTCAGAACTGTGATAATCTTATTTACCGATGCACGCTGTTTAACCCGAGTGGACCGGCAAATCCGACAGGATATAATTTGATATATTAGCAGCGCGTGGTGTGGTTCTGGACACGATGATGTTTATCAGTGGGGATTGAGTTTGAAAGTTTCTCTTAAAACTATTAGTAGCTTAATAACAGTAGAATCCGTCACAGTGGAAGTGTAACCAATTCTTAATACCCTCTCTGCCGCCGCCGAGAGAAATGTGCGTTCGAGATAGCAGTTCCGTGTAAAATTGAATTAATTTGGGGCTGCCCTTTGACAGCAAGTGGAATCCTTCATGGAATTTGCTCATTTATGTCGACTTACCGTTTTGTCGTGTCTAGAGTTATGCCATTCAATTAAAGGTAATTGTTTCCTACCAGGATCAAAACTGAACGTTTTAGAATGAATTACTCTCTTCTCGTTGAAAAAAATCTATGAATTTATTGTACATTTTGTTTGGGAAATTGAACAGGAATAAATTGGCTTAGAGGATTCGATGTTGGGCTTTAGCCGCGCCATGTTTATTTGATTTATATCATTGCGACATTCCAATGCGATAACTGCACTTATTCTTCTCTCACTTCGTATTGATTATAGTTTCCAGTAATATACAAGTCGTCAGACAATGTAACAAACACTTAAATGATAATCCTTCACGTCAGTGTGTTTATGAAATATTCGTATAAGGAAACTGTATGTATAGACACCAACATCCTTATCACAGATGCCAATCTTAATGAACATACCTGATGATGAAAACATGTATACATTTTCAAGACTAAATTTGGACATAAAGGGGGGTTGCATCCTCAAATTGTCAGGTTTAATTAATAGGTTTTATGTTACTGACATGTTTCGTGTTGACCTCAAAACGTTACTATTAGACCTCATACATGATTTGTTTTGGGATATTTGTTAATGTGAAAATAAAATTCGTTTACGAACAGGGGCTTTGGCAAGTGAAATAATGGTTTCCCGGCTGCATAATTTGGAGCTTTTTGGGGGCGGGGATGAGCTTCTTTCTTCTGGGTCCCCCAATGACGCTTTACTTTGAGTTGCTTTTCTTATTATTTAAGTTATTTTGCAGTGTTTGAATTGTTTGTCCACTTTTTCTATCTGAGATACAACTTTATAAGAAAGAAGTTAACTTTTCATCGCATTTACAGTTGGAAATATTCAGACAGCGTTGATTCCTCGAAGTTGTTGACAAAGTTCGTTACGTTACAGGTTATAAATGATATGGTGGACACTCACAAACCATTAGCGACATCGACAAACAAGGAAGCGATATGAGACAGAGTTACAGTGCCATCAGAGCCAGCAAATGATCAATACAGTTGAGGCATGGTGAAGAGCAATTATTACGCCTTTGAGGGTCGTAACTACTCCGGATAGATTCATTTGAACAACTTTGTGATACTGATAGGCTTTTACCTAAAATAGTTTTGTGTCGTTATGCGCTGTATGATGCAGTACCTTCCTGCCACTCTTTATTTCCTACTCCAACATAGGGCGCTCACGTGTCAGTTAAATCCGTCTCTGGAATTGTGGATTTATAAAATAATCACCACAAAATATGCTTCAAGGTTGGACTTCTATTTGCAGCATCGTGTTAGTGGCAAGTACATCCCATTTTCATATCATTTGTCTTCGAGTCTGTATTATATAAAGAATACACTTGCCTATGGCTGGCGGCTTGGTACGTCTGTGAGACAAGCAGTGCTAGCTCTACCTCGTGACAGTTCATTAACTTCCTTTATTTGTTTTAATTCCGTTGCCGTGAGCAGACAATTTGTCAGACAGTCTTTAATTAAAAACAACTCCTGTAGGACGCCAATACTGTTAGTGAATGGAAAATATTAACACGTACTTCATTTTTGTCCTTACAGAAGCCTACCAGGGGATACAGAGCGCGTCGGAGGGGCAAATTGAGGTTACGGTTGAGAGAAATGGATTGAGCGAAGTGAAGGAACTCTTTATCAGCTTCCAGACGAGACTCATAATTTTCCATCTCCCTGCACTGCTAATGAACTGTGTTACTCTCAGTTGTTATAACTTCCAGTTTCAGGACGTGTCGATACAAAGACAGTCATAAAAAACGTTCATAGTTTTGAAGCCTGCAAGATTAATTTGACTGGAGAATTGAGAACCTTTCTTATGGACGTGGTAATGTATACAGCATGTTTATGTCTGTTGGGTACGCGTATACTGTTGTGAGAGTAACATCGACCTAACATCACTGAAGAAATGCCGGGTACCCAGTGACTTGTCCAACTCAAAGTGTTTTATCAACATGGCTGACACATTACCTGACGACAACATCACTCAAGATCGCTTTCGATACAACTGCTCATCAAATGAAACGGACTGGAACGAATACTGTGACGATGCCGATGCGTATCTGGAACGGATTGGGGACTACGTGTTCCCAATGGCGTATGAATGGCCCCTCATCATTCTCTTCGCTTTGACGTTCATTGTTGGTTTAGTGGGCAACTTTCTGGTTATATACGCAGTGTGGAAGAACCAAAACATGAGAACAGTCACCAACGTGTTCATCGTCAACCTAGCGTTTGCAGACTTCATGGTGATTCTCTTCTGTCTGCCGCCCACCCTCATACAAGATGTGTCCCTCACCTGGTTCCTGGGTACACCTTTGTGCAAGGTGCTCATCTATTTGCAGGTAAGTGGCATCACTTATTGCTTCTCTATCTGCCCGGTAAATGATATCACTAAGTGCTACTCTATCTACAGGTACCATCAGAAAATCTCAATGTCACTCAATCTACAGCTACATATAAGTGTTATCACTAAGTGCTACTCTGTCTGGAGGTACATGTGAGTGTTATCACTATGTGCTACTCAATCTACAGGTACGTGTTAGTTTTATCACTAAGTGCTACTCACTCTGCAGGTACATGTAAGTATTATCACTCAGCTCTAATCTATCTACAGGTACATGTAAGTGTTATCACTCAGCTCTAATCTATCTACAGGTACATGTAAGTGTTATCACTAAATTCTAATCTATCTACATGTTAGTGTTATCACTCAGCGCTAATCTATCTGCAGGTTCATGTTAGTGTTATCACTCAGCGCTAAAATATCTACAAGTACGTGTAAGTGTAATCACTAAGTGCTAATCTATCTACAAGTACATGTAAGTGTTATCACTAAGTTCTAATCTATCTACAGGTACATGTTAGTGTTATCACTAAGTGCTAATATATCTACAGGTACATGTAAGTGTTATCACTAAGTGTTAATCTATCTACAGGTACATGTAAGTGTTATCACTAAGTTCTAATCTATCTACAGGTGCATGTAAGTGTTATAATTAAGTGCTACTCAATCTGTAGGTACATGTAAGTGTTATCACCCAGTGCTACTCTATCTGTAGGTACATGTAAGTGTTATAATTAAGTGCTACTCTATCTGTAGGTACATGTAAGTGTTATAATTAAGTGCTACTCTATCTGTAGGTACATGTAAGTGTTATAATTAAGTGTAACTCAATCTGTAGGTACATGTAAGTGTTATCATTAAGTGCTACTCTACTATTCGTGGACCTCGCATGATCGACCTACAGGAACAAATATAACTCTTCAATCGTGTATTTTCTTTTCATTTTGAATGTGACTTTTCGTTATACAAAGCATTCAAATGGTTACTCTATCTTTGACGAGAAGTGAAAGATACCTGCAACATTTCATAATATGTTGAGTGTATGAGGTTATGATGTACAGATCTTCAGCTTTTATCTTTAGTTTCAAATAAGGCCATTTTATCCGAACAAAATAAGTTTTACAAACGGCATATATTTTCCTGAAGGAATACAACAATTGAGTTGGCAAGCAAGTTATGCAAATCACATCAAAGTGCCAATTTCCTAACATATTTACTCGGATTATTGACGCCGAATGCTTCTTTCGTCGAATCGCGTAATTAATATGCATCTGCAGAATTGAGGCATGATTGATGAGTAGTTCATCGGCTAGTATATTAATGTGGCAGCTCTCACCATTGACGCGTACTTACCCACAAGGAGATGGTGTTTAACGGAGCAATTTGGAGCTGCGGAGCTTCATTACCCCGCAGGATGATCGTCCTGTGTTGAGCTTGTGACATTGGCGGGCCAGTGGGGGCTTCATTACCCCGCAGGATGATCGTCCTGTGTTGAGTTGGTGACAAGGACAGGCCAGTGGGGGCTTCATTACCCTGCAGGATGATCGTCCTGTGTTGAGTTGGTGACACTGGCGGGCCAGTGGGGGCTTCATAACCCCGCAGGGTGATCGTCCTGTATTGAGCTTGTGACATTGTCGGGCCAGTGGGGGCTTCATTACCCCGCAGGATGATCGTCCTGTGTTGAGTTGGTGACAAGGACAGGCCAGTGGGGGCTTCATTACCCCGCAGGATGATCGTCCTGTGTTGAGTTGGTGACACTGGCGGGCCAGTGGAGGCTTCATTACCCCGCAGGGTGATCGTCCTGTATTGAGCTTATGACATTGTCGGGCCAGTGGGGGCTTCATTACCCCGCAGGATGATCGCCCTGTGTTGAGTTGGTGACAAGGACAGGCCAGTGGGGGGCTTCATTACCCCGCAGGGTGATCGTTCTGTGTTGAGTTGGAGATAAGGACAGGCCAGTTGGAGCTTTATTACCCCGCAGGACCATCGTCCTGTGTTGAGCTGGTGACATTGGCGGGCCAGTTGGGGCTTCATTACCCCGCAGGGTCATCGTCCTTTGTTGAGCTGGTGACACTGGCGGGCCAGTGGGTGAGAACACCCATACATGGTAGAAATCTTCTGAAAATCAAACTGTGCCAAAACAAACTGTAGTCAACATTCGCCGGGTTGATATACTTTGGTATGAAACAAACGGAATTGTCTGCATAAAGCGTTGTGGCGATGAATTGTTGAACTTAATATTTTGTATCTTTTATCTTTTATAAATGTATGGGGTGCTGAAAATTGCTATTTCAAAGGTTTTTTTAAAACAATGTTTGGTGTTCAAAGTGAGTTTTTTCTTATATATGGAAATTATGTTTGCCGGCATAAAACAAACTATATTTTACTCCTCTATCTCGCCTGATTGATAATATCTCTTTTAAACAGAAAAAACGAACAGATAATGTTTTACAAATGACAAATTAAGTTGACTTGGCTTTTAGAGACATAGTGTAATAATGTTTCAGTCGTACCCATCCCTCGTGGATTCACCTATATGTGTGTAGGTATCGTCTCTGTTACCTCGGGGTAGTTATAGTCAATCATAACATTAATAAAATGTCTGTTACGGAATTCAAGGCCCGTATAGAACACAATAAAATACAAAAGTGAATGACCAAATATTAACAGTGAAGACAGGAAACGAAAAGCCTTCAATACACTATGATACACCATAGTCGACCAGCAGTTGTAGTAGTATGAATACACCAACAGAACTGAGGTACGTGCATTGTCAGATGATGTGTTGAAGCTAAAGTGTTTGTCTTCTTTTATTTACAAATTTTTAAACTATATATATATATATATATATATATATATATATATATATATATATATACTCTAGACATTGCACTGGAAACCTTCATAACGGACTCATATTAACCTCTATGTACGTCAAACACGAATCGGTGTTAGTTTAAAAACAACCTTATTAGCCTCGTATTAATAGTTGAAAGCCGCTGGCGATTAAGGGATAATGTCTGTGCGTTAAAACTGCAGTTTGTACTGTCTGGGCCGAGTACAACCAATCAGCTTCTGGGGTCAGCAATATAACACTGCAATGTGTATCTTATGCACGTGCCTCTCTAGCAAGGTGTACCATAACAAGCACTGTTTTATGTTAGCCACAGACTTGATATACTGTGCAGTGTTTAACTCAATTCATGTTGCAATAAAGATTCCTTATTAGACGAGATATGTTTTTCTAAATATCAACTGGCAAACTCAAGTTACTAAATGAAATTATCAGTTGGCACTTGATGAATGTATTTTGCCAAATGTTCTTGGAAGAAGACATTAACCATTAAATAAGTAATTTGACATTATTCACCAGAGATAGCGCATAAACGCTCATAGAAAACTCGGTATCAATTTTTTAAGTTAAGTGAATTTTACCAACGACAAAGCGTTACAGTAGATAAACGTCTCTATTCAAATACAACGTAGTTTAAATGAACATATCGCTTGGCCTTACGCCATGCTGTGGATGTGGGAGATCTCCAATATCAATCACACACGCTAATAGACCCGGCGTTTGAGAAAACACAGAGAGTATGGACACGGACAAGACAAACTAGTCCACATTGAAACAGAGTGTTTGCATATCTTAAGACGCCAGCGATGAGGCCCCACTTTGGTCCGAAGCATCTGAGAAACTGAGCTGCTCCGAGGGTGGATTGTTAAGCTCTGTGGCACCGCGGCTCTCAACAATATCACAACTAATTATTACTGTTTGCTCCTTACTTTCTCGCTCTGTCATGAACAAATAGCTTCAGCACTAAGTAAATCAGCCGAGCCTCTACTCCAGAGGCTGGAGACAATTCGCAGGGCCGACTCGCGTCACGCGAGCTCATACATTCCAAAACCATACAGGATTCGATACTTAACGTTAGACTTCCCTCATTGAAGTGTAGTAAAACTTCAGTCTTTTCTGAATTCATTTTGAAAGTTTAGATCGTTCAAATCAGATGATTATTCTCAACGGTTTAAAATAGAAAAACGCTTCAAAGTTTCTATTGCCTTTTAAGCAAAACAAATCCCTGCACAGCTTGCTCTTGAGTAATATTCATGTTTTTAAAAGTTTTAGACATAGATTTTCCATTAATGCATGTTGACATTTAACTCCATGTGTCAAGTATGTGTATGTACACGCCGTCGATAGGATTCCCCCGTGCTGCTGGTGAAATATAGTCTCCACTGATGTGTTTAGTCTCTGCTATGTTATAGTCACTCCTAACGTCGATGGTTTCAACGGTTGCATGGTATAAATTCCACTTCTCTGAGTTACAATTTCCTCTAATGCTATCGATTCTTCTGTTGTGTGTATTAAAGTCACCTCTAGTATGTGTTACAGTCTCTACTGATGTGTGTTACATACAGTCTCTGCTGCTGTGTGTTACATACAGTCTCTGCTGATGTGTGTTACATACAGTCTCTGGTGATGTGTGTTACATACAGCCTCTGCTGTTGTGTGTTACATACATTCTCTGGTGATGTGTGTTACTTACATTCTCTGCTGATGTGTGTTACATACATTCTCTGCTGATGTGTGTTACATACATTCTCTGCTGATGTGTGTTACATACATTCTCTGCTGATGTGTGTTACTTACATTCTCTGCTGTTGCGTGTTATATAAGTCTCTGGTGATGTGTGTTACTTACATTCTCTGCTGATGTGTGTTACATACAGTCTCTACTGCTGTGTGTTACATACAGCCTCTGCTGTTGTGTGTTACATACATTCTCTGGTGATGTGTGTTACATACAGTCTCTGCTGATGCGTGTTATATACAGTCTCTGGTGATGTGTGTTACATACAGTCTCTTCTGATGTGTGTTACATACAGTCTCTACTGCTGTGTGTTACATACAGCCTCTGCTGTTGTGTGTTACATACATTCTCTGGTGATGTGTGTTACATACAGTCTCTGCTGATGCGTGTTATATAAGTCTCTGGTGATGTGTGTTACATACAGTCTCTGCTGATGTGTGTTACATACAGTCTCTACTGCTGTGTGTTACATACAGCCTCTGCTGTTGTGTGTTACATACATTCTCTGGTGATGTGTGTTACATACAGTCTCTGCTGATGCGTGTTATATACAGTCTCTGGTGATGTGTGTTACATACAGTCTCTTCTGATGTGTGTTACATACAGTCTCTACTGCTGTGTGTTACATACAGCCTCTGCTGTTGTGTGTTACATACATTCTCTGGTGATGTGTGTTACATACAGTCTCTGCTGATGCGTGTTATATAAGTCTCTGGTGATGTGTGTTACATACAGTCTCTGCTGATGTGTGTTACATACAGTCTCTACTGCTGTGTGTTACATACAGCCTCTGCTGTTGTGTGTTACATACATTCTCTGGTGATGTGTGTTACATACAGTCTCTGCTGATGCGTGTTATATACAGTCTCTACTGATGTGTGTTACATACAGTCTCTGCTGATGTGTGTTACATACAGTCTCTGCTGATGCGTGTTATATACAGTCTCTGCTGATGTGTGTTACATACAGTCTCTGCTGATGTGTGTTACATACAGTCTCTACTGCTGTGTGTTACATACAGCCTCTGCTGTTGTGTGTTACATACATTCTCTGGTGATGTGTGTTACATACAGTCTCTGCTGATGTGTGTTACATACAGTCTCTGCTGCTGTGTGTTACATACAGTCTCTACTGCTGTGTGTTACATACAGCCTCTGCTGTTGTGTGTTACATACATTCTCTGGTGATGTGTGTTATATACAGTCTCTGCTGATGTGTGTTACTTACATTCTCTGGTGATGTGTGTTAAATACAGTCTCTGCTGATGCGTGTTATATACAGTCTCTGCTGATGTGTGTTACTTACATTCTCTGGTGATGTGTGTTACATACAGTCTCTGCTGATGCGTGTTATATACAGTCTCTGCTGATGTGTGTTACTTACATTCTCTGCTGATGTGTGTTACATACAGTCTCTGCTGATGTGTGTTATATACAGTCTCTGCTGTTGTGTGTTATATACATTCTCTACTGCTGTGTGTTATATACATTCTCTACTGCTGTGTATTACATACAATCTCTGCTGCTGTGTGTTATATACAGTCTCTGCTGCTGTGTGTTACATACATTCTCTGGTGATGTGTGTTACATACAGTCTCTGCTGATGCGTGTTATATACAGTCTCTGCTGATGTGTGTTACATACAGTCTCTGCTGATGCGTGTTATATACAGTCTCTGCTGATGTGTGTTACATACATTCTCTGGTGATGTGTGTTACATACAGTCTCTGCTGATGCGTGTTATATACAGTCTCTGCTGATGTGTGTTACATACATTCTCTGGTGATGTGTGTTACATACAGTCTCTGCTGATGCGTGTTATATACAGTCTCTGGTGATGTGTGTTACTTACATTCTCTGGTGATGTGTGTTACATACAGTCTCTGCTGATGCGTGTTATATACAGTCTCTGCTGTTGTGTGTTACTTACATTCTCTGGTGATGTGTGTTACATACAATCTCTGCTGATGCGTGTTATATACAGTCTCTGCTGATGTGTGTTACTTACATTCTCTGCTGATGTGTGTTACATACAGTCTCTGCTGATGCGTCTTATATACAGTCTCTGCTGATGTGTGTTATATACAGTCTCTGCTGTTGTGTGTTATATACATTCTCTACTGCTGTGTGTTATATACAGTCTCTACTGCTGTGTGTTACATACAGTCTATGGTGATGTGTGTTACATACAGTCTCTGCTGTTGTGTGTTACATACAGTCTCTGCTGATGTGTGTTACTTACATTCTCTGCTGTTGTGTGTTATATACAGTCTCTGCTGATGTGTGTTACTTACATTCTCTGGTGATGTGTGTTACATACAGTCTCTGCTGTTGTGTGTTACATACAGCCTCTGCTGTTGTGTGTTACATACAGTCTCTGCTGATGTGTGTTACTTACATTCTCTGCTGATGTGTGTTACATACAGTCTCTGCTGATGCGTCTTATATACAGTCTCTGCTGATGTGTGTTATATACAGTCTCTGCTGTTGTGTGTTATATACATTCTCTACTGCTGTGTGTTATATACAGTCTCTACTGCTGTGTGTTACATACAGTCTCTGGTGATGTGTGTTACATACAGCCTCTGCTGTTGTGTGTTACATACAGTCTCTGCTGATGTGTGTTACTTACATTCTCTGCTGTTGTGTGTTATATACAGTCTCTGCTGATGTGTGTTACTTACATTCTCTGGTGATGTGTGTTACATACAGTCTCTGCTGATGCGTGTTATATACAGTCTCTGGTGATGTGTGTTACATACAGTCTCTTCTGATGTGTGTTACATACAGTCTCTACTGCTGTGTGTTACATACAGCCTCTGCTGTTGTGTGTTACATACAGCCTCTGCTGTTGTGTGTTACATACAGCCTCTGCTGATGTGTGTTACTTACAGTCTCTGCTGATGAGTGTTATATAAGTCTCTGGTGATGTGTGTTACATACAGTCTCTGCTGATGTGTGTTACATACAGTCTCTACTGCTGTGTGTTACATACAGCCTCTGCTGTTGTGTGTTACATACAGCCTCTGCTGTTGTGTGTTACATACAGTCTCTGCTGATGCGTGTTATATACAGTCTCTGCTGATGTGTGTTACTTACATTCTCTGGTGATGTGTGTTACATACAGTCTCTGCTGATGCGTGTTATATACAGTCTCTGCTGATGTGTGTTACTTACATTCTCTGGTGATGTGTGTTACATGCAGTCTCTGCTGATGCGTGTTATATACAGTCTCTGCTGATGTGTGTTACTTACATTCTCTGGTGATGTGTGTTACATACAGTCTCTGCTGATGCGTGTTATATACAGTCTCTGCTGTTGTGTGTTACTTACATTCTCTGGTGATGTGTGTTACATACAGTCTCTGCTGATGCGTGTTATATACAGTCTCTGCTGATGTGTGTTACTTACATTCTCTGGTGATGTGTGTTACATACAGTCTCTGCTGATGCGTCTTATATACAGTCTCTGCTGATGTGTGTTTTATACAGTCTCTGCTGTTGTGTGTTATATACATTCTCTACTGCTGTGTGTTATATACAGTCTCTACTGCTGTGTGTTACATACAGTCTCTGCTGCTGTGTGTTACATACAGCCTCTGCTGTTGTGTGTTACATACAGTCTCTGCTGATGTGTGTTACTTACATTCTCTGCTGTTGTGTGTTATATACAGTCTCTGCTGATGTGTGTTACTTACATTCTCTGGTGATGTGTGTTACATACAGTCTCTGCTGATGCGTGTTATATACAGTCTCTGCTGTTGTGTGTTACTTACATTCTCTGGTGATGTGTGTTACATACAGTCTCTGCTGATGCGTATTATATACAGTCTCTGGTGATGTGTGTTACTTACATTCTCTGGTGATGTGTGTTACATACCGTCTCTGCTGATGCGTGTTATATACGGTCTCTGCTGTTGTGTGTTACTTACATTCTCTGATGATGTGTGTTACATACAGTCTCTGATGATGTGTGTTACATACAGTCTCTGCTGATGTGTGTTACTTACATTCTCTGGTGATGTGTGTTACATACCGTCTCTGCTGATGCGTGTTATATACGGTCTCTGCTGTTGTGTGTTACTTACATTCTCTGATGATGTGTGTTACATACATTCTCTGGTGATGTGTGTTACATACAGTCTCTGCTACTGTGTGTTGTATACAGTCTCTGCTGTTGTGTGTTACTTACATTCTCTGGTGATGTGTGTTACATACAGTCTCTGCTGATGAGTGTTATATACAGTCTCTGCTGATGTGTGTTACTTACATTCTCTGGTGATGTGTGTTACATACAGTCTCTGCTGATGCGTGTTATATACAGTCTCTGCTGATGTGTGTAACTTACATTCTCTGGTGATGTGTGTTACATACAGCCTCTGCTGTTGTGTGTTACATACATTCTCTGGTGATGTGTGTTATATACAGTCTCTGCTGATGTGTGTTACTTACATTCTCTGCTGATGTGTGTTAAATACAGTCTCTGGTGATGCGTGTTATATACAGTCTCTGCTGATGTGTGTTACTTACATTCTCTGGTGATGTGTGTTACATACAGTCTCTGCTGATGCGTGTTATATACAGTCTCTGCTGATGTGTGTTACTTACATTCTCTGCTGATGTGTGTTACATACAGTCTCTGCTGATGTGTGTTATATACAGTCTCTGCTGTTGTGTGTTATATACATTCTCTACTGCTGTGTGTTATATACATTCTCTACTGCTGTGTATTACATACAATCTCTGCTGCTGTGTGTTATATACATTCTCTACTGCTGTGTGTTATATACAATCTCTACTGCTGTGTGTTACATACATTCTCTGGTGATGTGTGTTACATACAGTCTCTGCTGCTGTGTGTTACATACATTCTCTGGTGATGTGTGTTACATACAGTCTCTGCTGATGCGTGTTATATACAGTCTCTGCTGATGTGTGTTACATACATTCTCTGGTGATGTGTGTTACATACAGTCTCTGCTGATGCGTGTTATATACAGTCTCTGGTGATGTGTGTTACTTACATTCTCTGGTGATGTGTGTTACATACAGTCTCTGCTGATGCGTGTTATATACAGTCTCTGCTGTTGTGTGTTACTTACATTCTCTGGTGATGTGTGTTACATACAGTCTCTGCTGATGCGTCTTATATACAGTCTCTGCTGATGTGTGTTATATACAGTCTCTGCTGTTGTGTGTTATATACATTCTCTACTGCTGTGTGTTATATACAGTCTCTACTGCTGTGTGTTACATACAGTCTATGGTGATGTGTGTTACATACAGTCTCTGCTGTTGTGTGTTACATACAGTCTCTGCTGATGTGTGTTACTTACATTCTCTGCTGTTGTGTGTTATATACAGTCTCTGCTGATGTGTGTTACTTACATTCTCTGGTGATGTGTGTTACATACAGTCTCTGCTGTTGTGTGTTACATACAGCCTCTGCTGTTGTGTGTTACATACAGTCTCTGCTGATGTGTGTTACTTACATTCTCTGCTGATGTGTGTTACATACAGTCTCTGCTGATGCGTCTTATATACAGTCTCTACTGCTGTGTGTTATATACAGTCTCTACTGCTGTGTGTTACATACAGTCTCTGGTGATGTGTGTTACATACAGCCTCTGCTGTTGTGTGTTACATACAGTCTCTGCTGATGTGTGTTACTTACATTCTCTGCTGTTGTGTGTTATATACAGTCTCTGCTGATGTGTGTTACTTACATTCTCTGGTGATGTGTGTTACATACAGTCTCTGCTGATGCGTGTTATATACAGTCTCTGGTGATGTGTGTTACATACAGTCTCTTCTGATGTGTGTTACATACAGTCTTTACTGCTGTGTGTTACATACAGCCTCTGCTGTTGTGTGTTACATACAGCCTCTGCTGTTGTGTGTTACATACAGCCTCTGCTGATGTGTGTTACTTACAGTCTCTGCTGATGAGTGTTATATAAGTCTCTGGTGATGTGTGTTACATACAGTCTCTGCTGATGTGTGTTACATACAGTCTCTACTGCTGTGTGTTACATACAGCCTCTGCTGTTGTGTGTTACATACAGCCTCTGCTGTTGTGTGTTACATACAGTCTCTGCTGATGCGTGTTATATACAGTCTCTGCTGATGTGTGTTACTTACATTCTCTGGTGATGTGTGTTACATACAGTCTCTGCTGATGCGTGTTATATACAGTCTCTGCTGATGTGTGTTACTTACATTCTCTGGTGATGTGTGTTACATACAGTCTCTGCTGATGCGTGTTATATACAGTCTCTGCTGATGTGTGTTACTTACATTCTCTGGTGATGTGTGTTACATACAGTCTCTGCTGATGCGTGTTATATACAGTCTCTGCTGTTGTGTGTTACTTACATTCTCTGGTGATGTGTGTTACATACAGTCTCTGCTGATGCGTGTTATATACAGTCTCTGCTGATGTGTGATACTTACATTCTCTGGTGATGTGTGTTACATACAGTCTCTGCTGATGCGTGTTATATACAGTCTCTGCTGATGTGTGTTTTATACAGTCTCTGCTGTTGTGTGTTATATACAGCCTCTGCTGTTGTGTGTTACATACAGTCTCTGCTGATGCGTGTTATATACAGTCTCTGCTGATGTGTGTTACTTACATTCTCTGGTGATGTGTGTTACATACAGTCTCTGCTGATGCGTGTTATATACAGTCTCTGCTGATGTGTGTTACTTACATTCTCTGGTGATGTGTGTTACATACAGTCTCTGCTGATGCGTGTTATATACAGTCTCTGCTGATGTGTGTTACTTACATTCTCTGGTGATGTGTGTTACATACAGTCTCTGCTGATGCGTGTTATATACAGTCTCTGCTGTTGTGTGTTACTTACATTCTCTGGTGATGTGTGTTACATACAGTCTCTGCTGATGCGTGTTATATACAGTCTCTGCTGATGTGTGTTACTTACATTCTCTGGTGATGTGTGTTACATACAGTCTCTGCTGATGCGTCTTATATACAGTCTCTGCTGATGTGTGTTTTATACAGTCTCTGCTGTTGTGTGTTATATACATTCTCTACTGCTGTGTGTTATATACAGTCTCTACTGCTGTGTGTTACATACAGTCTCTGCTGCTGTGTGTTACATACAGCCTCTGCTGTTGTGTGTTACATACAGTCTCTGCTGATGTGTGTTACTTACATTCTCTGCTGTTGTGTGTTATATACAGTCTCTGCTGATGTGTGTTACTTACATTCTCTGGTGATGTGTGTTACATACAGTCTCTGCTGATGCGTGTTATATACAGTCTCTGCTGTTGTGTGTTACTTACATTCTCTGGTGATGTGTGTTACATACAGTCTCTGCTGATGCGTATTATATACAGTCTCTGGTGATGTGTGTTACTTACATTCTCTGGTGATGTGTGTTACATACCGTCTCTGCTGATGCGTGTTATATACGGTCTCTGCTGTTGTGTGTTACTTACATTCTCTGATGATGTGTGTTACATACAGTCTCTGATGATGTGTGTTACATACAGTCTCTGCTGATGTGTGTTACATACATTCTCTGGTGATGTGTGTTACATACCGTCTCTGCTGATGCGTGTTATATACGGTCTCTGCTGTTGTGTGTTACTTACATTCTCTGATGATGTGTGTTACATACATTCTCTGGTGATGTGTGTTACATACAGTCTCTGCTACTGTGTGTTGTATACAGTCTCTGCTGTTGCGTGTTACTTACATTCTCTGGTGATGTGTGTTACATACAGTCTCTGCTGATGAGTGTTATATACAGTCTCTGCTGATGTGTGTTACTTACATTCTCTGGTGATGTGTGTTACATACAGTCTCTGCTGATGCGTGTTATATACAGTCTCTGCTGATGTGTGTAACTTACATTCTCTGGTGATGTGTGTTACATACAGTCTATGCTGATGCGTGTTATATAAAGTCTGTGATGATGTGTGTTACATACAGTCTGTGATGATGTGTGTTACATACAGTATGTGATGATGTGTGTTACTTACATTCTCTGGTGATGTGTGTTACATACAGTCTCTGCTGATGCGTGTTATATAAAGTCTGTGATGATGTGTGTTACATACAGTCTGTGATGATGTGTGTTACATACAGTCTGTGATGATGTGTGTTACTTACATTCTCTGGTGATGTGTGTTACATACAGTCTCTGCTGATGCGTGTTATATACAGTCTGTGATGATGTGTGTTACATACAGTCTGTGATGATGTGTGTTACATACAGTCTGTGATGATATGTGTTATATACAGTCTGTGATGATGTTTGTTATATACAGTCTGTGATGATGTGTGTTTCATACAGTCTGTGATGATGTGTGTTATATACAGTCTCTACTTCTGTGTGTTACATACAGTCTGTCATGATGTGTGTTACATACAGTCTCTACTTCTGTGTGTTACATACAAGCTCTACTGCTGTGTTTTACATACAATCTCTACTTCTGTGTGTTACATACAGTCTCTACTTCTGTGTGTATATACAGTCTCTACTTCTGTGTGTTACATACAGTCTCTACTGCTGTGTGTTACATAATATAGTCTCTACTTCTGTGTGTTACATACAGTCTCTACTGCTGTGTGTTACACACAATCTCTACTTCTGTGTGTTGCATGCAATCTCTACTGCTGTGTTTTACATACAGTCTCTACTTCCGTGTGTTATATACAGTCTCTACTTATGTGTGTTACATACAATCTCTACTGCTGTGTGTTACATAATATAGTCTCTACTTATGTGTGTTACATATAGTCTCTACTGCTGTGTGTTACATACAAGCTCTTCTGCTGTGTGTTACATACAGTCTCTGCTGCTGTGTGTTACATATAGTCTCTACTGCTGTGTGTTACATATGGTCTCTACTTATGTGTGTTACATACAGTCTCTACTGCTGTGTGTTACATATAGTCTCTACTTATGTGTGTTACATACAGTCTCTACTGCTGTGTGTTACATATAGTCTCTACTGCTGTGTGTTACATATAGTCTCTACTTATGTGTGTTACATACAGTCTCTACTGCTGTGTGTTATATATAGTCTCTGCTGCTGTGTGTTAGATACAGTCTCTACTGCTGTGGGTTACATATAGTCTCTGCTGCTGTGTGTTAGATACAGTCTCTACTGCTGTGTGTTATATATAGTCTCTGCTGCTGTGTGTTATATACAGTCTCTACTGCTGTGTGTTACATATAGTCTCTGCTGCTGTGTGTTAGATACAGTCTACTGATGTGTGTTACATATAGTCTCTACTTCTGTGTGTTAGATACAGTCTCTACTGCTGTGTGTTACATATAGTCTCTGCTGCTGTGTGTTAGATACAGTCTACTGATGTGTGTTATATAGAGTCTCCATTTATGTGTGTTACATACCGTCTCTGTTGATGTGTGTTATATGTAGTCTCTATTGTTGTGTATAATTTATCCTCTCTACTGCTGTGTGTAACAGTCTCCACTGGCGTGTGGTATTAACACATTTATTATCTACTGCTATGTGTAAGTCTCCACTGGCGTGTGTTACAGTACCTACTGGTGTGTGTTTTAGTTTACACTGGCGTGTGTTACAGTACCTACTGCTGTGTGTTACATACAGTCTCCACTGGCGTGTGGTATTAACACATTTATTATCTACTGCTATGTGTAAGTCTCCACTGGCGTGTGTTACAGTACCTACTAGTGTGTGTTTTAGTTTACACTGGCGTGTGTTACAGTACCTACTAATGTGTGTTACAGTTTCCACTAGCGTGTGTTACATGTGCACATGTAGTTCCCAATGTTATAGTGTCTACTGCTGAGTGATATTGTCTACACAGATTTTTGTCACGGTCTTTGATGTGTGTTGTGTGTATATATATAGTCCACTAAATTATGTATAATAATATATGTATCTCGACTGGTGAGTGTAATAATCTCTCCTGGGGTGTCTCATCTACTTATTGACATTTCCATTATCTTTACTGTTTTGTGTCATGCTCTGCACCATTGATTTGACTAATCGTTTCAAAAGTCATGTTACCGCACTGGTTTCCCAGCGACTTTAAAGGGGCAGTAGCACGTTTTTTGAAAATTTAATTTTTTTAAATTTCCCATTTATAATGATAGTTTATGTCATTTATAGTTACTTTAGAGGGTAAACCATCTTATTACACAAACCAATAAGCTATAGTGGTAATAACGGTGTTGCGTATAAAGCAAAAATTGCGTGGCGGCCATTTTATTGTGAACACATTTTATTATTTCGAATGACAAAAACGATTCCCATGGCTTTACGGAACCCTGTGCACTCATTTTTTAACTTGATTTTCCAAAGAGAGAAGGATGTTTTACTGTTGGTGACATTATACTCAAATACATTTCATCAACTTATTTCACCGAAAAAACGTGCTACTGCCCCTTTAACACAAGAGAAAACGTTTACTTCACCTTGTCAAAGAACCAATATACAGGCAAGTTATTTTGGAGGGCAAAACTATAGATTGAGTTAACTAAATTATTTAAGTTAAGTTTTTAAAGAGGTTTATCTTACAAGAGGTTAGTTCAGAGGTTTGTATAAGGTTTGGTTTCTCGATTGGTTTCATGATGATTGCATGCTCAACAATACAAATGCGCATACATTTTGCTCAAAATAAGCATTAACGCGTTGTCATATTTATGGAATGGTTAGTACTTTTAAGTGTTGTTAGATGTAGTGTTTTACTGTCTGCCTTAGGTAAAGATATCGGCAAACCCGGGCACCCACCTCATACTCATCAGTTAATCGTCAACTCTACGTTGTTCATGTTCCGTTCGTCTTCGTGAATCTGGGCCCGTACATTCTTCTAAAGTTTGAAGTTTTAAAACAAAGACCACATGTAGTATCACTGGTGTATAAATGCGACCATAGAGAATTATTGACGTGTTTTGATGTTCGGATTTACGAGTTACTTACGTTATGGACGATATATTGTTATTTTCATGCAAATATATATACGAAATGTGTTATTTCCCAGTCTTGTATGAATTTTGAATGGAAAGGCCACAGAGAGCAATCACTGGTTGAATAAGCTTAGAGCTCTCCATCCTGTCTCTGAAGGTACACACAGTGTAACACATAATCCCGCTCGACAAGCCTTAATGTAGTCGTTTCTTTCTGTGTTGGTAAAATGTTAAGGTGTAATATTGTCTTTATTTAGAAAGTACTACTTTCGGGCTTTCTCATTACAAGCTTATTATACGCACTGACATGCATGGTCTTCTCCAAGAACAAATAAAGTTGATCGTATTTGATGATGGCCCTATTTATCAGCCCGATGTTTCTCTATACCATTGATTCTTATCAATCTGGGAACTTTGCTCATTCACATATAGGACAACCGTGGATGATAACATTAGATCGCTGTAATAATGTCTAGATAATACAATTCAGTTACGTTTCATGACTTTCCAAAGGTTAATTTTGAATGAAACACTTTACCAAACAGGATATATTTACGTTAAACAAACCTACTTATTGTTGAACAATTACGTCCAGACAATGTGAGAACCCATACTGAAATTTGAGAGTGGGAATGTTTTGGCACTGGCAGGAAGAAAAACAAAGAATATGCTAAGCAAACTGGCAGCATTATCACCTATACGGACCTCTTCACCTTCAGCTTGACCTTGAAACACACATGTTCCGTTGGAAAAGAGATTAAACCATTAGCCTAATAGCTCGTTACCATCAAACTATTAACATATGTACCTATTCTTTTAGCGTACCCTGTCGGAATTGTTTCTCCATATGTAAACAGGGCGGCCTGGTGTAGAGATGATGTATATGGCTACACACACCGAGGTACAGAGGTCGACTACTGATCGCAGGCGGGTGGCTCCCAGACCAGAACTAACGGCTTCTTGAGAGCTGATTACACGCTCTGTTACCTGTTTAACGGACGCAACACCTGCACTAATTAGGCATGGCTGATTTCAACTGTTGCGATTCATTGACTCCCCTGAATCAATATGTTCGGCATATTAGCTACTGTTGTTTTGAGCGATAAATCTTTGCCTAGAATTTTAAAGGGTTTAATATCGACATGATATTCTGTTCGGCGCATTGTATTAAATTACGTTTACAAAAATGTTAATGTGAAGTGCTATTAAACATTGGTAAGGACTGCTATTCCGCCCTTTTCTGTAGGTAATTAGAATTAAACCTAAACGTTCACATCTACAGCTTAAACTTTCTGTTGGTAAAATAACGTTCTCAGGAAGTCCCCACTCTTAGCAAGTCCACACAATCAGCAGGTTCACGCTCTCAGGAAGTTAAATAACCTCCTCAGGAAGTCCATACTCTCAACAAGTCCACGCTGTCATCACGTTCACCTTATCAATTCCATCAGTAATCACTGTGATGAGCGTTTAAAGCAATGATAACAGCATCTGTGTTAATTAGTTATGTTTAAAAAGTTGATGTACATTGATAAGTTAAGTGTTGACTATTGAGTGCACTAGATATCCGACTCATGTGATGTAATACTTGCCCACGTGAAGATATGGTAAATCACGGGCGTCTAGCACACGTGTTTGATCGTTTTTATCTCGAGCATAACCGATTAATCAAGATAATTTATGAAAGGAAAATGATGACTTTCCTTCTTTTTATGGTTCTAAGCAACCTGAAAATTATTTTTTATCACATGCGATCAATATATTTTCACGCCCCTGTCTTCTCGCTGCATTGGCGCTTATTTATGACAGTTATGATGCAAGCAACAAGCGAGTGTTGACGATGTATCGACCTGTGAAATATGAGACACTTCACCGACAGAATAGATAAGAGACTTTCAAGATGGCGACTTGGACCTAGAGTGCCTATCATGCCTCTTGGCGGTCACTAGGCACGTGCTGAGGGTAATTTGGAGCAATCTGTTTTACGCAACATTTGCACAGCAATTAGATGGTCTGGCTACAAATGGGTGGCTCGAGTGAAATGTTTCATACGAATAAGAGTGAAAGGATGGCAATGAAACCAATCTCTCGCTTCTAGGTTAACCTCTCATTATAGGACACAGTCGGAGGAGATGCAATTAGAGTACATGGAGTTTCTAAAACACCTGCTTATTAAAGGAATATACATCTCTTCCGCTGTCGTCTTGATAATTTCATGGACAATGAAGTATCAAATTTAACATACACATCATTTCCAGCCGCTAGGTGGGGTAATTACAGCGTGATACGATGAAGAAGAACATCTTCTCAATTGTATGACTCTGACTGCAGCTTCTATAATTGGCGTGGTTTCATCATGGTCAGTAAAGTGAAAGCTGATTCTTCCCGAAACCTTAACCACTGTCAAGAGAAAAAATAATCTAATTTGATTCCACTTCCTACACGCTGTTTTCTTTTGTTTAACATGCAAATTACGCCTCTTTTGGGGACGTATTGAGTTAGAGTTCGTTTATTTTGTAAGCACATTATATTTATAAAGAAATATATATTTATCCAATGATGAAACAATGCACAATTTAGGAAACAAATTATTGAGCACAGCAGAATATTTTAACAGGTTTAATATATTAAAAATTCCCTCATGACCTTATCAGACGGCGAGATTGGATTTGAAGACATTGATAGTCTAGCGGTACCCATTGGAAGCTTCGGGACACATCAACGGGCTCAAACTCAGACACTGCACAGCAAGGGAACTCATGCCACATCTCAATTCTGATCCCGAGACTCTTTTAGCGATCTTAGATATGATAAAAATACATTTTCCTCAACAGCATAACGTTTCTTCATGACGCGGACGATTTTCTCTCTAAAACATTGATCTTTTAAGGCTTCCTGGAGTTTCTGTTCCAATATATTTCAATCGTCGGAGGACTTTCAAATACAAAAGTCGTAAACAGAGTTTTCATCCACTAACGGAATTAAATGGACTTCCCAGTATCGGTCATTTCTATAGTACATGTAGGAGCAGTGAAACCGGAAGTAAGCTTTCATTTAACGTAACTTTGTATGCACAGGACAAAAAGTGGTGGAATCCGCTTGCCGCATCATCCGGATTCTTTCGGATTCTTCAAGATCCGGCAATATTTGGGAGAATCCGGAAGGATCCGGCAAATGGATTCCACCACTTTTTGTCCTGTGATGGACGGGTCCCAGCATGTTGTAGTTTGAAGTCTTGTGTTACAAGTACGCGTGAATTCAACTGTTCCAGCTTCCGACACTTGCCAAGCAGTAGGTCACCCCCCAACATGCGTCTATCATATCTCGTTTACTCTGTAGACTATGAGAGAAACATATCTACCAACAGCCCCCCCCCCCCCCCCCCCCCCCCCCCCCCCCCCCCCCCGGTACAGCCTGCCTGTAGCACATAATAACGGCTGACATCACAGTTTCATTAATTTTCTTATCTTAATCAGCAATCTCAGTTTCACTGTAAGCGGCCGCTCCTTCTAACATTTCTTAAATACTGTCATGCACATACCAAAATCTGAATGTATTTTCAGTGAAGGTGATATTCAATTAACATATTCAATTACAATAAACATTAGCAGACATCGTTTAAACAAAACCGGTTGTTGTACTACCCATTTCATGTTAGTTTTATTGTAGTAGTTAAGTTTAAGAATTGTTCAAAATGAGCTGATTGATAACTAAGTTATTCCTTTTCTATGATATGTTGTCCAAGTAGTATACATAGTAAAAAAAAGTGTTGCACCCCAAAGTTCTTTTCACCAATAAAATTTGTCTGATAGGAAAGTAGACAATTTGTCTGAAAAAGCAACTGTGTGATTTGATAGAAGCATTATCTACCAGTTTAACAAAGAAATCTTTATTGAGATAACGTTTCACTACTTTGTGATATTTGCATTCATAAAATTCTGAGTTTGGTCTCCGGGAACAAGTATTGATTTACTGAAAAATTCAAGTCAATATTGGTTGTTGTAATATGAGTAATTCAATTCTTTCAAGTGAACTGATGGACCTTTAGTAAAAGTATTTTGAAAACAAAAGGTCGCTTGTCACAGCAGTATATATATGAACCTTCAAAATCAGATATTTTGAAAAATAATAAAATTAAAAAGGTTGCTTGTTGACGAAATGCGGTCTGTATTACTGTAATGACACCTCTAAATCATAAACAGATCGAGAGAGAACGAATCTGCATGTCTCTCTTTCTCCCTCGATCTGCCTATCTCTTTTGCTCTCTCCATCTGTCCATCTCCCCCTAGCTGTCTCTCACTCTCTCTCCCTCTGTTTCTCTTTCTCTCTGTCCTGTCTATCTCTCTTACTCTTCCTGTGCCTGTATCACTCTATCCGTTCATATCCCCATGTCTTTCTCTATTTACATCTCTCTGTCTGCCTCTCTTTCATTCCTTTCTGTCCATCTGCCCCTGTTTGTCTCTCGTTCTCTCTCCTTATGTTACTTTCTCTCATCTCTGTCAACCTCCCTAGGCCTCAGCCTCTATATTTGTATCTCTCCCTGTGTACAGCTCCCTCTGTCTGTATATCATTTCCCCCACTCTCTCTCTCTCTCTGTCCATCTCCCTATGTCTCCTTTACTCTCTCCCTGTCTATACCCCTATCTTCCTAACTCTGTCTATCTCCTATGTCTATCTCCCCCCCCCCTCTCTCTCTCTCTCTCTCTCTCTCTCTCTCTCTCTCTCTCTCTCTCTCTCTCTCTTTCTCCCTCTTTCCATCTCCGTTTGTCTCTCTTTCTTTCTCCCTCTTTCAATCTCCCTTTGTCTCTATTTCTCCCTCCCTCTGTATTTGCCCCTTTCTATCTCCCTGTCTATCTCCCTCTGTCTGTGCCCCTTTCTACCTCCCTGTCTATCTCCCTCTGTCTGTGCCCCTTTCTACCTTCCTGTCTATCTCCCTCTGTCTGTACCCCTTTCTACCTCCCTGTCTATCTCCCTCTGTCTGTGCCCCTTTCTACCTCCCTTTCTATCTCCCTCTGTCTGTGCCCCTTTCTACCTCCCTGTCTACCTCCCTGGTTATCTCCCTCTGTCTGTACCCCTTTCTACCTCCCTGGTTATCTCCCTCTGTCTGTGCCCCTTTCTACCTCCCTGTCTACCTCCCTGGTTATCTCCCTCTGTCTGTGCCCCTTTTTACCTCCCTGTCTACCTCCCTGGTTATCTCCCTCTGTTTGTACCACTTTCTACCTCCCTGGTTATCTCCCTCTGTCTGTGCCCCTTTCTACCTCCCTGTCTATCTCCCTCTGTCTGTACCCCTTTTTATCTCCCTGGTTATCTCCCTCTGTTTGTGCCCCTTTCTACCTCCCTGGTTATCTCCCCCTGTATGTACCCCTTTCTACCTCCCTGGTTATCTCCCTCTGTCTGTGCCCCTTTCTACCTCCCTGTCTATCTCCCTCTGTCTGTGCCCCTTTCTACCTTCCTGTCTATCTCCCTCTGTCTGTGCCCCTTTCTACCTCCCTGTCTATCTCCCTCTGTCTGTGCCCCTTTCTACCTCCCTGTCTATCTCCCTCTGTCTGTACCCCTTTCTACCTCCCTGTCTATCTCCCTCTGTCTGTGCCCCTTTTCTACCTCCCTGTCTATCGCCCTCTGTCTACCTCCCTCTGTCCATCTTCCTCTGTCCGTCTTCCCCCCATCAAGCAAATCTTGACTGAGTTTGTCTGCTTTGTTTGTATTAGATTGAGAGATACTGATTGTATGTTGCCCTAGCAGTTCTCCTCACATTGTGTGCAGCACGCCTGCAGGGGTTCTATCTATATACCCCTTGTCTGATCGCTCTCCAATCAGTCTCACTTAGGTCCAGTCGGTCTGTAGAATAATCGACTTGTGGGGTTGGTGTATATATCCGTTATCAACACATGACTCCTATAATGTACCGTGTAAATAAACATATGGCAATTTAAAGCACATAGTTATGGGTATTAACTCTACTCAAACGAGATATAAAAAAGAGATAATTTAAGACGTTGCGATACAAGTTTTCTTGCATGATTGCCAAACAGATGCATGAAAATGAAGGGACGCGATTCCCAATTTACAAAACATTATTCTGATGCTGAAACTTTAAACACTCAAGCGTTTTAGATTAATTCAGTTTGTTTATTCAGTAATGGGGCCACAGGCCAATTATACAATGCAATCATGACATATAACATGAAAAGAAGCGCCCATAAAATACAGTACAGAGTGAGCCGCGATGACATGGCTGTAGTAAATCAAATACAATCGTCATGGTGATAGAAACTTGTTCCGCAATTTTAAAGCAAGGAATGTATATTTTCCAAGATTGTTTATTATTATATTATTGTCAGATACCAACAGTTGTCTGAACTTCTCGTTAGATGGAAACTCCCAAAAATATTTTGGAATAAGATTTTCTCGGAGATCTTTGTAAAATGAGCATTGTAAGATAAAGTGGAATTCAGTTTCTGTCACAGGAATAACACAGAGAGGACAAAGTCGCTTGTCTCTTGATAGTCCTAGTTTACGACCATGTTCAATCATAAGACAGGGGCTGGAGCATCGAAGATAACACAACGAAGTTCTGTATATTTTCACCGATATGTCAGTGAGATAACTCTCAAATTTAACAGTTTTTTTAATTGATCTATACAATGATAATTTGGAGAACTGATTTAGGTCATTAAACCATATCTGCTTATGGATATCAATACATCTTTGCTTAAAGGATTTGAGGAACATCTGAATATGTGTAGTGCCCTGGTTGGTCCATATTGAACCAAAGCCATATGAGAAAAGTAACTTCTTCACACTCTAAGCCTGTTCGTACATATATACATGCCTTAAAATGGTATTACTATCCTGATACAGAAGTCGTATCCAATATTTGATGATTTTCATGTAGTGATTTACCTTTATGGAGTAACGTCCAAGTTCACCCCTCCCAACTAAATTTGGAGTTGTCCTGTTCAAGTGCAAAATGGTTTTATAAAATCTATCACAAAAGTTTTCAGTGTCATGAGATGCATAGAAGCCCCAAACTTCACTACCATAGGTCAGTATAGGCATAACTTTAACATAAAAAATGTGGAGTTGAACATGAAGAGGCAATTTGTAGAAATGTTCCATATTTGATTTGATACATTGCAGGGCTTTATTAGCTTGATATGTAAGTGTTTTTTTAGTCTTGTACCACGAACCAGAACTTGATAGCTGAACGCCAAGGTATTTGTAAGAAGAAACTATTTCAAGTTGTTCACTTTTAAAATGAAATTGTTCATATTTTCTCAAGTGTCCCCCTTTCCGAAAGACTATTATCTTACTCTTTTCACTGTTTACCAACAACTGCCATTTATCACAGTATGTACTCAGCTTGTCTAGTCGCTTTTGAGTGCCTTTAACTGTGCTATCAAGAATAGCGATATCATCTGCAAACAACAAGATGAATAACTGTATCATTCCAATGGATACGGACCACTGGTCATCTTCTCCTAAGAATTGTACAATGTCATTCAGGAAAACAGGAATGGTGAAAGCTGGCAGCCCTGACGAACACCGAAGGCACAGTCGAAAAAGTCAGTATTGCCATGTCAAAGACTGACACATGCTTTAACATTTTTATACATATTATTAATAACGTTATAGACTCTACCCTGAACATTACCAACCCATAGTTTGTATAACAATCCAGTACGGGAGACAGAGTCAAACGCAGCTTTGAAATCAATAAAAGCACAATACAGTCTGCCTTTATGTAATGCTAAATATTTCCTTATCACAGCAGATATAATATAAATGTTATCTATGGTCTGAAAACCCTTTCTAAATCCGGCCTGCTCCGGGGAGATTTTATTTTCATGGGTTGCCCATTCTGTCAATCTGCTACAGATAATTTTTGAGAATATCTTTCCGCATACATCTAAGTGTGTGATTGGTCTGTAATTGCCAGGTTGGTCAACATTACCCTTCTGATGAATTGGAATAATAACCCCCAGAGTCCATTCCGTAGGATATATGCCTGATGACAAAATCAAATTAAATGATTGTATGTTGCCCTAGCAGTTCTCCTCACATTGTGTGCAGCACGCCTGCAGGGGTTCTATCCATATACCCCTTGTCTGATCGCTCTCCAATCAGTCTCACTTAGGTCCAGTCGGTCTGTAGAATAATCGACTTGTGGGGTTGGTGTATATATCCGTTATCAACACATGACTCCTATAATGTACCGTGTAAATAAACATATGGCAATTTAAAGCACATATTTATGGGTATTAACTCTACTCAAACGAGATAAAAAAAAAAGAGATAATTTAAGACGTTGCGATACAAGTTTTCTTGCATGATTGCCAAACAGATGCATGAAAATGAAGGGACGCGATTCCCAATTTACAAAACATTATTCTGATGCTGAAACTCTAAACACTCAAGCGTTTTAGATTAATGCAATTGAGATAATCTAAGACTCATGGATCAAAATTCATTTTTGGCGCTCAAAGGTGATGTAGATTTATTCAAAGGCAAAGTTTCAGTTATTTAAATAGTTGCCAAATAGATGCTTCTAAATTTTGCCTTCAGATTCATTCAACCTTTTCCCTGTAGATGACCGTCAGCGAAGATCGATTCGACCCCAGTATATCTGTGTGCTTGTAATACTGTTCGTACATTCTCACGCCACAGAGGCTACTCCACTCAGGTCTTGCATCCTAACCTCTGTTGTATATACATGTAGTCCATATTCTCGCCTAGAAATATAACATCCTGATTGGTTACATCAGATGATAGCTGTACAATCACTGATGTTGTTTCAAATGGAGCATTCCGTAACTGTTGAGAAAACCTATATCCCTATATCCCTATATCCCTATATACCTATATCCCTATATACCTATATCCCTTTATTCCTATATACCTATATACCTATATCCTTATATATAAGTACTGAGTGGAGTCATGTCTGTGGGGAGAGAGCAGTGTCAGTGGTGAACATATCATAAACCCCTATTACTGCCGTATCTAACTATCGACTAGGGTAAATATTCTTAAATCAATTCAAGTACCAAATTGATCATTTAACAATGATTATGATCATGATTATCACATGTTACTGCAAAACAATTATAAGCATCCAACATCCACGTAATAGAATGCAGGAATAATTCACGGAGGTGTATATGCTGTTAGTATACAGAATGTTAATGCACATTATTTCATGGAGCTTCTGAAGTACACCTGTTTCTCAACAGGAAATATAAAGACTAAATCATTGAACGATGGCTTCTAAACATGCCCCCAGTTCATAGCAAGTCACAACCATAGTGTCAGTAATCATTTCACTACATTAACTTGGATGATCTTTTTCGATAACATTGGTACAATCAAAACTCTTGTGTAAATATTGTGTGATTCAATCCGTCTTTGTCCTGCCTGGACAACCTGTTGTATTACAGAACAATGACCTGATGTCACAATATTATTGTTAGACTTAGTCCGGCAGTGCTCTTCTTACTTATCAGATAGAGCAGTCTGGCTGGTCCTGAAGATACACATCACTTACTGCTAGCTTGCTGGAATTGTGTGTAAACTCGACCAAGCCAAGACACTGTGTACAGCAAGTGCATGTGTGATGCTCATATCGATACTGCACACATTGGTCTGGATGGAGTTGATACCATTACAGAGTTTGCATTCTTAACAATTCCTTTCCTGATTAAACGTAACTTTCCTGGTCAGCCAAACATACACTATTGTCCAGATTGTATCCATTAAACCATCCTCAGCAACTTCAGTAACTTCTAACTTGTGTTACGGATGACGAGAGCCACATGCCGACTTAATGCTGTTTGTAAATGCTTTTACCTACCTGAAGGATCGTTAGCAATATAATGCCAATAGCTTTCTACTTACTTCTCTTAATGAACTTGTCACAGCCTCATGCACTTGTTTGTGATAAGTGGTTGAATAGAGGATAGATAGGGGTGCTTATTTTTCAATAAAATCAAGTAAACTAGAATGATTAATGCTGATAAATTTGTAAATTGAATCACCCCTCTATTGTCTGATTGTTCAGCAAGTAAATAGACATATGTTTGCGAAATGAAATGAAAATTACCCTCATTCTAAGTGAAACATGGCCACAAAGAGTAAACGTGCCTGTATTTAAGTTATGAGTCTCCTTTACAAAATCGTTTTTATTGCAAAGACGTTGTTTAAGCGTAAAACCTTCCTAATGATTTGTAGATGATTATGGAGCTGAGGGCTGTAGTTTGAAGGTTTGAAGTGTACATACTTCTTCATAAGCATACAAGGGTATGTAGTTTCTCTCTCAACAGTAATCGAGTCAGTACTTCTGATTATCATGCTGGTTTCACTGCATTTCAAAGTTCATTATTGTTGTGAGGGGTGATAACGTCGATTATAAATATATATATAAATAGAAATACTTTTGAGGATAGTAAAGAATCATGAGTGACTCTGCCGAGCATTTGCATTATTTCAGTTCTGTTTTTGTGATCTATGGATCATATTCATATTATATAAGAATTAGCTCATCTGACTATGACCTCATTTTATTGAAATAAGCCACTAGTCGTTTGATAATATTCTACTTTTATAGAAACTAATACATCAGGGACTGGACATCTCAATGAGCGCTGGACGTCAGATAGCTGACAAACTGCACTCGTCTCCAGGGACTCTGAACTGCAGATCTGTGAAGCTAAAGAGTGCAGAGGCTGTGAAGTTGCGTGTTGAGATATAACTATCTGTGTACATCAATGAGATCCCTCTGATCCGGAGATTGGAACACTTGTGTAGCTTGCTTCTGTTAAATAAATAGATAAATAAACCTGACAGTACAGTCATACATACACTTGTATATGCTGTTTCAGGTTTCTCTGAATATAGATATATATTTCTGGTCTACGATAGTAGGCCTGTATCGCATTTTTCAACTCAACTCGGCGTTTAATTTAGCTGAAGACATACGTTGTGCGAGAATAGACAATAAGCATCTATAGGCATTCTTAAGCCCCGTTTAAATGGACCGTTTGCCCCCGGGGGCAAAATACCCCCAAGGGCAAATTTGCCTCCAGGAGGCAAATTTCGTCATGTAAACGGTACACACAAGGGGTAAATATTTGCCTCTGGGGGGTATTGAGGCAAAATTTGCTCCACCTAAATAGGTAGGGCAAACATGTTACCCCTGGGGGCAAATGTGTCATGTAAACGCTCTTTTCACATGTTCAAGGGGGCAAATCAAGTTCCAATATGCGTACACGGAACTCTGCACCTGCACTAATAATTTATTCACAAGGGACAGATAATTTGTAATTTCCAGAACCTTGTTGAATACTATCTTTCTTATCCATTTCATGTGTACAAATTAAATAACAAGACTCAAATTTACAATCCTAATTTTACTCATGGTGCCCGGCTGCAGATAGTGCTCTACTTATGTCCCGTTTTGACGAATCAGGAGACATTCTATTTGATCGAGGTTCTGTCAGCTTTGGCGTAAGTGTAGGCTTTCCCATCGCTCCCAAGCATACTCTATAACTACTTAACCAATCGTAATGCCTCCCCATATCATAAAGATGTTTCGTATGGCTATTTCCAATTTAATTTGTTTCTGTTTCCTTGGAAACAATTTGGACTTTGTCGTTTTGAAGTCTAGGGTTTGTTTCCGGAATATAACTTTAAAACTACCTGACCAATCGTTAGCAAATTTTGTATCCTGCATCTCCATATCACCTTCACTATAAATGTGCCTTGTGGGATATTGAGCTGCTTGTCAATTCTATTTCTTATTGTTTCCGTGGCAATAATTTTGAATTTAGGGTTTTCGAATGGTAGGGTTTGTGCTCAATACATAACTTTTAAACTTGAATTATTTTGCTTTTGAATTGGAGGAAGGGGAGACATCTTTTTGCATGAGTAAATCGCTTTTTAGGTACCCTCCATATTCACTACAATATATTCAATACTAATTTCTGTCAAATATATAGCTTCTTTTTATTCTTAATATAGTCGCATAATAAAAATATTAATACGAGTAATCACTCAGTTTGCAGCAATTTCAGCTTGATTCTTTCGCTGCTGAACTGTGGCAGTTTGTAAGCTCTTGGCCATGAAATATGCGTTCTGTGCCTTGTCGAAACCTTATATTTGTAGTAAACTATCAACTTTTATATCATATTGAACTGTAACACATATCTGAAATTTGAGAGTTTGTAATGGGAAATAGATTCCTATAATTTGCATTAAGTTTATTGGTCACAGTACTATATTACTTTGAATAAACAACCCCATAGAGTATGCAGGTCTCAAGTTCTAGCCCGAAATGAAACATCAGTTGTTTATCACATACATTTGTGTGTGTTACGCTGTGTAAACGCAGCTTTAGTTTGCCATTATGTTGTCAATGTAATCGTAAATAGATCTCCTATTTATCAATTCTTGTCCAGTAATTCTTTTCAAGTGATTCGGCATACATATGTTAACAATTTCTCAATAAAGTTTCTTATTGTCCTAATCCAGGACCAAACTGTTACCTATGTACGCGTATTCTGATAATCAGTCTCATCTAACCAAACTTAAGAATAAAAACTTCCATTTCCTTTCGCTTCCTAACACTTCAAGTTATTAAGCAAAACGATATCTTTATGTTTCTATCAACATCAATTCAATGTTATGGCTTCGAAAAGTGTAAAATAAGTTTGCAAGGACACCGTTTTTCAAACAAGATATGAAACTTAAGACTTTACAATTTGACTGCCTTTACTTCAATATGTTGACATTAGGTTTTATTTTCCTTCCAAATGACAATCCAGTAGTGCATTAATTAACATTTGACAATGTGACTTTCACTGCCTAAAACACATTAACGTACATGCCTAACATTCATGGAAGTGGAAAAGTAAAATATATATGTTATCTTTATGAATCAGCTCTTGAATGACGGTTTGCATACTTTCACCGCTAGGGGATTTTGCTAGAACGAGAAATATAGACCAATTGTGACGGAGACTATGTTGGAGACATGGGCGAGGCGAGGAGAGAATTGCTAGCTGCAATACGTAAACATGTGCATGTGCATTGCATCTTTGCTTTGGTTCGCTCCCTACCACTACATGAATGAGTTGGTTGCACTGCCTGCGTCAGTTTCAAAACCATGCCTCAGGTCTTTTTTCCAGGTTTTAACAAAAGAAAGGGGCAGAAAACTCTAATTTTTTAGCCTCAGAAAACATTGGACATTGAAAATGTCACTCGTTTCTGTTGAGATGGGAGTGTAGGGGTGAAATTATTGACCATTTGCAATATTAACAGCTATATATATATATATATATATATATATACTTTGAAATATTTTTTTTTTAACCAGTGAGAAGTTTGTATAAAATTGAATTCATCTCTTCATTCGAAAAAAAGGTCATATATAAAATCGAATCATTTTTGTCAGCATGTAAAGACCAACAATATTTCTTTTTACATTTTGGGCCTTATGCTGAGGCCTATTTTTGAAGGAACGGAATGTATTAGAAACATTGCGTATTCACATACTATTTAAGTGAACGAGTTGATTGTGGGAACAAAGCAGCAGTTGTAGAAGGTCCCAGACATCGACCTCACAGTTGACACCGTGTGTATACCTCCATCTCCACAGTTGACACCGTGTGTATACCTTCATCTCCACAGTTGACACCGTGTGTATACCTCCATCTCCACAGTTGACACCGTGTGTATACCTCCATCTCCACAGTTGACACCGTGTGTATACCTCCATCTCCACAGTTGACACCGTGTGTATACCTCCATCTCCAAAGGATAGGAATCTTGGTGTCACCATGGACATTATCATGTCGTTCCGCAAATGTCCATCTTGCCAACATTGGACGAATCCGGAAGTATATTGAGTTTGATACAATCAAACCTCTAGTCCATGCTTACGTCACTTCAAAAATCGACTATTGTAATTCCTTGGTGTCAGGCTCCTGTACCACTCACCACCTGCAACGCTTAATGAAAACTGAGAGTTTGAAGGGTGATTCCCTGCCTCACACTGAGACATGAGTTGAGAGGCTCATGGTGTCACCTTGGGCAAGGGACTTTATTCGAAATGTGCCTCTGTTCACTCAGCAGTACAATTGAGTACCTGGTTTGGAAGTGCAGGCAATGTGATAGATAACCTTTGAGCGCCTTAATTGGCAGCCCAGGTTGCATACTCCCTAGGGAGTTGAGAATGAAAAAGGAACGATGTTGGTCCTTACACCAGGGTAATAATGTGTGTAGCGCTTTGAGCATGGCCCTTTGTGTTGTGGAGTTCAGCGCGATATAAGTATCCTCATTATTATTATTATTATTCCAAACAAATCAGCTCACGTAATAACCCGCACAAAAACCACTGAGCACATATCTCCCATCCTCAGGCAGTTGCACTGGCTCCCTGTGAAGCGTCGTATCACCTTCAAGATCCTCGTCCTTACCTACGCTGCCCTCCACATCAACTCTGCTCCAGTTTACGTGAAGGATATGCTCTCAGTCTACACCCCCATGCGAAATCTCCGTTCATCAGACCAGAACTCTCTGTTCCTGCTGTCAATGCCAAACTGGCCGAAGCTGCTTTTTCAGTGGCAGCACCAAAACTATGTAATATGCTCCCAGTGAACATCAAATGTGCAGACTCACTTTCATCCTTTAAGACCATGTTGAAGACCTATTTGTTCGAGACTGATGTGAAGCGCCGGTGAGCATGACTACTGGAACCGAGGCGCTATATGAATTAATTATTTATTATTATTATTATTATTATTATTATAATTATTATTATTATTATTATTATTATTATTTCATGTTTTTTAATATATTATTACTATTATTAGTATTATTACGATCAAAAGTAAAGCTTTCCAAGCTAGTGGCTAGGACAATGCGGAGACCACAGTTTCTGCGATTGAGATGTACCTGTGCTTGTGCAATCGAGTGCGCCAACTTTACGAAATTTGCCATTTTCGTACGACCCCAGTACGATCATGGCGACTTTTCACACGACCGCATTGAGATTATGTGACCTCATCACAGCTTTTTGCACAACAAGTCGGAATCAAACTATAAAAAATGACCGCGACCGTCTGCAATCATGTCATTCTGATTCAGACTATAGCATACAGATAGTACCAAGAAAAGATGGAAAATGAAATGCCCCTGGACGTTGCTTTGCTTTGTGAAACTGCACTACATGGTTCTCGAAGACATACAATGAATTACATTAAAACGTAAAACTAGTATTTTAGACATCACCTTTGATTGTCGATTAAAACTGTTTGATCAACTTGTACAGCCAATACTTTTATATTCATCTGAGGTATGGGGATTTGAAAAAAATGACTTTTCTTGAACGACTTCACCTTAAATTTTGTAAAGATATTCTTAAAGCAAGAATGTCCACGTCAGACTACTTGGTCTATGGTGAACTTGGCCGTTACCCTCTTAACATTGTATCAAAAGCAGAATGATTGCATTTTGGTGTAAAATGCTTCAGTACCCCAAAACATCATCATACAAGATGTCGTTCTCATGTATAAATTACATAAGGTTAATCAAAAATACAACTTCAAACTAACTAATTAATTCAATTGAAGGAATATTGCGGGAAACAGGTTTATTGTATGTATTGAGTGTATATCAATTTTACTAAACGTGCACTGCTACGCAAATTGATTCCTCAAAAGCAGAATACTACTAAATCTATAAAGAAAACCCTTTATGGACATCTTTAGAAACTTTCCATTAATCTCCACTTTTGGCTTACCCGCTTCAAAACCTAAAATCATAGTTTACCAACTGATACTGACTGATTGAGTAAAATTGAGAAAGATAAGCGAAATTGTGAATTATGTTTTATCTCCATCGGTGACGGATTCCATTTCCTTTTGGTCTGCATATTTTCAAGCCAATTTAAAAATAAATACTTAAAATATCTTATTGTAAAATTGAAAAGTGTATCTCCCTTATGAAAGCCACATATACACCCCTTTTATTAAACTTACCAAAACTTCAATAAAGGAGGTCTATGTCTTCTTTGATTACAAACTTAGATGTCTAATTTTTATAACATCTGTCTTTATGTATATATGTAAACTGTGCTCAACGTGTATAATTTATGACATACTGTTCTCTATGTCACTTCTGTGAATTTATGAGATATAAAATTCTATTCTGTACTGTTCTGTTCTGTTACGAGAGCAACTTCCAAACGCAAGGCATAACTCTTGCCAGTCTGCATTACTGGCTGATTTAAGCCTTGCGGTATTTCACTCGCTTTGTTGTGCCTTGGTAGTGAATCGCTGCACCAGAAATGCATAGTTGTAATTATCAAGTTCGTATTAAACCGCAACGTAGAGGAATAAAGGTCCAGTTTGATTGAAGCGTTAGCATGGCAATTGAGTTAAAATAAATGTCACCCGTATTTCATCCTATTTATCAATTCTTGTCCAGTAATTCTTTTCAAGTGATTCGGCATACATATGTTAACAATTTCTCAATAAAGTTTCTTATTGTCCTAATCCAGGACCAAACTGTTACCTACAGTTGTCCAATAAAGAAAGTACCAAGTTTCGCGAAATTTCGCGAAACTCACGCGAAACTCACGCGAAAGTTTCGCGAAAATCTCGCGTGAGTTTCGCGAAAGTTTCGCGTGAGTTTCGCGAAAGTTTCGCGTGAGTTTCGCGAAAATTTCGCGTGTGTTTCGCGAAAATTTCGCGTGTGTTTCGCGTGAGTTTCGCGAAAATTTCGCGTGAGTTTCGCGTGTGTTTCGCGAAAGTATCTCGTGTGTTTCGCGAAAATTTCGAATGTTTTCATTTCATATGTCTTTGAAAAACATTTTCCCGTGGATGCATGGTATTTATGCTTGAGATTGGAGAGAGGCTAGATGTAGCAGATGTGTCAAATATTATATCATTACTATAGTCTGATTGAATGTGTTTCAGTACCGTAACAGATATATTACCTTGTTTAATTGCCGATTGATCATAAGAAACTGAATTCTCGTACACATGTGATAATTTCATGTCTAATACATTTGAAATACGTTTGATATGCCAGATGTTTTGCAACAACGTAGTAAAGGGTTTAAAAAAGTGTTACGACAGTGACATGTTCAAATTTCAATGTATATGGTATATCAAATGTCTATGAGCGCGAGTTATGCTTTCATATTTGAATAGGTAACATAATTAACTCATTAACGCCGACAGGTCATTAACAGCTTAAAGGTTAGATGAAATGACATATGGTCACTTTCGGATTCGTTGAAAAGGGGTTTCAATTTGACAATTGCTAGATTTTAAATTTTTGAAATCGACCCATAAATAACTTATATACGGCTTTTTTTTAAAAGTGCCCAATTAAGCCCCGGCGACCAGAATGAAAATGGGCGGGGGTGGTCACTGAAGCGTATCGGGTTGTGACGTACGTGAAGGAGCCTCTACATGGCCGCTAATCATAATTTAACGCGTTTTCCCCACTTTTAAACTGCTCATATAAGACAGAAAACTTCATCAAAACAACCCAAATTTTCGATAAACGGATTACTAAACTATTCAACTAGCGATTTTATATGGTTACAACAACCGGGGCGTGCTTTATTAGAGTGCATTCTGCGCTTTTGTATAGTATGTTTGTACCAATTAATCGCGGAACTAGAAGGGAAGGTATGACAGTTCAAGTGACACTGAAACAAGGGAAGAAGATTATCGCGGGAATCGGGTGAACAGAGATTAAGTAGCATCAATTGATCAAAGTACAATGTATGTTGAATAATCGGCATGTTAATTTTGTTTTGTATGTATTAATAAATAAATATATATGGTAGGTATAACTTCATAGACACTGAACGATTGACTGTTGAAACAAGCGAGACAACGTTGCAGATTTATAAATAACATTTTGTATTTAATATAAAAGATTACTGTATTTTAAGTTTGTCAATTAAAATATTCTATATATGATGTAACGGAATGCAAACCATTTTCACTTCACTTTCATGAATAAATAAATGAACTGTTTTTGTCAACAAGCTCAATGAAATTTACATGAAGATTGCTCTATTGTGCACGCTAAACATACACACAGATTGATATAGACAACGAACATTATCGAATAAAAGAATGATGTTACCAGAAGCATTTTAATAAACATATCGTTAATGAAAACGAAATGGTTTAATTAATAGTCTGATAGCTTTTATGTGTCACTTCTGCACATCAACACACAATTCTCAGTTTAGCGGACCATATAGATGTTTCTTCCAGATCAAAGGGGAGAAGTGTTGTTACAGCACATTAGTTTACGCAATTAAGAAGCTGAGTATGTGAGAAGGAAGGAGTGTAATTATGTTTGTACAGATAACAAGTTTACTGGACCGACTTAATTATATAACACAAGTCGGTGACCAGCATGTCATGTTTATTGCCAACGTCCTGTCTTGGTGACACACAATACACTTAACGCGACATTCAGTCTAGAAATTTCAGCCAATGAACATATCTCTATCAAGTTATCCAATAAAAACTCTTGTTTAAATCTAATGTACCAATGAAATTATTTTTAGTGTAAAATCATCATAACTATTTGGTTTTCTATCTTGCCATTTGCGAAAAGACTTTTGCTGAAAGAGGGTTATTATTTGACCATCTTCTGTTTCCAAGTACTGTCATTGATGAAATTATAGGTTAACATTTTGTGTCTAATGTGCATTTGGATATTCATATTGTCCTTTTGGATACGGTTATAAGGTAAGTTTCTTACATTAATTGACACTCTTGATGAATTGTCAATTAAATACGATGTTTATTTGATTATATTTGATTAACCACACATTTTATTGAAACCATTATCTTATAAACTATGAAATTCTGAATGTTTTAATGTGTAATAAGTGATAACTAAATCGTAAAAGGTAACATTGGGATGCGATGTTTTCGTAGGTGGATTCGTAGACGTATTATTCTTTTGATGTTTTAAAATATGTGGTGAGTTATTTTGATTTGTGTAATGTACAGTTAGTAAATTAGGTTGTCGGTTGATTAACGATGTTTAAAAACAGGATGTTGTGAAGTGCTTTTATTGTCGATGGCTCAAAATAGGGTCTACTTCGCCGGCGTGCTTATCTCACGTTTGTTTTTTTTATTTTAAACACAAACAATCTCTAACAAAAAATAACAACAACACCGACTATCTGATTTCGTTGTCTAAACTGTACTTCGTTCATATTATCATATCTTGGTTTCATTTTGTCATCTTATATATCATTAGCATTGATTTATCCTATGTCTACGAACGTCTATGAATCCACTGTCTCTCACTAGTTATACCAATTATATTTGATTTGATATATATAACGATATTTTGGTGCATTTGTAAAGTGAAACTTGATAACTAACATAACTCGAACAGATTACACAGCAGAACAGCGATGTGGCATCATTGCAAAGCGTAGATATAACAGATTAACTGACCGATTCCCCAGTGTTTGCCATTGTAAATAGTAAGCGAATGTTTACACCCCGTCCCTTCACGTACGTCACTTCCGGTATCTTCCAACTCTCTAAGCCCCGCCCCATTTTTGGTTTGTTGGTCACGGGTGAAAAGCAGACGATGTTTTTGGGTGTTTTTAAGCCGCTCTAGTTTAATATAGGAACAACATATGGATTTATTTTTGGTTTCTTTTTGCACAAAATAGTCTGATGAACCAATTGCAGTTAAGAATTCAATAGAAAATAATTCATTTCAGCCTTCCTTTAACGCCTGGCCCGCCAGGTCCACTAGCACCTGAGTGCAGCGAGACCAATTAGACTTCGTCACCTCTGATTTGGCGAGAGCGAGTGGCATGTCATAAACATGACTGATTGTTTGTTGTGTCTTGCATAACGATCAAAAGTAGACAGGAAATGGGTGATACGGAACTATTGTAAATGATGTAACATTAAGATATCCGATATTGAATTTATTTGCTGCTTATTGGTTATATATTGTCAGATCTTACAGATGAACAATTATGATATATACAGTGCTGTGATAAGTTTGCCAAACTTAGCATCCTGTAAGATATCTATTTAATCAATGTGTAAAAGTGAACGTCTTTATTGACCTGCATTTATATTTATTCTTGGTCTGTATCACTTGTAACTGTTTGTCACTTAGTATAGTTACATGTTTTTAAAATTTGGATATTTTGTATGTATTAGACGAGACAAAAATAATTTTATTATAACAGTGTGAAAGTTTTCATTTTACAATTAGGGAATTTAGGGAAAAGGGTATTATTGAACACTAAAATAATGCCAGCAAGTTTATTAATATGTTTAAAGAGTGTATTATTTATATCTACCGCCGACAGTGAAAACAAAAAAACACGTTATAGAAGAAGAAGAGAAGAAAGAGAAAAAGTATTTTATTTCGGTGTCACGTGCATACATACATTTCACATATGGCATAATATAACAATATTCACATGATATAAAAACATTGCAGATAAAAAGATAGCACCCGGTCTACAAAGGCCTATGAGGCACCATATTACTTTGTTCATATTAAAATATAGATGAATATGGACATAAAACATTGCATATACAAGGATGGAATTATTAAAATTAAGTGAGGCGCAACCTCCGTCTGTATATTAAGGGGTGTCGGCCTTGGACGCCTAAAATCTGTATTACAAATGTACCGGGAAGCATAATTGTCAGTTTTGGAGAAAGTACCGTTTAGCCTAATCCCTAGCCTGACGGATATGCTTATCAAAACACAAGCGCGATTAATTATTTGAGTTGAGGTATTTAATTAAGAAAACATGATTTGCAGAAATAACACTGATTTCTGCTAACAGATATGAAAGAAATAGTTTATAGAATTTGAGAAGAAATATTTTATTAAGACAACAAGTGTCTCATTTGAGAAGATGTATTTGATAAAGAAAACAGTAATGCATCTATATTTAAGTTGCAATTCTCACATTTACACAGACGGGTCCAAGGACCCGGAAGCACGCACAACAGGTGTAGGCATACATTTCCAATATCCACAACCTTCTTCATACTCCAATAGGCTTCCCAACGACCAATCGGTCTACACTGCTGAGCTTATGGCCATCGCAATTGCCTTAAGCCATAAAAATTTAAAAAACCAGGACAAAATTCTCATCCTTTCGGACTCACTCAGTGCTGTCTGAATAAACAACTGAGAACTTAATCCTATCTATCTTGTTATTTGTAAGAATTGTTAATTGAGTGCCTTCAGCCATAACGTTTTTGACCATGTACCGCGAAGCCTACGCTCACTGGACCTTGTCGAGTAGCGTTTTAGGCTTCCCGGACCATAACCTATTAAGGCAGCCAGTTGCTTACATAACCTACTGCTAGATAATAAATATACAGCCTGGTCAGTCGGGTTGAGATGTAGAAAGGAAGGGTCAGCCGAAGATACAGATTTCCAAATTTCATACTTTAAATCTGAGTAAAAATTACAAACAGCGAGAAAGTGAATTTCATCCTCTGTACAGTTACTGTTACAGAATTTACATAATATTTGATCAAGAGGTACTTTAGGACGGGATAACCTACCTAATTCTATTTCTAAGGGAAAAGTGCCACATCGTAATTTGCTGAGTATACTGAGGTGTGAACGCTGAAAAGAAGCTGAAACATATGATTCAGTATTTAGGGAATGTTTAAATAAGCGGTAAGTCCGCAACTTATTACCATTACACTGACCACTATCATTCCATAGATGAAATAACCTATCCGCTCTATCCTTATTCATTAAATAATTCCTAGCAGAAGTAAACTCGCTCTCAGAGATAGACATATATAGAAACATTCAATAATCCTATTTCTCACCGACATGTGTTTATTTACAAATGTTGTGTAGAATTGTGATTATTGAGAAGCCTGTCACAGAGAGGTACACGCGATTTGCGATGGTCGCCAGCATGAAAGGGAAATACTGAAAGCGAGGACTAACGAAACAGATAAATGATGTTTATATACTTGAATATATTTCAAACATATACAACTAAAACATGGCTAAATTTGGGATAACACTACCTTCAATAATACAAATTCTTGTACTTTTTCGGGTCGAGTCCCATGCGGGATTCGAACCCACGCCCTCAGAGTAAGGCAACTATCGCCAGCATTGACTGTACCTACAGCTTACCACACGACCATTTCGCCTCGAAATATAAAACTATTTTCATCGCTCAACATACATCGTATTTGAAGTAAATGCGCAAGACATCATTGACATTCGATGCTCAAACATGATTGCATAAAACGCTACATATAGGGGCGTGACTTTAGGAAGAAGATTGTCCAATAATATGCTTGTTTTACATCGGTCACGCATCTGTCACCTGTCATTCAATTAGGATGTGTCTCCGTCTGATTTGTAATCCCTAGACTGTTATTTCAAGGTCAAATATGTTATGTCTATACTCTAATTGAATGTGTATTTGCGTAAGTATCAATCCCGTAACTAAACAGCATCTTGCATTTATTGCCAATGAATCAACAGAAATCACTAAATACACCGGATGTATTGTTATATGAGATACCCAAGCTGACACTTCATTTACTGAACTCAAAATACAATTGAAACATACATATTATATGGTTTACGGGTAATGATTAAGTTATTCCGTTATGCTCACTCGCTGTGAGGAGCTAATTAACTTGTCGCATATGTGCGGCTCTCAGCCTTAATGAGTTAATTATTAATATGAAAATAGATTCTTACAATTTAATAAGTTCAGCCAGACAACGTAAGAATACTTTAGAAATCATTCCTAATAAAGTGTATCAAAATCATAACTATGTAAAGTAACTATGTTCTTTTTATCCGACATGTGTTTACTAAATGGTGAGTATTAACTATAAAGTGGGTTTCAATAGGTCGTATTATCCATACTTAAGTGACTCTCTATGGAAAGTTTATCCAAATGAGTGGTTATAGGAATTAGTTTCCTGTGATCAAAGTTGTAGTGATAAACATAAGCGACACTCGCTGAATGAATGGGGTAAATGAGGCATGTAAACGTCAATCGCTGTGTGTAACTGTTAGGAGCTTATTTATTTATAAAGCAAACATTGTATATGCATTTTCTTCATTATGGAGGTGGGCGATGTCTGAAAAAGGAAAGAGTATTAGTTAGTGGCATGTGGCTTACCTCCCTTCAATGTGGACGTCATGTGTATTGCATTAACTGTAATTGAAAAATTGTGATTTGATTAACACTTGCCTTGTGTTGGCACGCAGCAAGTCGCCAATCAAATCACGAACGATTATCTAATTGCAATTAATTCAATACATCAAACAACAACGTTATGCAATGGAACTGCAAACCAAAACCCGTTCAAATGAGATAAGAGTGCCGTAAATACAGTAAAGTTCTATGCGTATCTGCATATGGAACTACACTGATAGTTTCGAGTCATGCTTAACAGTTGATAAATGTTCTTGGTAACACATTAATAACCGAAAACAGACACTGTTTGGCAGTTCTGTGACTCATATATTTGTGAAATATCATATTTGTAACTAACTCAAAGAGGAATATGACGTCGATGACGTCTTGCAGTAATGATGCGTCAACAAATTGAAGTCAATGAACGTACATGCCGCCATGTCACTAACATAAGTTCCATATTTCATATCAGTTTACTTTAAATACCAAACCGTATGTCCTGAAAACCACTTTGAAATAATAATGCAGCACCTCATGTGTGTTGGAACATACCTTAAGACTATCAAGCAGCATACTCTCATGTTTGAAGCAGTGTATATCATGTAACGAGATATATGTCATCACAGGCATTCAAAATCGATTTTATCCGGCGGAATATATTCCGTTCGTCCCGTCACTAACAGTGAAACCTAGCATACTGTACTGCTCTTTATTATCACGACAATCTTGTGAACTCTTGTCAATGAATGAATGAATGAATGAATGAATGAATGAATGAATGAATGAATGAATGAATGAATGAATGAATGAATGAATGAATGAATGAATGAATGAAGTTCACAAAAGTGACATAGAGAAATAACGACAGTTTACAATATTATTATGAGAGCATACTAGACAAGATTTTTACATAGTTACAAACTTTCCACAGTAGTGCGTTATGCTTACAGAGCATAAGAGATATGAATTGATCTCTAGAAGGGTTATTACAATAATAAAGTGGTAAAAATGACCTTCTTATATTATTATAACATGGACAAAACAACAGAAGCTGAGTCTCATTACCGAGGGCACTTTTACAAAATGTACGTAATCTATATTCTTAGTTAACATTATATCAACTTCAAATTTCAATTTCAATTTCAAGTCCGTGATTACAAGTTCTAGTTCTAGTAAACCAACTGTAAACATTTAAATAAACTATTTTTCTTCTTCTTCTTCTTCTTTAATGGAAAGTGTAATAGGTACATGTATGTTTCTAGATTTGGGGATTGTTTTAACATATTATAGTAGTAGCCTTTAGAAGATGTAGATTTACAATTGTTCCAGCGTTGAACAAACTGGTTACATAATATAGATTTAACGGTACCTTAATGCCACAATCTGTTTGTGCAGGGTTTTTTTTATATATATAACCTAATGTAATTTAAACCAGTACCTTCCAAGGTAGTTTTAATAACTTTGATAAGAGGTAAATATATATTTGGATCACAAGCAGTCATTGATAACATAAGTCTATATAAAATGCCGGACAATGTACATGCATGAGTAGATGAGATAAGTTTGCACCCGTATGATATGATTCGAACCTTAACAAGAACATCTAACGGCAATCTTCCCAATTTATCATATACAATATAATCTTGGGTTGACTGTTTTACTTAATAACAAAATTTCAAGTGTACTCTTTCAAGAATAACACACTTTTCGAAACCCAAACTTTGGAGCCATACAACAAAATTGGCTGTACAAGGTTGTCGAACAGTTTAAACTGACAATCAATTTGTATATCTAACAATCTCATTTTTCTAAAAACAGCATGCATAGCTCTAGAAATTTGCTCAGCATCTTCCAGCGAATACCTCACACGAATTAACGCAGACGACAAAGAGAACAAGTCCCACCACGTGTCACTCCCCCTCTGACATGTGACATATGTGTCTATTCAACCGTTCGATATTATTCCCAATCGATCATTACTTGCAAATTACTGACAGATTTGTATCCTGTTCTTATGTATACCATTTCTAAATGCCCTTCAAAGACCAGATGTGTATTAGATGCGATACTATATAAACTGTGTCTCAAGTGCTGTTTGCATTACACATCTCATACGATAACTAACGGTATATTTACAATACACAAACTGTTATGTCATGTCTAGGTTTACCATGAGACGAAACGATTGGATAAGTTAACAAAAACGAATCAACTGCTATATTGTTAAAAACAATTGACCACGCACACACACACATATACACACGCGCGCGCGCTTTTGATAACCCCTGGATGATTCCTTGTATACACAAACCACAACGTCAAAGCCTTGCCGCAGGTCCATCTGTCTTGGATGACCAAAAGGGTGTCGATCCCGCTTGAAGACACAAATCGTAGCTATAGAGACTGACATCGGCTTTCGTTTCATAACACAATAAAACAATCAGCACAAGACAGTTTCCTGTCATCAAACTTGCCAGAGAAATCCGGCATGAAAATCATTTGGATATTATCTGGAGCGAGACGACAATCAGTGATATAAACAATATAATATGTATAATGTAGTAATGAGATGTAATGGTGTAAAGTTTCGTAAAATGTACCGAAGTGCTTACAAATGGCTGTTTTAGTGATGAAAGAATAAAATCCAGGTTTTGGCAGTAAAATATACATTATGTTTAAAAAGTAGAATACATTTATCTTCATCATAGTGTTCTGTAAATTTGGGATAGCCTAAAAGACATGTTCATACAACCGTTCACTCAACTCATCATACACACGGCAATGACCAAGCAAAGGCAAATATATTTTATGGATGATCAAATTCTTTATTTCACAATGGCGACGATTCGGTATAGATCCTTATACCGTCACCAAGCATATAGCAGAGGTTGTTTTATAGCAGATTATACAGGGTACATATTTGTATGATAAAGAGAAAATAATTACAATCAAATGAGATAAAAATGAATTACAAGGTTTAAACGAGTGGAGTTGTGATAACAAGGAGGAGATCTGTAAGTAACCAGCGAGTGCTAAGTTAATTAGCATGCGGGGCAGATGAGAGGACAAATGCAGGATGAGGGTACCAATTAGTGGGGAGGGGAAGTCAGAGTGAGTAGGAACACTTGCAGTACACTGAAAACACACTCTTTATTGGTATATCTTCCCGTTTGCAAATGCAAATGCGACCGATCGAACAATATGTCAGAGAGACGGTTGAGTTATAGAATATTTTTTATGGGCAGATGAAATTGCAGTTTTAACGAAGAAAACGAAACTGGAATGTTAGACTTTATGAACAGTTTTAGAACATTAATTTAAATCACCTATTCAACACAGATGTGAGAACAGAGGAAACTCTTAGTGAACACAGTGGGAGAACTATGTTTTCAAGTTACAAAGTTACCTGGAATGAGGCACTAAATGTAGATGATTACAGAAAACTACGAACATATAAGACTATTAAACATGCATATGGATGCGAATAAATATGTCAATGTCAACATGCCAAGGACGCATCGAAGTGGGAGAGGTATTAAGATAGGCTGTTAGCCTGTTTACCAATCCCTTTCTTTTTTAGAAAAAAATATTGTTTAAACCACACATCGAAGTGCGCTAGCTATATTAAGATGCGTTGTGGCACCCCTGAAGATAGAGACTGGCCGATATGAGAGGATCCCTGTAGAAAAAAGACTATGGTTCAATTTTTTAAACTGCGTTGAAGACGAAGCACATATGCTACTAAAGTGTCCGTTATACACATTACAAGTGATTTGTAACTGTCACACACATGCAGATTCTTAAAATTTCGATACGTTCTTAATTTATTACGTCCCGTTCTACCATTTGGCTCATGTAAGAAATCACACTACTCATTCATATGTACTTCTGCATACACACATGTATAACTTGTACTCGTCCACATACACGCTTAAAACTGATATCACCGTCAACATAAACGATACATTCTTCAGTTTGCTTTCACTTGAAAACTCTAATTTTTTCACTCGTCCACCCGAACATCTCTCCGACCACATAAAAAGATTTATTATCTATTCAATCTAATTAAACTATGTTCCTTCATCGATATCTAAGCCTTAAGAGCAATTACAAATAATAACGCGTGTGGTTTGATGTTGTATAAAGGATAGTATCAAAGGATTTTTACAATTCCTGTTAATTGTCGAATTGATGTGTATATCACATGTTATCATCAATTCTGTCCTGTATATTGCATTCCAAATACACAGACCTCTCACATAACTTTGTACCGTTGTCTCTCGTTAGGTAATTTATGACGTGTCTTTTGAAGTCGCCGCTGTTAGGCGATTTGGGTAATTAGTCAGCTATCTTTGACTGGAACTCAAGAAGTTATATATCCTTATGTTGTTGTTTTTATTTCAACAATTAAAAATGTGGTTCGTTTATGATGAAAACTGTGTATTTCCACAATATTAACAGAAATGGTTATATGAATGCCTCTCCTGGGACAAACAAACCTATTGTAACCTATAATCAATTTTATAAATTTCAGAAGTACAAATGTGGGTTTAAATAGAAAGGTTTATGGTAATGTGGCTTTGCGACCAATGTAATCCACGTTTATGTATGCTGCTTGTTTGGGGTGTAAACTGAGCAGGCCTCGAATTTGTATATTATTGATACAGTACTATCATAAAATCGAGCTCTCTATGATATTCGGAGTTTTCAGTGAATTCACCTTCTTCACAATGTTAACAAGTTTATCAGTTTACGGTACATCATGATTCTTCAAGTGTTCGGGAAGTTCTCGTGTATCTATTTCAATTTGTTGAGTTGATGTTTTGATTTATAGTATCGTT